>CM077084.1:74016371-74344008 GCA_039513925.1 Platanthera zijinensis | reverse complement strand
TCAAACATCTCCAAAGATATGGGAAAATTATACAGATCCTTATGATGAACCTAGGGACCCCACCACACAAAATTTGGGAGGGTTTGGAAGTCATTAAGTATCTAATTAATTTACCATAAGATTATAAATTATTTCTAAAAACTATATAAAAACATTCTCCAAAATTCCCATTTTTGGACATGCTCTAGGTATAGCTAGGTTAGACTCCCTGCCCAAATTTTAGATCCTTTGGACAAGGGATGAAGGGTGGGCAACATTTTAATCTCTGCTTAGCTCTAGGTATAGATCCCACCAAAAGAGGTACCTTTGTCAAACCAGTTGACCAAATTGACCCAAATCAATTTTAAAATAAAGTAGACTCATAGGGCTATAAATTATCTGTTGACCATTTCCTTACATAGAGCCTCTAAGTATTTTTCCTGAATTTTTCTATTTGACTGTTATTTAAGTATAGAAAATCATTTTTAAAAGAAAGAGAATAATTATCCAGCACAGATCTTGAAGCAGATCCAACAGTGCTGGGTCGTCTTCTTCCTCCAGCCTAGGGCCATGATTGGCCGAACCTTGAGCGCATTCAAGACGCTGTCGCCGGCCATCTAGACTCCTCCCTTGCCGGCCACCGCCACCACCACCTCTGTTGAGGTGATGGCCATCGTCGGGCGGCGGCGCGGCCGCCGGAGAGGCGGAATCCGGCGAACCCAAAAGCTAGAATTTGTTGTGGAAAAAATCCAGGAAGAGGAGCCCTTCCCGATCGAGCTCCGTTGAGCTCGATTATCAATCCTAAAGAGCTCTAAGATCTACCGGTAGAAAGAGAGGAGGGGAGGACCTTGTTCGCGGGATGGAGGCGTGCAGATCGTCGGGATGCCATTGGCGCGGTGGTAGCATCGCCGGAGTTCTTCTATAGCACAGTACAAGCTCTAATCCATCGGGTCAGGGTGGAAACTTCATCTCTGAGTCTAGGGAGCCTTTTTAAAGGGAAGAAATGGGGAGCGGGCGGGTATAGGCTGTCCAGCCATTATGTTTCCTTAAGAGCATGCTTCAGCCATGGTGGATGGGGGTGAAACGGCCCGAAGTAGCTGGAGGGAGGCTGGAAACTTCTCCTCTCCCATGAGGACTTGAATCCAGCCATTAAAGAGGAGGGGAAGGGGCCACGACATCAAGTGCCATTTATGGCTGTGAATGCCGGTTTCCGGCCATGGCCGTGGCTCCTCCTTGTTTTCAAAACCGACGGCCACGTGGCATTGACCGGTCAACACTTTAAAATAAGACTTAATTGGGTTTTAATAAAAGAAACAACCTAATCATGCATTCATGCCCACTATCCAGACCGGCCCGGTTCAGCTGACCATCTGCCAAGCTAGAACCGCCAGAAAAATTCTAAGTAAAATGGCGTTGAGTGAGCTCAGCTCACTCAACGCCATCCAAGCTACGGCGTTGAGTGAGCTCTGCTCACTCAACACCATCCATGCTGCAGCGTTGAGTGAGCTCTGCTCACTCAACGCCATCCAGGATACGGCATTGAGTGAGCTCTGCTCACTCAACGCCATCCAAAATACAGCCCTTCCAGACTATGGCGTTGAGTGAGCTCAGCTCACTCAACGCCATCCAGATTATGGCGTTGAGTGAGCTCTGCTCACTCAATGCCATCCAGCCTACTCAAGGTGGCGTTGAGTGCAGTCTGTGCACTCAACGCCGTCTAGCTTATGGCATTGAGTGAGCTCTGCTCACTCAACGCCATCCAGCCTACTTAAGATGGAGTTGAGTGCAGTCTGTGCACTCAACGTCGTCTAGCTTATGGCATTGAGTGAGCTAAGCTCACTCAACACCATCTAGACTACGGCGTTGAGTGAGCTCAGCTCACTCAATGCCATTCCAAGGTCACAGGCGTGACGGGTCTGTCACGGGCGTGCCAAGCCCATGTTGAAATTTCTGAGCTCGTCGATCGTCTTTCTGAGGTCGACGATCGTCGAAGGGGTCACGCCCTATGTCACGGGCGTGACGGGTCGATCACAGGCATTACCAACCCGTGACTCGAACTCTTGGTCGATAGACTTCAATTCTTAGGTTTCCTAGGTTCTGTTATGACAAAATTACTTCTAGGGGTCTTGTTGGAAATGGGATGTTACAAATCCCAATAAACAAAACAAAGATTTCGTCCCCGAAATCAAGGTTAAGCCTACGAGGGCTCCTATCGGGGAGAGAAACTTGTAATATCCCATGAGAGTCGAAAGATTTACATCTCGACGCCATGTTTGCTATGTGAGGTTTGAAGGTGATAGTCAAATCTAAGACCAATTCGTCCAATTGACAAGTCTAGACCCCAATAAACAAAAGATTAGCCCCTCTTTTTGAAATTTCAGTCCTACTAGTTTAAGATAGGAAAGTAAATTGGACATCTTGAGAGGTTGTGAGGTATACCTGACTGAACAGCTCCGGATACTTTTGTCGCATCAGGTCTTGCGGTTCCCAGGTATGCTCCTCCTGACCGTGGTTCCTCCACAAAACCTTGACTAACGGAACCTTCTTACATCGCAAGACCCGCACTGCCGTGTCATCGATCCTGATAGGCTCCAAGTTGACTAATCGATCTGAGGCCACCGGGCCGTCTGCTGTGGGAATCAGCTGCTCTGGCCGTAGTAGATCCCTCCGTAGTGAGGAGACGTGGAAGACGTCATGTAATCCCGCTAAATCCGGTGGTAGCTCCAGTCTATAAGCCAAGGGGCCGATCCGCTCCAGGATCCTGTAAGGCCCCATATATCTTGGACTGAGCTTCTTCCGCCCACGAACCCGCGAGACTCCGTGCATCGGCCATATCTTTAAGAAAACTCGGTCTCCCACCTAGAACTCCACCTGACGATGCCTCGCATCGTAATATTTGGCCTGCCTTCTCGGGCTTCCAACATCCTGTCCCGGATCAATCTAATCTGAGCATCTGTATCTCCCACAAACTCCGAGCCAAGTGCCTGCGGATCCTAATCCTGAACCAATGATAGTGGGGTCCTGCACCTTCGTCCATACAATGCCTCATATGGAGCCATGCCTATGCTGGACTTGTAGCTGTTGTTATAAGAGAACTCAACCAGTGGTAAGAGCTTCTCCCAAGGTTCCCCACGGTCCAATATGCATATCCTCAGGAGGTCCTCCAAGGTCCGATTGGTGCGTTCTGTCTGCCCATCCGTTTGGGGATGGAATGCGGTGCTAAAGGTCAATCGAGTGCCTAAGTAAGCCTGCACGGATCTCCACTCCCTGGAAGTGAACCGGCAATCCCAATCCGAAACGATAGTCTTGGGCACCCCATGATAACGCACGAAATGCTCAATGAACCTCCGTAATAATACACCAACTTGGGTGTCTTTCGCCACTGGAATGAATCTGGACACCTTCGTTAGCCTGTCCACTATCACCCAGATCGAGTCATTTCCCGCACGGGATCGAGGTAGCCCATGTATGAAGTCCATGGCTATATCCTCAAATTTCCACTCCGGCACCGGAAGTGGCTGCAGCAAGATGGCGGGTTCTTACACTCTATCTTTACGAGTTGGCAGGCCTCGCAATGCGTCACAAAGTACGTAATGTCCTTCTTCATACCCGGCCAGTACATCATCCTCTTCAAATCTTTTACCATCTTGGTGATTCCCGGGTGTACCGAGTATCGGCTGCAGTGAGCTTCCGTCATAATGTCCTCCCGGATTTGGCCTCCTGCCGGTATGTAGACCCTACCTCTGAAACACAGGAGACCATCCCTCAAGGATTAGTCTCCTGTCGTGCCTTCCTCCAAGGCTCGGAATATCGGCTCAGCTCTCACGTCCAGCTTCAGCCCATCTCTGATGTGGTCCCGAATATCATCAGTAGTAACCATCGATCCCAGGTACTCCATGTATAACTCCGGGTCATCCTCGGACACTAGTGATATCTGCATCTCCTCGAATGATTTAACCAACTCCAAGGCCATCAGTTGTGGGACTACTCCTGACGTACTCGCTCTCCGACTAGAGAACCTGTGACCACGTTTGCCTTCCCTGGATGGTAGTGCATGGTATACTGGTAGTCCGATAAAAACTCCACCCAGCATCTCTATCTGATGTTTAACTCCTTCTATGTGTCTACGTATTTCAAGTTCTTGTGGTCTGAGAAGATATCACAATGAACTCCGTAGAGGTAGTGTCGCCAGATCTTAAGAGCAAAAATGACTGACCCCATCTCCAAATCGTGCACGGGGTAGTTCTGCTCATGTTGCTTCAACTAACGGGAGGCATAGGCTATTACATGCCCGTTCTACATCAGAACGGCACCCATCCCCTGATAGGAAGCATCTGTGTACACCTGGAATCCTTCCTTCCCTGACGGAAGAGCAAGGATGGGAGCCGAGGTGAGACGATCCTTCAGCTCCTGAAAAGCAGATTCGCATCGTGGCGTCCAAATAAAAGGAGACTCCTTCTTCGTTAGAGATGTAAGAGGGAGGGAAATCTAAGAGAATCCCTTTACGAACTTCCGGTAATAACCGGTAAGTCCTAAGAAACTTCGAACATTCGAGGCTGACTTCAGTGGTGTCCAATCCCGTACTGCCCGGACCTTCGCCGGATCTACTGCTAAACCTGCTCCACTGATGACATGGCCTAAGAAGGCCACCTCCTTTAGCCAGAACTGGCACTTGCTATACTTGGCATACATCTTATGCTCCCACAACTTCTCCAAGGTCAAGGCCAAATGCCTCGCGTGCTCCTCCTCCATCCTTGAATAGATAAGGATGTCGTCGATTAATACGATAACAAAGACATCAAGATACTGTTCGAACACCCGGTTTATCAAGGTCATAAATGCGGAGGGTGCATTCGTGAGCCTAAAAGGCATCACGGTAAACTCGTACAAATCATATATGCTGCTGAAGGCCTTCTTCGGGATGTACTCCTCCCGAATGCGAAGCTGGTAGTACCCCGATCTCAGATCCAGCTTTGATAACCAATGGGCTCCCTCCAGCTGGTAAAATAGCTCGTCTGTCCTTGGCAAGGGATAAGTATTTCGGACCATCAACCTGTTCAGGGCACGGTAATCTATACACAGCTGAAGGGTTCCGTCCTTCTTCTTGACGAATAACACCTGAGCTCCCCATGGTGAAGAGCTTTGCCGAACGAACCCGGCCTCCACTAACTCCTGAAGCTGGCTTCAAAATTCCACCAACTCCTTTGGGGCCATTCGATAGGGAGCTCTGGATACCGGCTTAGCCCCGGTACGAGCTGAATCTGGAAGTCCTTCTCTCGATGCGGGGGTAGCCCTGGTAGCTTCTCCGGAAATATGTCGACAAAGTCTCGCACTACTGGAATATCTGAAATGGAGTCCTTGGCCACGACCGCCTCAAAAAGGACCTGATAAACCTCTTACCCCTGCAGATGGGCCTTAATGGCCTGCACAAGTGATAATAATATGCGGGGTACTGGTATAATACCTTCGATAACAATAAAGGAGTCCCCGTGCCTCACGGTGATCCTCTTCGCCATGCAGTCAATCTGGGCATGGTTCCAGCACAGCCAAGTCATGCCCAGGATCAGATCGTAATCTGCCATCTTCAGAATCGTCGCTGGTGCCTCAAACGCCTTCCCGCCGATTTCCGCTTCCATATTGCAATGTGCAGAGGTCATTAGCTCTAATCCATCGGGTAGGCGTACCTCATCATCTTTCCGGTGAATGGCTCCACGCCTGCCAATCCTTTCATGAAATCTTCTGACACAAACGAGTGCGAAGCATCGGTGTCAAAGAGCGTGTGAGCGGGCTTGCCGCTAATAAAAACTATGCCTGAGGTAATTAAGTGTCTTAGTATTCTTGTTATAGTTGTCTTCTCTTAATTTCTAACTAGGTTATGTCTAGAAAACTAGTTCCTAGGAAGAAAACTTTAAAAGTACTGACATACCTGCGATAACCTGCTCCGGGTTCCGGGGCTGTTTCAGGTCTAGAGCATACACTTGCTCCCTTTCTGGCCTGTGGCTTCAACCCTGAAATCCTCATCCTTGATCATGTCCTCAACCGCCAAACTGTCGGGGAGGTGGGGCGCCCTGATGTGCCGGTGGGGGTGCTCGCCTCATAGGGCAGTTCCTCTTGATATGCCCCGGCTGATTGCACTGAAAGCATACCGGTGCCTGCTCTGCTGTCCTTGGCATCTCCAGCATCTATAAAAGCTGGGGAGCCAATACCCCCTTACTCCTTTGCTCCTGCCCAATCTCCAAGCGAGGTTGATCCCCGTTCCTTCTCTCCCCCATAACCTGACCTCGAGGATGGTCTCTACGACCTCCAATCACTGTATCATCAGCCGGTCTCTTCCGGCTCTTGACTGTAAGCTGATCCGCTTCTCTCTTTTTAGCCATCTCCAGAATCCGTGCCAAACTCCCCTCTGAGATGAAGAGGAGGTCCTGTCTCATGTCGTCTTACAGCCCCTTGTAAAACCTCCTGGCATAGCCACCATCATCCAACTGATAAGCGTCCGCATAGCGGGCCAGGTGAGTAAACTCCTGATGATACTCCAACACCGTCCTGTTCCCCTGCCTCAATCGCAGGAACCTATCCTCCATCTCGTCCCTCGCTGACTGAGGTACGAAATGTCCCAGGAGCGCTGCTCTGAACTCCTCCCAAGTAATATCTGTGCAATCCATACCCACAAAGGTGGTGTCCAGCTGTGACTTCCACCACCTCTTTCCATGTGACTCCAGGCAGGAGACCGCCAAAGCAACTGCCTCCTCAGTGGGGCATCGGATCCCCACAAGCATCTCATAAATGGTATCTAACCACTCCTCAGTGCATACTGCCGATTCGGTCCCCAGGTAGGATAGAGGGGAAAGTCCCCGGAAGACGCTCATCCAGTTGGCCCCGGGGTTTGGTTGTGGAGCCGGGGCTTGCTGAGCTCTGAAGACCTCCAGAATGGCCGTCAGTGTTTGCCCCATCTCCGTCTGCTGGAACGGATCTGGAGCCGGCGGAGGCGGGACCACATTCAGAGCCTGAGGTGTCCCCTACTGTAGTGTAGGGATCGTCGCAGGCTACAAGGAAAAATTTCATTTGTTAGAGAATGTATGAATGGAATATAAGAAAGGGGTAGGATGGACTTTCACATGTGATTTCCCTTATGGGCACACCACTGCTTCCGCTGCTAGTTTGTCCTCAAACTAAGCTCGCACGGGTGGCCAAAGGTTTTGTGGACTACTTCTCTTTCGATCGAGGTCTGCTCTGATACCACTTGTAAGACCCCTTTTTTTTCCTTTTTCAACTATCGGGGTCTTTTGCCCAGAATTTCCGCTTTGCGGTGGCACCAACACTCGGGGAGGCCGCCACTATAAAACGCCAACTCTGTCGGCCTTTTTCGATCACAAAGAGAGAGAAGTAAGTCAATACACTGAATGTAAACATGTCCACATAGTCATATACGAATAAAATCATAGCAAGTCCATCAATATATAGAAAGTAGAAAGTACTGCAAAAGAACAGTACAGATGAAATATATAAGCAGGCTCAGCTCGGTATATCAGATTCCTCACTACAAATCGCACATCGCGGAAGCTATAAAAATACTAAACACTCACGGAGCTGGTCACAGGCGCTCCGGAACTAGACTGGCCCTCCTCCATGTGCACCGTACTCCGCTGGTGCTTGTCCCTAGACTGCTAACCCATGTCTCCCGTCCGGAGCTCCTGTAATGTTATGGTTCGAAAACCATTAATCATAAAGACTAAGCCCTATCATCCCCTACCCCTCCTCCCACGGCTCCTAGGCACCGAGCGGAGAGGAAGAAAGGGAAGCTACAAAGGGTGGAGAATAAGCAAGGCGGGTGACAGCGGAACTAGTCTAACAGAAACTATATATTGTATAAGCACCTAAGTATGAAAGGTACATCTAGCAGTTTTAAAATAGTGAGCAGTAAGGTAAACATGTAGTAAATAAATATATATATGAAAGGACAAGTAGAAAGTAAATATGTAACCTTAACTTATATGAATGCCCATACAAACTTATAAGTTAAGGGGTCTTCTGCAAGGCTCCCATCGTATAAAAAGTCCCATACCGATTTATACGTTGGGGTGTCGATTGTATATAAATATGAGTGTAGTGATATGCTATGCCATGATTCATGCAAGTGCAACTCACGCAAACGACTCTATGCGCACAGACCTTTAGTTCCCCCTATTTGGGAAGCTAGCTTCACTCCCAGGAACCTCCGTAGTGTCAAACGGAGATAGTGGGTCGGGCTCCCCACTCCTAGGGGGTATCCACACTACCGGGCCTAGCCCTTCCATACGCCCCTAGAAGAACACAACCTAGAGTATACGCTTACTAATGTTGGATGTATCCACCAGACTTTCTTTGGCTAAGTGTCCCACACTGCCGAGTCTACGTACCGACGTCGGTGTGAACGACAGTCAAATACCGAAGACCCACCAGCTTATTATGAATTTAAACCCTCGAGCCCTCGGCTCCCCGGACTGTCCCGTCCATGAATCTACCTTCAGAAACTACCGACTGAATGACAATCAAACAAACCTAATCTACCTCCCTAACTACCGGGGTGTGTGAATGTGCAGCCCTAGTTATACTAGTTGCTCTTTTGGTTTATTATTCCTACGGTTTACGTTAGCCCAGGACTGCCCCCGGCATACCCCGTGAAGGGTTCTCAAAGGGCACTAGGAACTACGATGGGCTGAAGCCCAAAGCTCCCTTTCGCAAGGCACTTAATATTATTGATTTCTGCCCATTACCCGATCCCTTTCAAATTACTTTGGACCTAACCTAGTGTATTGAGACTCTTCCTCTCCAACCGGGGTTGACGATCTTTCGTCGGTCTCGAACACCACTTAACACTAGCCAATCTCACACTCTACTCATCGTGACTTTCAATAATGAACTTAATTTAACTTACCCTATCCAAACTAGCAACCTACCAAAATTCCATCTCCTCAAGTTCATTACCCACTCTAGTTCAGTTTCTGCGGTTTTACTATATGTAGATCACTCTATACTATATGATGTACATGATAAGAGTTTCTCCAAATATTCATCCAAAAGCCTTAAGTTATTTACTAGGAGTCTATCATGACATGATTAGCCTAGGTTAAGAAACTTATAATTTTCCTAATTTATTTGGTGTTTAATTAATTTCCCCCAAAACTAAACCATGGGTGATTTGAACATGAAGTAACCTTTTTAGGAATGATTAAAGCCCCTCAAAATTATGATAAATACTAGGCAATAATTTGACAGTAAATTCAAATCTCTCAGAAATTTTACCATATTTAAACCGACATCCTTAATTGTGAACATATTCACCAATTAATAACTTAGAGAAGTAAATACTATAAATAAGCTTCCAAAAATTCCAAGAAAATTCAAGTATAGTTGCCATGCCTTAAAAAGTAATGCTTACAAGGTTTCCAAATTTTTCAGTGAGTATTAACCTCAAAATCTAATTTAGAAATATCACTCTCTTTCTTAACTTAACAAAGCAACCTCTGCAAATATTCATCTAAAAATTATGAATTAATTTATACATCAATGTGTTGACCTCATAACTCTACTGATCAAGTTACATAATTTTCCAACAATATATAATCTCTGAATAAATTTTTGAATAGAATTGCATTATAAAAAGTCTGTAAAGAAAGTACTAAAAATAAACGTCTAAAAATTATAATAAAATTCCAGTGTAATTATATTAGGCTAAAACACTCTCTGCCAAAATTTCATGGAGATCAAGTAACCACAAAGATCATTATAAATAAAAGCCTATTGGGGCAAATTTATGAATTATATGATAAGGACTTGAAGTGCTATCCCATAAATTACAAAACAAATACTAGAGGACTTGGGATACCCTAGCATCCACTCTACTAAATTTTAAGCTCATACAAGGGAATTTTACCCCATGCCCTTCACAACCCTCAAAAGACCATCCTTAGGGTTTGGCCTTTGGTTTTAGGGCAATTCTACCCCGATCCACCTCACAATCCATGATAGGGTGCTAGGAATCATGCCTAGTCAGTTGTCAAAACCTCAACCCCCGTTGAGGTGATATGACCACTCAAATCACAAAGTACACTCTTGACCTAAAAATCGCTTAATAGGGCAAAGCTTAGGTTTGTTCAATTCCAATCTAAAACATCTCCAAATTAGATGGAAAATTACACAGATCCTTATGATGAACCCAGGTACCACTCACCAAAATTTAGGAGGGTTTGGAAGTCATTAAGCCATCTAATTAATTTACCCTAAGATTATTAAATTATTTCAAAAAACTATAGAAAAACATTCTCCAAAAATTCCCATTTTTGGACAAGCCCTAGGTATAGCTAGGTTAGGCTCCCTGCCCAAATTTCAGATCCTTTGGACAAGGGATGAAGGGTAGGCACACATTTTAATCTCTGCATAGCTCTAGGTATAGATCCCACCAAAAGAGGTGCCCTGGTCAAACCAGTTGACCAAATTGACCCAAATCAATTTTAAAATAAAGTAGACCCATAGGGCTACAAATTATCTGTTGACCATTTCCTTACATAGAGCCTCTAAGTATTTTTCCTTAATTATTTCAAGTGACTGTTATTTCAGTACAGAAAATCATTTTTAAAAGAAAGAGAATAATTATCCAGCACAGATCTTGAAGCAGATCCAACAGTGATGGGTCGTCTTCTTCCTCCAGCCTAGGGCCATGATTGGCCGAACCTGGAGTGCATTCCAGACGCTACCGCCGGCAATCCAGCCTCCTCCCTTGCCGGCAACCGCCACCACCACCTCCGTTGAGGTGGTGGCCATCGTCGTGCGGCGGTGCGACCGCCAGAGAGGCGGAATCCGGTGAACCCGAAAACTAGAATTTGTTGCGGGAAAATCCAGGAAGAGGAGCCCTTCCCGATCGAGCTCCGTTGAGCTTGATTATCAATCCTAAAGAGCTCTAAGATCTACCAGTAGAAACAGAGGAGGGGAGGACCTTGTTCGCGGGCTAGAGGCGTGCAGATCGTCGGGATGCAATTGGCGCGGTGGTGGCATCGCCGGAGTTCTTTTACATCACAGTACAAGCTCCAATCCGTCGGGTCAGGGTGGAAACTTCATCTCTGAGTCTAGGGAGCCTTTTTAAAGGGAAGAAATGGGGAGCGGGCGGGTATAGGTTGTCCAGCCATTAATGCTTCCTTAAGAGCATGCTTCGGCCATGGTGGAGGGGAGATGAAACGGCCCAAAGTAGCTGGAGGGAGGCTAGAAACTTCTCCTCTCCCCATGAGGACTTGAATCCAGCCGTTAAAGAGGAGGGGAAGGGGCCACGACATCAAGTTCCATTGATGGCTGTGAACGCCGGTTTCCGGCCATGGTCGTGGCTCCTCCTTATTTTCAAAACCGACGACCATGTGGCATTGACCGGTAAACACTTTTAAAATAAGACTTAATTGGGTTTTAATAAGAGAAATGGCCTAATCATGCATTCGGGCCCACTATCCAAACCGGCCCGACTCAGCTGACCATCAGCCAAGCTAGAACCGCCAGAAAAAGTCTAAGTAAAATGGCGTTGAGTGAGCTCAGCTCACTCAACGCCATCCAAGCTACGGCGTTGAGTGAGCTCTGCTCACTCAACGCCATCCATGCTGCGGCATTGAGTGAGCTAATGCCATCCAAGATACGGCATTGAGTGAGCTTTGCTCACTCAACGCCATCCAAAATACAGCCCTTCCAGACTATGGCATTGAGTGAGCTCAGCTCACTCAACACCATCCAAATTATGGCATTGAGTGAGCTCTGCTCACTCAATGCCATCCAGACTAGTCAAGGTGGCGTTGAGTGCAGTCTGTGCACTCAACGCCGTCTAGCTTATGGCGTTGAGTGAGCTCTGCTCACTCAATGCCATCCAGCCTACTTAAGATGGTGTTGAGTGTAGTCTGTGCACTCAACGCCATCTAGCTTATGGCGTTGAGTGAGCTAAGTTCACTCAACTCCATCCAGACTACAGCGTTGAGTTAGCTCAGCTCACTCAACGCCATTCCAAGGTCACGGGCGTGACGGGTCTGTCACGGGCCTGCCAGGCCCATGTTGAAATTTCTGAGCTCGCCGATCGTCTTTCTGAGGTCGATGATCGTCGAAGGGATCACGCCCTAGGTCATGGGCATGACGGGTCGGTAACGGGCATGACCAACCCGTGACTCGAACTCTTGGTCGATAGACTTCAATTCTTGGGTTTCCTAGGGTTCTGTTATGACAAAACCACTTCTAGGGGTGTAGTTGGAAATGGGATGTTATAGTTATACCATCTGACTTTCCTTGTCTGAAACTTTCATATTCTTGGTTCAGCATAGATTTTATATCTTGTCTGACTTCTTCAGAACCCTCCATGTAGACTATCAAAGTGTCCCACTTTTCCTTGGAGGTCTTGCAATGAATCAGATTTTGAAAGGTTGAATCATCTATGACACTTACTATGATATTCTAGGCTCTTTTATCCATAGTTGCCAGGATGATCTCTTCCTTAGTCATCTCAGAAAAATCTTTAGGAGTTCTTTGATTTGCATCTAGAACTAACACCTTCATTGGAACATAAGGACCTTCCATTACAGTAATGTATATCCTTGGATCAGAAGCCTCCATGAAAAGCCTGACCCTTTCTTTCCATATTTCAAAAATCTCTTTCCTGCATATGGGTAATTTCATAGAACCTAGTTCCTTATGATTTTCTCCTGAACCCATTTTCTTGATCTTGAATCTGCCTTATGGATCTTACTCAGACTATTAAGTCCTTCTTTGAGTAACCTCCCTCTTATACCACTTGATAGAATTGATTTCAAGATAACCCAAACACCTAGAGGGGGGGGGGGGTGAATAGGTTCTTTTCTTTTATACTAAAGGCAGAATGATATTTCAATTCTTAAATTTGAATCTAACTTATTCTATATCAATCACATCACAGAATACACAATCACACATACATCACAGATTGCACATAGATTTATAGTTGTTCCCCAAGGTCTGGGTACATCCACTTTCCCCCTTCACCTATCTAGCAGTGTGCTAGATTCAGCCTAACTTCTTCCTTCTTCTCATATCCACAAATATTACAGCTCAGAACCCTGAAAGGTTCCTATAACTCAGAATGTAACCACACTCCTACAGTTCAGGCTAACAGCCCTACCTCAGCCTTGCCACAAGGCCTACAACTCAGAGAAAACTTTCTCCAACACTCAGGCTCAAAAGCCCTACCACTCAGAGATCTATATCTCCTACACTCAGCCTTTATAATATAGGCTTACATTTCAGATCTATGAAGAGATCCTACAAAATTTGATAAGTGTTTAGATGAACTCTTACCCTTATTGAGAGAGAAGGGATAAGAGGTTTCTTGATCAGCTTCTTGATAAAACTGATGGATGAAATCAACTTGTTCTTAGCTTTCTTCAAAGCTTCTTGAATCTGAACTCAATAGGGTTGATCTCCTTTGAAGTTGACTGGCTGCCATCTTCCTTCGTAGAATCCAGAAATAGATCTGAATCCTTCTTAGCAGATTAGTTCAAGACCTGCTTCTTAAGAGACTTGTAAATGTCTCCTTCTTTACTTCAACAGCTGAAGATCTCTCTCACTCTTCAGAACTTCTGATGTTTCTTCAGAATTCTTGCTTGAATTCTCCTAAGATCTTCTCACGAAAATCTTCTTCTGTGTGACGTACACTTCCTTGATCAATGATTAATAATTCAATTGTTTTTCGTGTAGATAGTTTGTTGTTGACAAAATCCATCTATTTATAGATTTCATCCATGGTAACCGGCTGATCCGGTTTCTAACCAACTTTTGACAGGTCTGACAGCTTCAACAAACTTGTTGGAATACACAGCTATCAAGTCTCCAGACAGTTCTTGAATCTTTGTCTTTGTCAGCAAAGCGTCGAGACTGATTGTCATTATGTGTCGACACAAGTAGATTAAGTGTCGACACAAGCTTTGGTGATGTCGACATAGCTTTTCTGGTGTCGACACATCTTCTTGACACTGCATCTGTAGAATGTGTCGACACAGCTTCTTTGTGTCGATATAGACACTCCTTTACTTCACAGCAATCAGCATTGTTGAAACTCTGCTGAGTGTCGACACAAGTCCTGTGTGTCGACACAGTTGATATAGTCTCAGAATTTGTGTGTCGACACTGCTTCTAGGTGTTGACACAGTCGATGTCGACTAATAGTTCTGTGTGTCGACACTGCCTCCCGGTGTCGACATAGTTGATGTCGACTACTATTTCTGTGTGTCGACACTACCTCCCGGTGTAAACACAGTTGATGTCGACAACTATTTCTATGTATCGACACTGCCTCCCGATGTCGACACAGTTGATGTCGACTAATAAATTCTGTGTGTCGACACAGTTGCTTCAGGTGTCGACACAGCTTTTCCAAGTGTCGACACAGGCTTTCTTAAGTGTCGACACATGGACTTAGAAACTTTTTCAGCATTTTGGCAAATACTTAACCTGCACATATAAACTTAAAATAACAACAAAAACACCTTGATGTATATCATTGAGCTATATGAGGCTTCTCCAAATCAGGTACACATTTTCCAATATACCCAACAGTAATGGAGACCTAACATGCTAATAAGCCAGTTTTATTAGCGACCTTATTATGCACTGATTTACATGTTATTTGAGCTTGAGAGAAGAAGCTACATAAGTTAATAGTGCAGATAAATATGAGGGATAATTGAATCATTGTTTTCTAATTGGTGTGTATGATTAGGTTTATCCTAAGCACATCTAACTTAATTCATGAATTTGCAAGCTTAGTCTTTATATAAGAGAGAGAGACTTACCTTGAGGCTTGCTGCCTCCAGCTTTTGAGGATCACACACTGAACAGCCTGAACCTTTGTTTATTGTTTTACATGGAGTATATTCCTTGAGCAATCATCCTATCCCAGACTTTTGCCTGGAACAACCATTGTCCAAATACCAAGTCTTATCTAGATAGGTATTTGGACTATCCTATAAAAGTAAATTCATTTACCCTTAGGCACCCAATAATTATTGGGTCCTAAGTTCTTGTTAGTAGTATAAATTTTTGCCCAACTCTCTGCCTAAGCTAATCACCTTTCTGTCCACTAGCCACATTCATATTGTGCCAATAATCAATGACAAAGTGGCCCACCTTTTCATAACACCAACATTTATGAATGTTGTACCTTCTCTTCAGGACTGCATAGAATTGATGTCCATGAGAGAAGTGAGCAGCTCCAAATTTTGCTGGATGAGCATTGCATGATGCTGCTTACTTTTTCCTTGGTGAAGGTGCTGAAGAACTAAACACAGCTCGTTCAGGATGGGCCAATTTTATTTGTGGAGTCTGCCATCTAGTGGTCTCTCTCATCTCTTTAGATAAAGGATATTTGGATCTAAATCTAAAGAACGTATCCTGAACTTTATGGCTAGAGTGGACAGCATCACTCCTTCGGAGATCATGTGTCTTTACCCCACTTGTAGAGCACACATTAGATTGATCCTTATGGGGAGGTGCAAACTTGACAGTTTTAGAAGGTAAATTCACCTTTTAAAATACTGTCAACTTATCAGGGATGTTTGATTTGACTTGATAATTTGCGTGATTAATACCCAGCTTCTCAGAGGTTTGATAAGTTTCAGCTTTTAGCAACATACCAAGAGATTAAGAATGTTTAATGACAATCCCTAATCTCTTAGTTAATTTATGTTCTAGATATCTAATATATTTATATTTTTCTTATAGAACCTTTGTCTGACACTCAAGACTTTTCTTGAGTTCAGACACCTCATGACTTTTCTTATAAAACTCAATAGATATATTGTTATAAAGAGTTTTATTGGGCTTGAGGACTTCGATCTCCTTTGCTTGCCTTTTGGCAAAATTTCTGCTCTTCTTTAGAGTATCTAGGAGCAGTCCATACTTGTCAATCAATTGATTGACATCAGTATCAGATTCTGAGCAATCTTTATCACAGGATGAGGATGCACCAGTATCTGGACTAGTTTTGTTGATGCAAGAAATGTGCCTTCTAGTTAACTGGTTGTTCGATCTCACAAGCTAGGTGAAGAAGAGGGTTGCGGGGAGAAGGGAAAGAAGGCTGATGATCAACAAAGAAGGCTGATGATCAGCGGAGAAGGTTGATGATCAGCGGAGAAGGTTGATGATCAGCGTAGAAGGTTGATCAGGAGCTATCGAGCAAACGGTTACTTTGACCGTTGAGCTCTGATGGTTGAGACCAAGAGAAGATAAGAACATAGGGGCCGCTAATAGCGGCAACAATAGACTTCGCCCACCGCGACTTGAATGCCACTCTTGCGACGGGCTTTTCCTTTAATCAAAAAAAAGATTACAGCTTGCTATTGCACCTTTACATGAGAAAGCAATAAAGGGTACAAAGAGGGAAGCTTGCGGCTAAGAAAGAAGTTGCCAGAGGCTAAGGAAAAGACGCTGCTAGCAGGCCGCACAGCTTGATGATAAGCTGCGGAGGACTGAGAAACTGAGTCCATAGGTCTTGATGATCAACCATAGAGGACTAGGAAACTGAGTCTGCATGTCTTGTTGGCAGCGACAGTTTTCCTCCCGCACGTCCCCTCAAATGATAGGTATTGGGGGCTATTTATAGGCCCGGGAAGATCTTCTAGAAGCGGGGCCCAGTAATGTCATCACAGAGCTTTGGGCGGACGAAATGAGCAGGTCTCCGACATGGGCGGACTTGGCGGATAGGAGGAGGGAGTCCGCCCCTGCTGGGCGAATGAGAGCAGGCCGCCGACTTGGGAAGACTCGGTGGACAGGAGGAGGTAGGCCGCCGAGCTGAGCGGACTCGACGAACAGGAGGAGGAAGTCCGCCCCTGCTGGGCGGACGAGAGCAGGCCGCCGACCTGGGCAGACTGAGGCTGGAGGCCACCCCTGGTGGGCGACCTGAAGTTGGAGGCCGCCCCTGGTGGGTGGCCTAAGGCTGGAGGCCCCCACTAGTGGGCATCCTGAGGCATGAGGCCGCCCCTGGTGGGCGGCCTGAGGCTAGAGGCAGCCCCTGTTGGGCATCTTGAGACTGGAGGCCGCCCCTAGTGGGTGGCCTAAGGATGGAGGCTGCCCCTGGTGGGCGGCCTGAGACTGGAGGCCTCCCCTGATGGGTGGTCTGAGGCTTGAGGTCGACCCTGGTGGGCGGCCTGAGGCTGGAGGCTGCCCCTGGTGGGAGGCCTGAGGCTAGAGGTCGCCCCTGGGGGACGACCTAAGGATGGAGGCCCCCCTGGTGGGCGGTCTGAGGCAGCAGGTCGGCAGTCCGCCTCCTTGGCGAGCGGACTCGGCGCAGGCAGACAGTCCAACCCCTTAGAGGGCAGACTTCGCGCAGGCGGGCAGTTCGGCCTCTTGGCAAGCGGACTCGGCGCAAGCAGGCAGTCCGCCCCCTTGGCTAGCGGACTTGGCGCAGACAGGCGGTCTGCCCCCTTGGCGGGCAGACTCGGGGCAGGAGGGCATTCCGCCTCCTTGGCGGGAGGACTCGGCGCAGGCGTGTAGTCTGCCCCTTAGTGGGAAGACTCAATGCAGGCGGACAGTCTGCCACCTTGGCGAGCGGGCTCGGCGCAGACGAGCAGTCCCCCCCCTTGGAGGGCGGACTCGGCGCAGGCGGGCAGTCCGCCCCATTGGCAGGCATACTCGGCGAAGGCGGGCAGTCTGCCCCCTTGGCGGGCGGACTCGGCGCATGCGGGCAGTCCCCCCTTGGCGGGCAGACTAGGCACAATAGCCCGCCTGATTGGGCGGACGGAACTCATCTTTGCTGCTGCCGAGTGGCGAGTAGGAGGAGCAAGTCGTCACTTGCTCGGTGACTTCGGCAACTTGGATGTAGGTTGCTGCCACTGATCGACGACCTGGAGCAGGTCGTCATTGTCGTTTGGTTGATATGCTGCGACTTGGCAGACTGGAGTCGGAGTCCGCTGCTTGCTAGGAAAGTGCACGGTTAGGCTGATCTAACCACGTGTCCGATCGGAATGCCTCGCGAAAGTAGCTCGTCGTCCCGCAGAGCACGCGACAACTACGCGACTTAGGCAGTCAGCCTAGGGAGACCGTCTTAGCTGCGCGTCCTGAGCGGATAGGAGTTTCTATCCGCCAGGCCCGAAAAGGAGGATTGAGGCAGATCGCGACCCTCGGTGGGAACCCCTGAGTGGGCCGCGACTTGCGAGCTAGATACCTTGGGAGGGATCGCCGATTTTAGGGTTAACATAATCCCCGCCCTTTTTGAAGTTCTGAAGGGAACTTCGAAAAAGTAGGAGACCCACGAAAATCATGATCCTCCCCTCGGAAATCAGGAAAGAAAAACTAGAGACTGGGAGAGATAGAACCTGATGTCTCTCCTCAGAAAAATCTGTCAATGTCTATATTTCCCCTACGAATAAAAATTCAATGCAGGAAAAAGGAGTTACATCTTGTGTGTACCTAAGTTGCTTTGATAAATGAGGAAGACGGGTAAATGTCTTCCATTGAGCTCTGCAAAAATACAGATGAGAGAAATACAGAAGGATAATAAATTGCAAGTGCCTGGAGAGGACTTGCAAATATCCGCTAACCTCTGCAAGAGAAGAGTGAGTAAGCAGATATGAAAGGAGATTAAGATGCAAGTACCTGAAGAGGACTTGCTAATATCTATTGGTCTCTACAAAAGAAGAGTGAGCAAACAGATATTAAAGGAAATTAAGCTGCAAGTACCTGAAGAGGACTTGCTTATATCTTCTAATCTCTGCAAAAGAAGAGTAAGCAAGTAGATATGAAAGAGAATTAAGTTGCATGTACCTGAAGAGGATTTGCTAATATCTACTAATCTCTGCAAAAAAAGAGTCAGATGCAGATATGATAGAGAAATAAGCTACAAGTACTTGAAGAGGACTTGCTAATATCTGTTAATCTCTGCAAAAGAAGAGTCAGATACAGATATGATAAGATATAGTTGGATAGCCGAGGAGATACCCAGCGAACTCTATTATTAACTGAATAGAGATCAAAACGTGATAATGATCGTTTCGCGTGATCAGGTATAAGGTCCTCAACATGAAATTCAGATCAACAAGATGAAACCATCTTAATGTAGACTTATAATAGCATGGCTTGTCAATCAAGGAGAACCAGATACTCTGATTAATGATTTGTGCCGTTAGCATCCGATAAGAGAACTTGTGGATCATCATCTGATAGAACTTCATGTAGGCAACGCATATAAGATGAACATAAGCCAAATAATATTACAGATCCTTAGAATAGGTTGGATTTAAACTGTTAACCTGTAAGAAGGCAAAAAGACAAAGGAGGGCTACACCCTGAGGATGATCTTAAAAAGGTTGAATGCTGCCACAGGAGAGCACCCGTCGGCCTTATGCATCACTCCAAAAAATCATCCAGGGTGTATTCCTACCTAAAGCGGGCTGGCCGCGCATCCTTTAGAAGGGCACAAAAGAGACAAGCACAAGAAAATCCTAAGAAGGATCGATATATACACTACTCTCATGCCTCGGGTTATAAGTATCGTTGATCAATTAGACTAGATGCGCCAAGTGGCCTATTGCTTGTCTGCGGATTGATCAGCAGAGTTGTGGGCCCCACGAAGGAACGGATTGAGAGTACCTTAGAGTGTTCGTCCGTTACAGTTGTGAGATGATCGAAGAGACAAGATTTAACTTGATCGCAATTGCTTTTCCAGCAAAGATCATTGTAACTGTAACGTATCCCTTAACGGAGCACAGTAGATCTAACATATGGGACCTCCCTTGATGCACACTTTGTGTTAGATACCGACTGGGATCCGAAGTCCCGTTATCCTCCGCACGAGAGTTGAACGACCTCCACTACACATATTTGAACACTCCCCACTATATGTGGTCATTGTGGTCTTACGCTGGAGTCCAACCTCAAGGTGCCCCTAAGAAATACTCAGCGATATCTCGGTGGTTCAGTGATCTCTTTGGCAAAGAGAAAAGTAGAGGAGGAAGCACTCCATAAAGGTTAAAAGTGTTAGTATGGGATCTCTGACGTAAACTTTATTGAAATGAAAAGAAAGAACACTTAGAAATGTTGCAAAGAGAATGTTTGAAAATTTAAGTGGCAACAAATAGTAATGATCGTAAGGAGCTTTTGGAAATGAGACATCCTCCTGCTCAGAATAATCTTCCGAGGGCGCCCTTGGAATCGGCATCGATGGTCACGTATATAACGAGGTCATGATACTTATTGATTTGATTCACTCCCTTTGAGCTGCAAGGAATGTCTTCTACTTCTTTTCCTTTTGAAGTTTACGGATAAGAGTGGCCATCCTTCGGTAATAAATCACGCATCTTACCCTGCCTCAGCATTTTTTGCACAAGTTGGCGAAGCGCTCGACAGTTTTCAGTCAAATGTCCATTTTCTTTGTGGAGCTCACAGAATGGATCTGAATCTTTTGATTTTTGATTCGTCGGCTGGTAAGGCCTTTTGGAATTTTCCCTGTCCTTCATGACTTTGCTTACTTCTAGCATGGCCTCATCAAGTCCAGAGTATGATAAGTCATCATCTTGCGGCTGATGCACCGAAGCTGTTTGTGGTGGTGGGGCTGGCAATAGTAACGATTGATCTCGGCCATGATCCTGGCCCGGGAAAGGATGTTGATGATGTTGAAATTCCCTTCCCTTCCTTGAGTGGGATGGAAAATCTTTCCGAGGGGACCTCAGAGGCTGCTTGTAAGAAGAAGAGTTTTTTTCTGTTACAAGCCTGGAGACGAAGCTGGGATTGCTTTTCTCACCGCGGATATATGAGTTTGCTAAACAAATCAATTCTTGATATGTCCTCGGTGCTCGGACGTTAGCCTCGAACTTGAGTGGTCCTTCACGCAGACCGTGAATAAGAGCCACTCGATATAATTCTTGATCGACGATCTCGATGTCCAAGATTTCTTTCTGAAAACGATCCACAAAATGAGACCAAGTCTCGATCTCTCGCTGCTTAATCTCAAAGAGGGCTTCTAAACCTCCATTTCTCTTTGTAGAAGTAGAAAATTTGAGTAGAAACACTCTTCGCAAATCAGCAAAGGAAGAGATAGACTGAGGACGTAGTCCATAGAACCAATCCTTCACTTGACCATCAAAGGCCATCACAAAAAGTTTGCATTTGGTAGCATCCGAGAGGATCTTGAGAGCAACGACTGATTCAAATTCTTGAAGGTGCTTCATTGGATAAGTCTCTCTAGTGTAAGTTGGTAACTGTAGCTCTTTAAAGTTTACTAGAGTTGGCTCATGCCGAACATTTTCTGAAAATGGTAACGGTTCTTCTTGTTCTACTACATAAGGAAAATAAGGAGATTGAGTTGTAGCTTCATAAGGAGCAGTGGGATAGAAGGGAAAAGTTGCTGCGGAAGGAGAAAAGGCAGGAGCTGAAGAGTAGGGATGACTTCACTAAAAATTTAGGATTCTAGCTGGACTTCCTCGGGCAGCTTCTCGGAATAAGTTTTGACGAGCTGCAAACTCATCATTCTGAGACCGCAAAGGGGCTGCAGGCCCTTGCGGAAGGGTTGAAGTATAAAGAGGAGGATAGACCGGTGGATAGGCCGGTGGATAAACATGAGGAGTCTCGGATGCTGGTGCTGGATTGATTGGAGGAGCTGGTGCTACTAAAGATTGTGCGGCCAATTGCTGTGTGATAGCTACTAGAGTATGGTTGATTGCTTGAAACTGTTGTGCAGTTTCTCTGTGAGATTGCTCTAAGGCCTCCCAAAGAGGATCTTCACTGGGACTTGGAGCAAGGTTCTCGGCTGGTTGATGGTCTATCATGAGTAACCGATGATTTCACTGTCTGTTTGAGATCTGAAGGGCGCGTGTTAACTTTTGATGCAAGAAATGTGCCTTCTAGTTAACTGGTTGTTCGATCTCACAAGCTAGGTGAAGAAGAGGGTTGCGGGGAGAATGGAAAGAAGACTGATGATAAGCAAAGAAAGTTGATGATCAGTGGGGAAGGTCGATGATCAGTGGAGAAGGTTGATGATCAGCAGAGAAGGTTGATTAGGAGCTGTCGAGCAGACGATTACTTTGACGGTTGAGCTCTGATGGTTGAGCCCAAGAGAAGAGAAGAATAGAGGGGCCGCTAACAGCGACAACAACATACTTCGCCCACCGCGGCTTGAATTCCACTCTTGCGATGGGCTTTTCCTTTTAATCAAGAAACAAGAATACAGCTTGATATTGCATCTTTACATGAGAAAGTAATAAAGGGTACAAAGGGAGAAGCTGGCGGCTAAGGAAGAAGTTGTCAGAGGCTAAGCAAAAGAGGCTGCTAGCAGGCCGCACAGCTTGATGATAAGTTGTGGAGGACTGGGAAACCGAGTCTGCAGGTCTTGATGATCAGCCGTGGAGGACTGGGAAACTGAGTCCGTAGGTCTTACTAGCAGCGATAATTTTCCTCTTGCGCATCCACTCAAATGAGAGGTATTGGGGGCTATTTATAGGCCTGGGAAGATCTTTTAGAAGCGGGGCCCAGTGACGTCATCACGGAGCTTTGGGCGGACGAGAGGAGCAGGCCCCCGACCTGGACGGACTTGGCAGATAAGAGGAGGGAGTCCTCCCCTCTTGGGCAGACGAGAGCAGGCCGCCGACCTGGGTAGACTCGGCGGATAGGAGGAGGCAGGACGCCGACCTGGGCGGACTTGGCAGACAGGAGGAGGGAGTCCACCCCTGCTGGGCGGACGAGAGCAGACCGCCGACCTAGGCAGACTAAGGCTGAAGGCCGCCCCTGGTGGGAGGCCTGAGGCTGGAGGCCGCCCCTGGTGGGCGGCCTGAGGCTGGAGGCCGCCCCTGGTGGGCGGCCTGAGGCTGGAGGCCGCCCCTGGTGGGCGGCCTGAGGCTGGAGGCCGCCCCTGGTGGGCGGCCTGAGGCTAGAGGCCACCCCTTGTAGGCGGCCTGAGGCTGGAGGCCCCCATGGTGGGCAGCCTGAGGCTGGAGGCCCCCCTGGTGGGCAGCCTGAGGTTGGAGGCCACCCCTGGTAGGCAGCCTGAGGATGGAGGACGCCCCTGATGGGCGACCTGAGGCTGGAGGCCGCCCCTAGTGGGCGGACTGAGACTGGAGGCCGCCCCTGGTGGGCGGCCTGAGGCTGGAGGCTGCCCCTAGTGTATGGCCTGAGCATGGAGGCCACCCCTGGTGGGCGGCCTGAGGCTGTAGGCCGCCCCTAGTAGGCGGCCTAAGGCTAGAGGCCGTCCCTGGTGGGTGGCCTGAGGCTGGAGGTTGGGCGGCCTGAGGCTGGAGGCCGCCCCTGGTGGGAAGCCTGAGGCTGGAGGCCCCCCTGGTGGGTGGTCTGAGGCAGGATGCCGGTAGTCCGCTCCCTTGGCTGGCGAACTCGGCGTATGCGGACAGTCCGCCCCCTTGGCAGGTGGACTTGGCGCAGACGGGCAGTCCGACCCTCTGGCAGGCAGACTCGGCGCAGGCGGGCAGTCCACCCCCTTGGCGGGCGGACTCGACGCAGGCGGGCAGTCCACCTCATTGGCAGGCAGACTCGGCATAGACGGGAAATCCACCCCCTTGTGGGCGGAGTCGGCACAGGCGGCATTCTGCCCCCTTAGTGGGCCGACTCAGCGTAAGCGGGCAGTCTGCCCCCTTGGCGGGCGAACTCGGTGCAGGCGGGAAGTCCGCCCCTTGGCGGGCGGACTCAGCGCAGGAGGGCAGTCCACCCCCTTGGGGGTGGACTCAGCGCAGGCGAGCAGTCCCCCCCCCCTTGGCAGGCATACTCGGTGCAGGCGGGCAGTCTGCCCCCTTGGCAGGCGGACTCGGCACAGGCAGGCAGTCCCCCCCTTGGCTGGCGGACTCGGCGTAGGCAGGCAGTCCCCCCCCCCCTGGCGGGCATACTCGGCGCAGTAGCCCGCCTGTTTGGGCGGACAGAACTCGTCTTTGCTGCTGCCAAGTGGCGAGTAGGAGGAGCAAGTCGTCACTTGCTTGGTAACTTTGGCAACTTGAATGTAGGTTACTGCCACTGATCGACGACCTGGAGCATGTCGCCATTATCGTTGGTATATATGATGTGACTTGGCGGACTGGAGTCGGAGTCTGCCACTTGCTAGAAAAGTGCACGGTTAGGCTGATCTAACCGCGTGTCTTGTGGGAACGTCTCGCGAAAGTAGCTCGTCATCCCGCGGAGCACACATCAACTACGCGACTTGGGCAGTCAGCCTTAGGAGACCGTCTTAGCCCCGCGGCCTGAGCAGATATGAGTTTCTATCCGCCTGACCCAAAAAGGAGGGTTGAGGCAGATCGCGACCCTCGGGTGGAACCCCTGAGTTGGCCACGACTTGCGAGCTAGATACCTTGGGAGGGATCGCTGATTTTAGGGTTAACAAGTTTCATAGTCAGAGGAAGATGAAGAATTGGAGAGAGGATGTACCTTGAATGATTTTGTATGTACCTCACTTCTTTCTTCATCAGTTATTGCCATCAGCCCTTGGCATCTACGGTCTTCTTCATCCTCCTCATTGTCACTGTCAGAGAGTGACTTAGGGGCCCTTATTCTTATCCTGGCAGCAGGATATTCCTCTTCTTCTTCTGGTTCTGCACTAACAGAGATCAGCCCTATATAGGCTTCTTCTTCATCATCTTCTGATTCTGAGGAGGAAGAATCTGCCCAGCTTTTCTCCTTCTTAGCCACAAAGGACTTCTCCTTCTTCCTATCCTTGTGGTGATGGTGATGCTTCTTCTTCTTCTCATCTTCTTCCTTGTTCCTGACTGAGCATTCAGCAATGACATGTCCAGCCTTACTGCAAAAATAACAGATAATATTAGATGAAATCTGTTTACTAGATTTAGGGCCATACCTATCCTTCTTAGAGGACTTCCTGTGATGAGATGATGAAGAGGGTCTGCTCTCCTAGTGCTTCTTCTTCATGAACTTTCGAAATTTTCTAGAGAAGGCTGCAAACTCTTCATCAGACATGTGGTTGTCTGAAGAACTTGTCCCAAACAATTCTGAGCTGGACTCAGCTTCTCTCTTAGGTGGAGAAGGAGTCTTTCTTCTTCTCCTTCTTGGGACTTCTACCTTGAGGTCCACTGTCTTATCCTTAGTCTTGGATTGACTCCCCTTCTCCTCTTCTTGTCTAGCAGCCAGCTGCATTTTATAGGACAACAGCTTTCCAAAGAGAGTTGGTGGAGGAGTGTATGCCAGCTTAGCCATTTCCCTAATGGCACAAATCTTGGTGTCCTAATATCTAGTGAGAGATCTAAGGAACTTGTTATTCATCTCATAGTTGCTGAAGACCCTACCATAGGTTCTGAGTTCATTAACTTCCTAAAGAACCTCTCAAAGCAGTAAGCTACTTTTTAAAATTTGCTTTGTCTGAAAGCCTCATACACTTGGTTGAGCATGGACTTCCTATCATCTCTAACTTCCTCAGAGCCTTTAATGTAGACCACAAGAGTTTCCCACATTTCCTTGGAGGTCTTGAAGTGTACAAGATTTTTGAAGGTTGAGTCATCAATGGCACTGGCTATAATATTTTGTGCCTTTTTGTCCATAGTAGACAGAATTACCTCATCTTTGTCCATCTCAGTATATGCCTTGGGCACTCTCAGAGTTGGATCTATGGTGGAAGCCTTTGTGGGGGATAAAAGGACCTTCCACTACTATTACATAGACCCTAGGGTAAAATGCTTCCATGAACAATCTAATCCTTTGCTTCCAGAGGCCAAAACCTTCCTTCCTGTAGATTGGTAGTTTCATGGCCCCTAGCTCCTTATAGTTCATTCTTGACACCAAAATTATATCTTATAGCTAACCTTGGAGGTAAACTCAGATTGTTAGATCCTTTTTGAGCAACCTCCCTCTGATACCACTTGAAAGTTATTAGCTTAAGGTTAGCTAGTCACCTAGAGGGGGGGGGGTGAATAGGTCTTTGAAATTTCTTAAGTCTTTTTGCTATTTTCTTACTAATCTAGAGCTTGTCCTTAGTGCCTGCAATATAAAAGAGGAACAATCAACACAAAAAATCACACAGATATTTATAGTGGTTCCCCAACTAGGTACATCCACTTTCCCTCCCATCTTTCGAACTTATGTTAGACAAGGCACAAACTCCTCCATAATGCTCCTCAGAGCTTACACCTTAGGCCCTCAGCCTTACACTCAGGTTCTCTTTAGAACCCTACCTCAGAACCACAAAGGTTCCTACCTCAGAGCCCTGTAGTGCTCCTACAGCTCAGTGGTCCTCAAACTACCTACCTCAGCCTTATCTCTAAGGCCTACACCTCAGGCTTTTCAGCCCTACAAATTTAGGCATAAGGCCCTACTCTTAGAGTGTTGTAGCACTCCTACAGCTCAGTACCCTTCCAAGTACCTACCTCAGTGCCCTTCTAGGCACCTACAGCTCAGTGACAAACTTGTCACCTATCTCAGGCCAAAAGGCCCTACACTCAGTCTCCTCCAAGACCTACACTTAGTGACACACTTGTCACTTACAGCTCAGTGACCAACAGTCACCTACCTCAGGAACTAGGCCCTACTATGCAGGCTGGGAGGACAGCCCTACTCTCAGATCCACACTTGGATCCTACCTTAGTACCCTAGTAGGGCTCCTACTGCTAAGTGACTAATTAGTCATCTATAACTCAGGCACAAAAGGCCCTACAGCTCAGATTCAGACTACCTGAATCCTATAGGAAATTTATTAGAAATTGAAATAGATTAACACACTGACTCAGTGATAAATCTCTGAGTCTATCTTATTGTACTGAGAAGATATCAGTCCAACCCTCTTGCTGTAGAAGTAATTAGTCTTCTTCTACAGCTAACTGCTTTTCTACTGCCTTGTAGAACAGCTACCTACTGTTGAAGGCTGACTGCCCTTCACACAACTATCTCTCCTTCCTGATTAGATGAATCAGCCCCCTTATTCTCCACAAAACAAACTTGCTGAAATGGAAGAGCTTCAACTATCTTTTTTTTGCCTTCAGGCTTGCTCTGCTGGACTTGGCTTTCAAACTCGTCGGAGAAGATGAAGTCCAGCCACCTCTGTGTTTGGTTTTCTTTTTATTTTCTTAACCTTAATCCCCTTTTCTCTCTAATTTTTATATCTGTTGATTTGAATTAATGGCTCTATTTGAATGTGGGTCCAACCAAGGACGGTGAGCGTCACCTCCCTCAAAAAAGGACAAATAGTAGCTTCCGACGTTACTGTAGCTTTCCCGCAACGGCTTATAGAAAACATTGACTTTGTAGACTTCTGGTGACATTAGCAGTGGTCATCCGATGCTATTGTAGATTTCCTGCAACGACATGAAAAAATTTGACTTGTGACTTTTGATGACGTCAGCAGTGGTCATCACTTTCTGGACTTAGATAAATTCCAGAACTCATTAAGCGTTGAGTCAAGTTAAGTCACTCAACGCACACTGATTTGTCTCTTCATTAGAGGCATTGAGTGAACCTGCTTCACTCAATGCTTCTGTACTTAGATAATTTCTGCTGGCTTTATCTCAGCGGCTTCTTCTCAACTATCTCATCGGTTTCATCTTTATAGCTGATACTATCTCCTGTCTCAGCGGTTTATTCTCCAACTGTCTCAACGCTTTCTTCTTCACAGTTGAGACTATCTCCTGTCTCAGCAGTTGGGCTGAAAACAACACTTCTCTCAATGCTTTGCATTGAGCTTCTCAGCCGTCTCAGCGGTTATGCTGAGACATTCTTCTCAGATGTCTTATCTGTCTCGATGCTCTTGCCTTAGTCAATTTATCTGACTTCCAACTTACTCTTTTTGTTCACCTGTCCAATCAAGGACAACCTGCATGCATGAACTTAAGCACACATCAAATACATTATGCCCCTTAGTATGATTGGTGATATATCTTCAAATCCTGAGGAACATTGTATGGCACAATTCCGACCAGAAGTGTCCGCACTAATCCCTGACCAAATTCAGAACCAGGTCAGTGGCTTCTCAATACAGTCTTCACAATCTGCACAACAAAAATCCGGTGAACTACTCAAACTGCGCGAACACAAAAAACCTGTCTGCAACAACCACCCAAGCTCACAAAAAACCTGTCTACAATAACCAGCGGACCCTCTATATACTCCACCAATCTGCACACATGCGGACACAGCTCTAGTCTGCACGCTCTAAGCCCGCAACTAAAGCACACAAGACTGACTGCTGCCGAACTCGGCGGACATAAAAAACATTCTGCGCAAAACACGCGATCTTCCAGACTGAGCACACTTGGACTTGGTACAGATCCATACCAAGTCCACACCACCAGCCATCCCTGGTGCGAACAAAGCACCAACGGATATAAGGGTCAGTCCACACAAACCGGCGAACTGTGCGGTTACCACCAAATCACGCCAGAGCAAGATCAAGGCACAAGGCCATGCCGATCTCTCGATCTCCAAACCAGTACGCAATTCGGACTCAGCAAACTGCATACGAATCCGCAAAATACCGGACTCAGCGAACTCCACGGATAACAATCCTATCCGCTCGGTTACCTCCAGGAAATAAGATGACTGCACAACCCTTGCCGACCTGGCAAGCCGCCACCCTTGTCTGTACAGTCCGCCCAGTCCGCCACTTTCACTTCAAAAATTTCAATAGGTATGCGTAGCAACCGACCTCGGAGAGATAGGGGAAACTCCTGTGGTGGATTTGTCTACCAGAGTCACTGCGACAAACCTGTGGTCTCTATCATATAATAGTGCGTTCTGGAGCCTTCTTGATGATGCTTTGTCCACTAATATAAGACCCCCCTACTCAGGGGTTATCCGGTCTTATGCCTAGAACCACCGCCTTTCGGTGACACTAGAACACACAGGCTAGTAGACACCGCAAGATGTTGATCTTGTCGGCTTGTACGATCATTCAACCTGTTGGCCAATCGAAAAAAGAAGTATAACTAGTAGTAAATGAAAACTAGCAAGTCCACAAGTCACATCAATATCATCACATATATAGATGAAAAGTACAAAAGTTCACAATGAGTTCAAAAATGAGAGAAGGGCTTATGTTTGTACATGACAAAAAATGAATAGTAAATCTCTCTCTCTCTCTCACAACAACACTATGCGGAAGAAAACTCTAACACGCACACTCGTCATCACCTAACGCTGAGCTACGGTAGTAGTACGCGGTATCTATTGTAACGCCCCCGTTTTTTCTGCGATTATTTAATTCTTGCTTGGCGTTACGTCGACGCATTTTCTTGGCTTGTGTCATCTGTGGAGTGTGGTCTTAACTCCTTAAAACTGAGTGGCCCATTTTGTAGTCTATTGGCAATATCTCCCTAGCAAGCCGGGTCGTTTTGGGTGACCCGGTGTGGCCTCTCGGGGGATGCTTGTGTTTTGACTTCGGGTGGGTATAACTCGAGTTCTGTTCGTCGAAAATTAATTTTGACTTCGCCGTTATGATCGTAGCGTGGATATTTAGCTACGGTGCGAATTTCGTCGAATTCCGAGGATGTTCGGTTTTCGCGTCGTTTTGATATTTTATGAGAAATAAAACTATTTAATAAATATTATATTAAATATTATTTTTTGAAAGGGTGCGGGTACTTGGCGGTTTTCCTTGTCTTTTTGTTCATTATTAATTAATTAGCTAATTAAGATTAATAAGGGTGCTATATATAGGATAGTTTAGACTTAAGAGGTAACCGCTCCTGTTCACCTTCTTCCCCCGCCCGCAGCACCTGTTTGCGGAAAACAGAGAAACTGTCGGAACCGCTCCCCTTCAGACGCCGATTCCGGGAGCGTTTGTGGATGGAATTCGATTCCGAAAGCGGATTTGGATTGCTCTTGCCTAGAACTTCATTCCTACGGTAAGAAATTCAGTTTTCGTGGTGTTTCTAGGGGTCTCGAATTTCTTGGGTTGTTCGTTTCCGCCATTAAAGCCCCAGATTTCTTATTTAGGTGTTGTTGTTGCTGGTACCGCGTGAGAGTAAAGGAGGCCGACCAAGGTTCGCCGGAAATTTGAGGCAAGTGGTATTCTTGCCCTTGCTGAGTAATTCTTTTTATCTATCTCCTTGTTACCTTGTTAGCCCTAGGTTAGAAACCCTATTCTTGCTTGAAATTGGGTACACAACCCAACTGTTGATAGAGAAGCCTAGTTCTCGGGATAAGTGAGGGCTTGACGGTTGGGTTAATTTCATTCATGTGCAGTAGTTGTAGCCGGGTAAAGGAGAAAAGCTATAGCTTAATTTTTTTTTATGCAAACCGATCTTGCTTAGGCTCGGGTTGGGGTGTATGTGTGCTTGCCTGTGTAGTGGCTGTAGTATAAGCCTTCCCTGTACTTAGACTTACTGGAGTTTTGATGGAGATGAAATTTCTGCGGCTAAGTACTTTGGCGTTGAGTGAGTCGACCTCACTCAATGCCAAAGCTATTTTATCGTTGAGAGTGGTGGACACACTCAACACCGCAGTCTGTTCTTTTGCGGCTAAGTAGTGTGGCGTTGAGTGAGAAAATTCTTCTAAGTCAAAATCGACGGGAATCACTAAGTGATTCTCGCCGACTTCGACGAGAATCGTTAGTGATTCCCGCCGATTCGACAAGAATCAATTTGCATTCCCGCCGACCTCTTCCGGATGGCGTTGAGTGAGTGGGCCTCACTCAACGCCATGGCGGTTTAGGCGCTGAGTGAGGCGGGCTCACTCAACATCGCAGCCCTTTCCTGTGGGTAAGTACTTTGGCGTTGAGTGAGTTGACCTCACTCAACGCCAAAGCTATTCTATCGTTGAGAATGGTGGACGCACTCAACGCCGTAGTTTGTTTTCGCGGCTAAGTACTTTGGCGTTGAGTGAGTCGACCTCACTCAACGCCAAAGCTGTTTTGGCGTTGAGAGAGGTGGACTCACTCAACGCCACAGTTGGGTTTTGTCGTTAAGTGCTAAGGCATTGAGTGGGTTGACCTCACTCAACGCCATAGCTGTGTCGCGTTTAGTGAGGTTAGCTCACTCAACGCTACAGCCTATGTTGCTGAAGGCGTTGAGGGAGTGGACCTCACTCAATGCCATAGCTATTTTTGCGTTGAGTGAGGTTAGCTCAATCAATGCCACAACCTGCTTTGCTGAAGGCGTTGAGGTAGTGGACCTCACTCAACGCCATAGTTGTTTTGGCTTTGAGTGAGGTTAGCTCACTCAACGCCACAGCCAGTGTTGCAGAAGGCGTTAAGTGAGTGAACCTCACTCAACGCCATTACTGTTTTGGCATTGAGTGAGGCTAGCTCACTCAATGCCACCGTCTGTTTAGGCATTGAGTGAGTGGGGCTCACTCAACGCCATGTCATGTTGAGTCATCTCAACGCTTTTCACTTACCTTGATTTTCTCCCCCGAGTGAATTCCTTGATTTGAGGTTCCTTGTCGTTTATTTTCCTTTTTTTTCCAAAAAGGCCGAATCGTGGATCGTGGTTAGTTATGGTGGTTTGAAGCTCTTAATTGGGGAGGTGTTGTGTAATTTAGCCAAGGCCACCCTTTTTCTTTTATCTTGCTACAGGTACGGGCTGGGCAAGGGGGTGGGAGGTCCCTAGTGCTTTCACATGTAGACCCCTGAGCTTTGTTTCTTGGAAATGGTGGTTGGGGGACTGAGCTTGCCTCCAACCCGGATCCGCGTTGTTTTTGCTACTACCATCTCTCACAGCTTAGGGTGTTAGACGTTTCTTCCTTTGTAAATTTGCAATGTTTGGGCTCATGGTAGCCTGGTAAACTCTATAGGATTTATTTTTTGGGCAGGGTTGTTGCTGTTTCCTCGCACTTAGTGCTTTTATTTTTGTCTTGCCTTGGTCAGTGATGCTTGTTTTCGGTTTACTTACTCTTATTGCTTACCTTATAACCTAACATTTTCGTACAGCTTACTTGTTTAGCTTGCTGAGGTATTCTTTTCTTCTTTGAATGCCTCAGGTTCTGGTTAGTAGCCGATTAGGCGGCTAGTTGTGTTGTGCTGTTGCTGGTGGTCTCTCGTTTTGTGGAGATTAGTTCCTTGGTATTGTGAGGTAGTTTTACTGTTTTTCCTATAGACATACATATTTGTCAGTGGGTTCGTGTCAGTTTGTTGGCACCCACTGGTAGTTTTACCTTGATACTATATATGTTATCTTTTTGCTGTTACCTTTTTTTGGAGATAGTCTACTTGCTCTTGGGATGATTTATGCTAGGTTGCTAGTTACTTTTAAACCTAAAAACACTACTATAAGTATATCTCATGATCAACATATTTTATAAAACTCAACACTATTTTCCAAATAACGTAAAAAGATCGTTTTCCTATATATAGTATAAATTAAATGTAGGGTCCTGCATAGTATAAGTTGCCTCTGGGGACACTTATGCCCTCTTTTAGGATGTCAAGCTGGAATAAAGTATTTTTAGCAGCGTATAAGTATAGTTTTTAAATTGTGGACTAGGTGATCCATCGAGCCGAGGGATACGACCTCTAAAAATATAACTGATTTTCTAATCATATAACTTATAAATTTTCATAAAGTATAGTTGTTAGTGGTTTGCCTGAGCGTCGACAGTTATCCCCTGCTCGATGTGGCATCATGGCACGTGTTTTCTCCTACTCTGATAATCCGTTTTCCTCGGAGAAAATGCGGGTTGTGACATCTACTCCTCAAGTCCTGCCACCTCGTCCTGCTGGTCGTACTGGTGATCCAGCTCCTAAAATGATACGGTCATAACCGACCGTTAGTCAAAGACTAAGCCATTTTGTCCTCGCCTCACCCCCACGACTCTTAGGCACCGAGTGGGAGGACGAAAGCGGAGGACAATAAAGCAGTATCAAAATGGAAGCAAGTGATGGTGGATCTATTCTATCTTGGATATATTTCTAACTATTATGTCATTACATTAGCAGTTCTATATACATAGCACAAGTATTGTAAGTAAAGCAGTACTAAAAGAAGTGTAGTAAGTAAAGTAGTACTGTAAAGAAGTGCAGTAAATAAAGTAAAGAAATTGAGCCTGAAAGTAAACTATCTACCGTTACACTAACATCACAGGAGTACCTTAAATTATATGAATTCCCATACAAACTTATAAGTTAAGGTTTCAGGAAATATAACTTATCATATAAAAGAGCTTATACTAATTCATATGATAAGGATCTGCAGTGTGTATGATCTAGGTATATATGTATGCTATGATATATTATGCGAGTTATGGTTCATACAAGTGCAACTCACACACATGACTCTATGATAACAGACCTTTAGTTCCCACTTTTTTGGAGTTAGATGAACTCTCTGGTGTTGAAACCAGCAGAACTAGTTTCTCCTAAAAGCTCGGATCTAAGGCTGCAGCTCACGCTTACTTCCTTTGGGCCACACTCCTAACAGAACTCCTAAAGGAACAGACCGGGGGCTTCAGCTCGGAGGTCCCACCGCTTACCCGGAAGAACTGTAAATTCTTCCCCTCCCTAGCCAGTGCTGAGCTAGGTGCCTGAGTAAGAGAGAAAAAGAAGGTTCCACACATTTTTCTCAGACACCTTACCGGTCTATTTATAGGCCTCAGGATTCGAACTGCAAATAACCAAAGCAAGCACCTGTGAAATTACCTGAATACCCTGGGCTGGGTCTGCCAACAGCCAAACTCTGCTATTCTGAAGGGCTATGAGCAGACCACAAAGGGTAAAAGAGTAAAGAAGGCCAAAAAGGATGAACCGCTTTCCAACTGAACCGGTTCCCACCCAATTGCTGAACCGGCCTTATCTCTTCCTGCCGACCCAGTGCTTGGCGAGAGGACCACCTTGCGGCTGAAAACACCACCTCGCCGGCGAGACCCTCTATCACCATATAGAAAATCTTCCCTTGACCCCTACCTGTCAGGCGAATGGACTCAACTTTGGCTCCTCCTGCCTAGCACGAGTGGACCCACCTTTGGGCTCCTCTCGCCTATCACGGGCGGACCCAGCTTTGGGCTCCTCTCGCCTAGCGCGAGTGGATCCAGCTTTAGGCCCCTCTCGCCTAGTGTGAGTGGTCTTGTCTTTGCTTTGGGCCCCTCTCGCCTAGGGCCCTGTCTCCTCTTGAGGACTCCTCTAATCCCCTCTCTGCTGAGTTCCCTCCCGTGAGCCCGAGGTTGTACACAATCCCCACTCTTTTCGGGGTTTTCCAAGCTCGAAAAGAAAAGTCCAACCGAGGCTCACGTCATCTCAGTGACTTTATAGCGGAATCTTTTTCGGGTAGGATTCTCCCCCCCCCTGAGTCTATAAATACTGGGATCCTTCCCGAGTGCCACAGGCCTCCTCTCTTCATTTTAGCCCCCTCCACTCTCGCTGCTATGTCTCTTAACAAAAACTTCCGTGATCGTATCGCGTTGGTGCGCCAGCGGAACAAGGCGAGCGCGGCTGCCTTAAACCTAATTCCCGCTCGTACTTCTTCCTCACCACCGCCCTCTTCCTCTCGCCCGAAGAAGGCGAGAACAACTGATCTGGTTCCCCCGTCGGGAGGACCCTTACCGGATCCCCCGGAGAGACGCATCCCTCCTACACCATCGCTTCCCAAGGGAAAAGCGGTAAGATCCTTGTATACCTCCCCTATTCGCTATCTATCTTTCATTGCTCCTTTTGCTGTTGGTTTTTAGAAAAGTCATGCACCCCCCGGTCAGTCTGGTAGCACACAAACTCATCTCGCCAACCACCCTCTAAACTCTGTCTCGCCTCCTCCTTCCACTCCTCCTTCTACTCTTGGTGGGAAAAATGGCGAGCCTTCCCATGTTGCTGGGACCTCCCGCCACTCCGGTTAGGAATCTTCTGCCCTGGGCTTCGACCTCTCTTGCTGCCCACCTTTGATTACGGCCCTTATTCTGTTTTAGCTTTGCAGACGTGCGAGTAGACTCTTCTGCCGAGGACTCGCCTACTGAGGAGCGCCCGAGGCGAGCAGTCTCCTCCCCTCCTCCTCCTATGGACGAGATCGAAGACTACCTTGGCGACCCTATGGATCCATTGGCGATGAAGCGCAGGGTGGCCGAGATGTTCCGAAAACATGCGATCATGATCCAAGAGTTGGAAAAAGACAAGCAAGCGGCTGACCGGCAGATTGACTGGTTGGAAGTGGAGGTTGCTCTCTTGACTTCTGAAATTGATGCTGATATTGAGATGGACGAGACCGACCCCCAGGAGATTCTGAACGAGGTCGACCAACAACTCCGTCTCGCGCATCGTGGCATAGATGCGGCTCGTGCTTTTCACCTCCCCCACCGTCCTCCCTGCGCGAGGTCTCGCGGTGGGGGGCGCTGGCGATGGCATAAGGATTGAATCCTTCGCGCCGCCTCGCGCCCTTGTTTTCTTTGTACTGTTCTGCGTTTTGTAATAACTCTTCCTCTCGCGGCTGCCGCCCGAACCCTTTGGATCTAATGAATAGGTCTGCTTGATATATGCGAGACGAACGATTTAATAACACCTTTTAGTAGTTTCTTTGATAATTTTACCTCTCGTACCGTGCTTTTCTTCATTGCGACTTTTGCGTCATATCTATGCTTAAACCATTTTTTTATTATATTTTTATGGTACTGTCTCGTCCCCGGCCTGGGACTTACGCTAGATTACACCAATCGAGGTTAGGAGAGAGAAAAGGACGGCCGCCTCTTCCCCTTCCTCTACACTATATATTTTTTTGCCTCTTCGTATTTTTTCTCTTTACCCAACGGGCTATAAATACCCCCTATCCCTGGGGCCCGGATAGTGCTCTTGATTTGTCTCGGCGCCCTAAACCTTGCCTCTCTCTCTTCTTCCCCTCGCGAGCAGATCCTGTCGGAGCTTCGTCTCGCCTATTCTTCTCGCATCCCCCTTTCGCTCTCTTTGCCTAGAATGGGGAAAAAGAAGGCTGAAGAAGGCGAAGGGCGAAGCCGATGCGGGAGGCGGTTTGGTGACCATGATTTTCCTCCCGGCCGGATTTCCAAGGAGGACTACAACGCCTTCACTCGTGATTTCTTGCCAGAGGGTTTCGAGTCACGCCCTCCAAGGGTGGGCGAGTCGATCAATACCTTTTATCCTGGTGAACTCGCCTTCCCTGTCCCGCATTTCGAGGCGGGGCTGAGGTTGCCCCTCTAGCCAGAGGTGAAACAGGTTCTAAAATACTTTGGGACTGTCCCTGCGCAACTGAATCCAAACGCTATCTCGGTACTCGTTGCCTTTGCCTGCTACATGCGCTGGGAGCGAATCGAATTCAGCCTGAACTCCTTCCTCAAGCTTTTTGTCTACCATGCCAACGCCGACGGCGTGTCCTATTTCACGGGGCAGGGTCTCAAGGTTTGCGAGACGCCCAACAAGAACCATCACTGGCTTACTCGCTTTGTCTTCATTCGCGGTAACATGGGAGGCATCCCGCTGGCTCCCGTGTCACCAGCCGAGGTGTTCTACACCACTCCCCAGGTTAGCGGCACGGATAAGCTCCTCTGCGACTTTTTCATTGGCAAGAACTTCGAGGTTCAGTTCCTGAGGCGGGGCCTCGACTCCCTCCTTCCTGTGCTTCCAGGCGAAGGTAAATGCTGGGGCCCTTTATTTTCATCTAGGTCTAACGAATAGTATTTGTAAACGCCTCGTCTCGCCTTTTCCAGGAGAAAAAAATGTTCCCGCCCGCCCGCCTTACAAAAGCTACATCAAACCCTCCAAAGATGTCGCCCTTGCCACGATGGCAGCTGAGGCGGCGAGAGAAAACCTGCCCCCTCCCTGAAGAAAAGACCTGTCGAAGGCTCCGCCCCACCTCGCCAGAGTCCTTCAAAGAAAACAAAGGTCAAGAAAGGAGCACCTCTTCCTTCTGGAAAGGCGAAGCAAGTTCCTGCTGAGATGGTAGACGCGTTGGGATCGTTACCCCCATCTCTCTGGGGTCCCAATCTCCCCAATCCCCTTCTCTGCTTCTCAGTCAGCGGGCCGTCTCGCCGATTGGCGGGACGGGTCAACCTGATCCCCTTGCTGACAACCTTCCCTCTAAATCTCCTACTCGTGAGGTGGGCTCCTCCAGCCGCCCGGCTCCTTCCACCCATCTGAACTTCAACATGGGCCCTGTGATCCTGGATGCTGTTGGCGAGCCAACCCTGATATGGGACAAGGAGGCGAACCGGGTCTCCATCTCTACCCTCCTTCCCCCCTGGATAGAGCGAGACCAACCTACGGCTCATGCATTTTCTCTAGGCTTTGGCCTTTACGGTGGCGCAGAGCGAGAACCCGCCACTGAGCCCCCCTCGCGGGACTTGATCCTGAGGGCCGCGCAATCCCAGCTGCGCTCGCTGGAGCTCTCGCACCAGGTCTCGCGCCGTCTGATTTACAATAACAAGAGCTGGAGGGATTCAGAGGCGAATCTGGCGGCCGAGCGCGAGAAGTCTATGGATCTCGAGAAACGGTTGGCCGTGGCCGAAAACCTTCTCGCCAAAGCTCGGGGTGGTGTGGTGAGTTTCTCCACTCTCGATTCCTTCCCTTTCTTTGTCCACCTTCAACTCCCTCTAATAAATAAACCTCTCGCAGGATGCCGAGACGGCCGACAGGATGCACTCGCGCATAGCCACTCTGGAAGGGGAGGTTAAAGGCATGGAGTCCGAGATCACTCGACTTCAGGAGGCTGCTCTCTCGCCTTCTCGCATGGTGATTCCCCAACCTCCTCCCTCTCATTATTCTCATGCTAAGGTTGTGGAACTCTGCAAAGACGCCAATATCCGGACCGCCGAGCTAATCGTGAAGATGATGAAGGAGATGGAAGTCATCAGGGAAGGCTGCGAGGAGGTCACTGCCCGCGACCTGGTACCCGAGATTTATGGCGAGGAGGAAGACGGCCCGTCCTCCAGCGCGGAAGAATAGAAGAATTATTTTACAGCTCTTTTGTATACTCCCCTTTTTTTTGGACACTCAGTACTGAGGCATTTTGTACTACGGCCTTTTTTTTCGTGTATACATATTTTGTTTTTAGGACATCTCGTCTTTCTTTTCATCTTTCCTATACGCCTACCTTTTTCTTTATTTGCGGAACGGGATCACGACTTATCTCGCCTACCAATAGAGGGGCTAGCTTTACCCGTGGCGCGAGTGGGCGGGCCCTCGGTGCTCTCGCGCAGGGATTGTACCACTTCTTCTCGCCTTGCTTCTGGACACCCCTGGCGCGAGTGGGTCTCGAATCGCTCTTATAATTAGCTTCGTTTGCGAGACGAGGGTACTCTTCTTCTCGCCCTTTGGTCGAAGAGCAGACCCCTTAATCTAGGTGCGAATAGTCATGTCCTCGCCGCAGTTGCGCAGGGATTGTGCCTCTTCCACTCGCCTTGCCCCTGGACACCCTTGGCGCAAGTGGATCTTGAGGGACCGACTCCTCCCTCCTCTTCTACCTTTAGGACAAAGACTCTGCCTTTGCTCAAATTATGAAACTCCCACTCATATGCTGCCCCTTACCTAACCTCCGAGTGAGCCTACAGACCTGCCAGCTCGATGGTAGCCTGGACAGCGGGCCTTCTCGGGGTCTCCTCTCCAAAACCAACTCTAACCACCGAGTGAGCCTACAGACCTGCCAGCTCGATGGTAGCCTGGACAGCGGGTCTTCTCGGGGTCTCCTCTCCAAAACCAACTCCAACCACCGAGTGAGCCTACAGACCTGCCAGCTCGATGGTAGCCTGGACATCGGGTCTTCTCGGGGTCTCCTTTCCAAAACCAACTCCAACCACCGAGTGAGCCTACCGACCTGCCAGCTCGATGGTAGCCTGGACAGCGGGTCTTCTTGGGGTCTCCTCTCCAAAGCCAACTCCAACCACCGAGTGAGCCTACAGACCTGCCAGCTCGATGGTAGCCTGGACAGCGGGTCTTCTCGGGGTCTCCTCTCCAAAGCCAACTCCAACCACCGAGTGAGCCTACAGACCTGCCAGCTCGATGGTAGCCTGGACAGCGGGTCTTCTCGGGGTCTCCTCTCCAAAACCAACTCCAACCACCGAGTGAGCCTACAGACCTACCAGCTCGATGGTAGCCTGGACAGCGGGTCTTCTCGGGGTCTCCTCTCCAAAACCAACTCCAACCACCGAGTGAGCCTACAGACCTGCCAGCTCGATGGTAGCCTGTATAGCGGGTCTTCACGGGGTCTCCTCTCCAAAACCAACTCCAACCACCGAGTGAGCCTACAGACCTGCCAGCTCGATGGTAGCCTGGACAGCGGGTCTTCTCGGGGTCTCCTCTCCAAAGCCAACTCCAACCACCGAGTGAGCCTACAGACCTGCCAGCTCAATGGTAGCCTGTACAGCGGGTCTTCTCGGGGTCTCCTCTCCAAAGCCAACTCCGACCACCGAGTGAGCCTACAGACCTGCCAGCTCGATGGTAGCCTGGACAGCGAGTCTTCTCGGGGTCTCCTCTCCAAAACCAACTCCAACCACCGAGTGAGCCTACAGACCTGCCAGCTCGATGATAGCCTGGACAACGGGTCTTCTCGGGGTCTCCTCTCCAAAACCAACTCCAGCCACCGAGTGAGCCTACAGACCTGCCAGCTCGATGGTAGCCTGGACAGCGGGTCTTCTCGTGGTCTCCTCTCCAAAGCCAACTCCAACCACCGAGTGAGCCTACAGACCTGCCAGCTCGATGGTAGCCTGGACAGCGGGTCTTCTCGGGGTCTCCTCTCCAAAGCCAACTCCAACCACCGAGTGAGCCTACAGACCTGCCAGCTCGATGGTAGCCTGGACAGCGGGTCTTCTCGAGGTCTCCTCTCCAAAGCCAACTCCGACCACCGAGTGAGCCTGCAGACCTGCCAGCTCGATGGTAGCCTGGACAGCGGGTCTTCTCGGGGTCTCCTCTCCAAAGCCAACTCCAACCACCGAGTGAGCCTACAGACCTGCCAGCTCGATGGTAGCCTGGACAGCGGGTCTTCTCGGGGTCTCCTTTCCAAAATAAAATCTTCTTGCTTTGAGGAGACAGCTACTTGAAATTGTATGGCAGTACCAGAAGGCCTTGCCAGGTTGGCTAATATTGGAAAGTGAGAGAGAAAAACAAAGAAACTACATCTCATTCAGAATAGATAATGAACATAAACAAAAGTATTAAGGATAAAATCGCTTTAGATCGTCGCCGCTTCGGGCGCGATCGAGGGGCGTCCCGTCTACATCTTGTAGGTGATACCCTCCTTATTTCAAGACTTCTTTTACAATAAAAGGACCTTCCCAGTTGGGGTTGAGCTTCCCTACAGAAGCCCCTCTTCCTGCTGCATCCACTTTCTTGAGGACCAAGTCTCCCTTCTCAAACTGCTTGACCCTGACGTGCTTATCAAAATATCTTGACATCCAGCGCTTGACCTCCTCCTATCGGATAGATGCCAGCTCTCTAAGCTCCTCCACCAAGTCAAGGGAGAGCCTTTGCTCTTCCCCATTATCTACCAGCCACTCCTCATCTCCCCTCCTCGCCGCAGTTACCCTGGGTGACTCAACCTCGAACTCAACAGGTATGACGGCCTCGGAGCCATGGGAAAGTTTGAATGGCGTCTCTCCCGTGGCGGAACTTGGCGTGGTCCTCAAGGCCCAGAGGACGGAGGGGAGCTGCTCCACCCAACTTCCCCTCAAGTTTTCTACCTTTTTCTTTAAGAGATTCACGATGACCTTATTCGCAGCTTCCACCTGCCCATTGCTTCGAGGATGATGCACTGAAGCAAACCGAAGGTCTATACTTAGTCGTACGCAGAAATCCACGAACTCTCTGCTGGCAAATTGCGGTCCGTTATCTGTGACAATGGCCAAAGGTAGCCCATGCCTACAGATGATTTCTCCCCATACGAAGCTTTTGACCACCTGAGACGTCACCTTTGCCAATGCCTTCACCTCCAGCCATTTTGAGAAATAGTCTACCATGACTAGCAGAAACCTCCTCTGGCCACTGGCTTGAGGGAATGGACCCACCAGATCTAGCCCCCATATGGCGAAGGGCCATGGAGCTGTAATCGTGCGCAACCTTTGGGCCGGGAGGAGCTGAAGAGGAGCAAATTCCTGGCACTTCCTGCACTTCCTTGCGAATTCCTCGGCATCCCTCCTAAGGGTGGGCCAGAAATAGCCTTGCCTCAACACCCTTCCCTCCAAGGTCCGACTCCCGGAATGGCTACCGCACTCTCCAGAGTGAATCTCTTCCAGCACCCTTGCGACCTCCTTCTCGGATACGCATCGAGCCAACAGACCCGACAACGTCTTACGATATAAGATCCCTTCTTTCAGCAAGTAATACGCCGACTTGTACCTGACTTGCTTCTTCTCGAGCTCTCCCTCAGGCAGACGTCCCGTCGTCAAGTAGGTGGTAAATGGATCCATCCAGGATCCCTGTTGATCTACTTCCATCAGTTCTTCCTCTTCGATGGAGGGCCTAAAGAGCTCTGTCATGGTTCCTCCGGCCCGAGGACCGTGCTTGGCGAGCAGGTCTGCCCGAGTATTTTCCTCCCTTGGGACGTGTTGAACTGAGAAACTGCGGAACTGCCCAATGATCCTCTTTACCTTTGTTAAGTACAACTGGAGGGTGGGCTCTCTTACCTCAAATTCCCCTTTTATATGCCCTGCCACTACCATAGAATCCGTGGAGACATTGATGTCTTGTATACCGAGCTCACGAGCCAACCTCAGCCCTGCTATAATGGCCTCGTACTCCGCTTGGTTGTTGGTGAGGGTGAAATGAACCTTCAGGGCTTGTTCGATCCGTGTTCCCTCAGGGCTTACCAAAACCATCCCTCCTCCAAAATATGGCCTGAGCTTTCGGGCTGAGATAACGAGGGCATAGGCAAGCCTCTCTAGGATAGGGTACTTTAGTTCTGCCTTTTTGAGGACTCTACTTACATAATAAATCGGGAATTGCTTTTTACCTTCTTCCCGCATGAGGACCGAACTCACTGCTCCTGCTCCTACTCCTAGGTACAAGAATAGAATCTCTCCTTCCCTCGGACCCTGGAGTAGCGGTGCCTTGGTGAGCTGCTGCTTCAAGGCTAGAAAAGCATTCTCGCACTCGGAGGTCCACTCGAATTTCTTTCCCCCCCCTCAATGTTCGAAAGAAAGGTGAGCACCTCTCTCCTGCTCTGGAAAGAAACCTGCTGAGCCCCGCCAACTTGCCGGTAAGACGCTGGACCTCTTTGGTATTTGTTGGAGACTCCAGTTCTAGGATAGCCCTTACCTTATCCGGGTTAGGCTCTACTCCTGATGGGGTGAGGAGATGTCCTAAGAACTTTCCCCTACTGGCCCCGAATATGCACTTCAACAGATTGAGCCTCATCTTGTACTTCCTTACAGTTGCGAACGTTTCTTCAAGATCCACAATATGAGAATTGAGATCTTGGCTCTTGATCATTAAGTCGTCCATGTAGGCTTCGAGGTTCCGTCCCTTTTGCTCTCGGAAGATCCGATCCATCATCCGTTGATAGGTCTCTCCCGCATTCTTCAACCCAAAAGGCATCATGTTATAGATGAAGCATCCATCCTCGGTGATAAAGGCGACATCCTTGATTTCCGGAGGGTGCATGCATATTTGATGATATCCTGAAAAAGCATCTAAAAAAACTCATTAGTGAGAAACCGACGGCTGAATCAACCAGAGCGTCGATCCGAGGCAGAGGGTAACAATCCTTGGGGCATGCTTTATTCCAAAGAGAGAAATCGATACACATTCTCCACTTCCCTTCCCCCTTCTTTACCATTACAACATTGCTCACCCACCCCGGATACTTGTTTGCTGATATGAATCCTGCCTGGAGCAGCTTTTCCACCTCCTCCCTGATAGGCTTGGCCATCCTGGAAGCGATGGCCCTTTTCTTCTGCTGGATGGGACGAACCTTGGGATCAAGGTTGAGACGATGGCATGCCACATCTGCGTCAATCCCTGGAATGTCAGCTGCGCTCCAAGCAAAGATATCAATGTTTTCCTGCACGCATTTTCGGATCTCCTCCTGGTCCTCAAGGCCAAGCTCTCCACTGATTTTGATCTTTTCTTTTCTTCCTTCTTTTGTTAAGATGTCCACCTCCTGTAGCTCGACTGCAGCCCTCAGCCTCGAGGGCTCTTCTTCTTCCTCCTGGCTTCCGAGCTCTTGCTCTCCGCCCTCTTTTTCCTCCACTGCCATGTTTACTCTCTCTACGAACCTCCCCTCCACTTGCTCAGGGCCTCCTCCCAGCACTGACTCTTCCATCTTTCCTATCTTTCTTTTCTTCCTTCTCACTTCCTTCCCTTCTTCTCCGACCCTTGACTTCCCTGCCATTACTGGCTCCTCCGCAATGCCACCCCCAACTCCTCAACTCTACTCTCCTCCTGCTCCTCCCGCTCTAGTCTTCTCTCTAACTCTTCTGCATCACCCCTCCAGGAGATAGTGTTTACTGTCGTCACGTAACACTCCCGGGCCGCCTTCGGATCCCCTCTTACCCTGATCTGGGTCCCTCCCGAATTGAGTTTCAAACATTGATGAAAAGATGAGGGTACACATCTAAAGGCACTAATCAAGGGGCGCCCGAAGATGGCGTTGTAACTGCTGGGAGCGTCCACTATCACAAAACGGCAGTTCCTGGACAGCCCTCCCAGAGTTACCTGGAGACCGACTCCCCCCTCTACTTCCTTCCTTTCTCCTGAGAATCCGAACAGCGGTCCGTCCGCTGCTAACACCCTCCTGGCTTCCACCCTCATCTCATTGAATGCCTTTTTGAAGATAACATTAACCGAGCTCCCATTGTCCACCAAGATCCTTGATACCGTGAAACTCTTGATAGCCGTCCGAATCACCAGCGCATCGCAGAATGGATCTTCGTGATCTGGCAAGTCCTTCCTGGAGAAGGTGATCTTCTCATTCGGGGGCGGGGCTTGCGACGTCGAGGCGACACCTCGACGGTACATTGTATGAAGGCTGGCCTTTCGGGTAGCCTCGATTCCCACCCCGCTATGAATCACCCCGATCCCCCCTCTATCCCCCACATCTGACCGATCTACACATCTATCCTCCTCCCCCACTCCGGTCATCTCTACTATCCGCGCTGGTGGCTGCTGCTCTCCCGCTCCTCTTCTCCCCTTCAGCTCTAGAAATTCTGGACAAGTAGCTGTCGCGTGACCTTCCTCCTCATGGAAGTCACAGAATGGTATAGCTACTTCCCCCTCCTGCCTCCCTTCTTGGTGATTCCTTCTTCTCCCTGCTCCTGCTCCTCCCCTTCCTCGCTCTCTTCCTCTTCCTCTTCCCCGGCCGATTGCCATAGCTTGTTGAGGCGGGGGTGGGAGTGTCCTAGGACCATGTCTCCATCCCAGCTGCGGTAACCTTCCTGCTCCTCCTTGGTAGTAGTTCCTTCCCCCCGGGGGAAGACCTCTCCCTTGCCCTTGAACAGGGCCTTCCGGTTGCTTCCAACCCAACTCCTGATGTACCGGCCCCCTTGGCTCCTCCCTTCCTGCTGCCTCACTCCTCCTGGTTCTCTGGACTCTATCTCCGTCAACCTTGCTAGTTTCTTGGCAAAAGCCGGGTTTACTGCCTCCATCGCTATCTCTTTGGCTGCCTTCTCCATCAACCCTTCAAATGACAAGGGTGCCTTCCTGGTGAGGCTCATTTTGAAGAAGCCTTCCCTGAGACCTACAGTAAAGGCCATTTGGAGAGCAAATCCCGGCACCTCCTGAATGTCTAGGATTTCCTCTTGGAAGCGATCCACGTACTGGGCTAAAGACTCGTCTGCCTTCTGTTTGATCAGGAAGATGGACTCCGGGTTTTTCTTCCTCTTCTTCGAGGTCGAGAAGTACAGCTGGAAGCTCCTACTCAAGTCCTCGAAACCATATATTGACCTTGCCGGGAGTTGATGAAACTAGTCCCGGGCCTTGTCCTTCAAGGTGATCGCGAAAAGGCGACACTTGAATGCATCCGTCATCGGCCTGATGGAGACCGCATCTTCAAACCATTGCAAGTGTTGGAGGGGATCATCCTTCCCCACATAATAGACCATCTCAGGCTCACGGAACCCCTCCGGGACGGGAGCCGAAAGAACCAGCTCGCAAAAGGGTGACCCTCTCGCCAGGGGTCTCGCCGTCTCTACTCGCGCGACGAGGTCCACTGGCGAGACGGCGCTCGCCGGGCTGGGGAACAACTCCCTTCCTGCCAGATCTCGCCCGTTTCCTTCCACCATCTTCTCCTTTCCGGGCTGCCCCCTGGCGCATCCTCGCCCACCCTTGCCGAGATGGCTCCTTTTGGAGGCGAGAGGCCCGGCGCCTGAGGTAGAGGGGTCATGCACTCGCCTCGCTGCGAGATCTGCTGCAACATCCCCATGATGCCCCCGATGGACGCCATGAATTCTTCTCTCCCAACATATCCTCCTGGGTTTCGGGACCCGCCCTCATTTCCTCCTCCCAGATCTTCTGTCATGAGATGATCCAAAGTTCTTCGACGTAGGCTGCGATCCATGCTCACCGCACCAAAAATGTTGAAACCAGCAGAACTAGTTTCTCCTAAAAGCTCGGATCTAAGGCTGCAGCTCACGCTTACTTCCTTTGGGCCACACTCCTAACAGAACTCCTAAAGGAACAGACCGGGGGCTTCAGCTCGGAGATCCCACCGCTTACCCGGAAGAACTGTAAATTCTTCCCCTCCCTAGCCAGTGCTGAGCTAGGTGCCTGAGTAAGAGAGAAAAAGAAGGTTCCACACATTTTTCTCAGACACCTTACCGGTCTATTTATAGGCCTCAGGATTCGAACTGCAAATAACCAAAGCAAGCACCTGTGAAATTACCTGAATACTTTGGGCTGGGTCTGCCAACAGCCAAACTCCGCTGTTCTGAAGGGCTATGAGCAGACCACCAAGGGTAAAAGAGTAAAGAAGGCCAAAAAGGATGAACCGCTTTCCAACTGAACCAGTTCCCACCCAATTACTGAACCGGCCTTATCTCTTCCTGCCGACCCGGTGCTTGGCGAGAGGACCACCTTGCGGCTGAAAACACCACCTCGCCGGCGAGACCCTCTATCACCATATAGAAAATCTTCCCTTGACCCCTACCTGTCAGGCGAATGGACTCAACTTTGGCTCCTCCTGCCTAGCGCGAGTGGACCCACCTTTGGGCTCCTCTCGCCTATCACGGGCGGATCCAGCTTTGGGCTCCTCTCGCCTAGCGCGAGTGGATCCAGCTTTAGGCCCCTCTCGCCTAGTGCGAGTGGTCTTGTCTTTGCTTTGGGCCCCTCTTGCCTAGGGCCCTGTCTCCTCTTGAGGACTCCTCTAATCCCCTCTCTACTGAGTTCCCTCCCGTGAGCCCGAGGTTGTACATCTGGTACCACCATTGTGGTTATGACAGTAGTGGAGCGGGCATCTCCACTTCCTAGGCAGGTATACACACTGCCCGGCCTAGACCCTTCGTACGCCTCTGTACACGTCCGAGGTGCACTCTAGAGTCTTTGCATACTAATTTGCTGGCAAATCGACCAGTCTTTTTGGTCGGCTATCCGTTTTCGTGGATCGTCCTCGAGACTGCAGTATAAACAACCTACTAGCCCATCAAACCCTCACACCTCACTTGAGTCACCATACTACCATTGGTGTGACGACTGGCCAGTACCGCATGACCTGCCACTAATATGTTTTATGCACATGCAAGTTATTTTGAAACCCGAGCCTCCAGCTCGCAGGACCAACCCGTCCTGAAGTAAACACCAGAGCCTCCAGCTCGCAGGACTGAACCGTCCTGGTATCAAATATCCGAGCCTCCAGCTCGGAGGACTAAACCCGTCCTTTATCCAAATATCCGAACCTTTAGCTTGCAGGACTAAACCCGTCCTGTATCCAAACATCCGAGCCTCCAGCTCGCAATACTAAACCTGTCCTGTATCTAAACATTTGAGCCTCCAGCTCGCAGGACTAAACCTATCCTATATCTTATTCCGAGCCTCTAGCTCACAGGACTAAACCCGTCCTGAATCCCTTCAACCCTATACGGGTTAGTTTGTCACATCGTTCCCTTAACCTATTAGACTACTCTTGTCTAATTCTTGTTATATATAACAGTTTAGGGTTAATCCTTAGACTGTCCATGGCATGCCCGATGAAGGGCTCTTGAGGGAACTAGGAACTACGATGGGTTGAAGCCCAAAGCTCCCTTTCTCAATGACACTTACTTATATTAATGTCTATCAATTATTAATACCCCACTCTCGTTATTACTCTTGATTAAACCTAATGACTTAAGGTACTGATTGGGAGAGCGACGATCTTTCATCGAGCCTCGTTATAGTTGTTATCCTTGTGGCATGCACTCTATCACTCGTTACTATGTAGTGAAATATTCGTGACACCACACCTGGTTTTAACTTCCCAATACATCTCTCAATCCAACCACCTAGCATTTCCTAGTGGGTCCTAGTGTTACACGTCACTTTTAACTAAGCGCATCCCATGATCTAATTCTAACCCGTATGAGATGACTTCCAATTCCTTGGGCCAAAGGCCCCTAAATATTTATCATGGGATTGTCATATGTATGAAGTTAACCATTTAGAATTTCATCATTTTTTTAAGTATTTAGGGCCATAAATTAAATCATTTAATCCTACTTTTAATTTAAATCCCAAAAGGGTAAAATTGTAAATATTCTAAATACATAAGATACAATTCTCAAACAAGCTCATAACTTTTTCCAGAGATGTGAAATGTTCTATTATGGCTTGAAACAAAACTTTGGAATTTATAAGGTCAGTAGCCTTATTTCTTATTTTTAATTCTAAATGAGCTAATTTTTAAATAATTCAATTTAATGGGATTTTTAATCCCAAAAATCCCAATCTTTCTATGGGAGATGTATTTCATTTCTATGAGCCTCTATTTAAAATCTCATGGACATGCATTGGGCCTAATGGGCCAATTTTTGATTTTTCCCATTTTTACAATTGGCACTCCATTTACAAATCTACCTCCACCATGTATGTGGGATTTAACCAACATACAGATGTCCAAATGGTCTTAAACTTTTACTATGATCATATTATGACACTAGAGCCATGACACCCAAATTTGGGGATATTTGGAGTTGTAAAACTCCCTAGATAACAATTATTTAATAAATCAAATTTTGATTAAAACTATAGGAAAATGTCCTCCAAAAATTCTCATTTTAGGATATAGTCTATGTATGGTATACACACATGCTTGACCTAAATTTCACTACATGTGGACTTATGGATTAGCCTAGGCATCCATTTGAAGTTCTATCATAGTATAGGAACAGTCCTAGGAGAATGACCCTACAAATAGCTACAGTGCTCCAAATTGCAAGTTTATGGTGTCAAAACAAAGGTAAGACCTAGGGCTACATTTTATATGTTGAAATTTTTCTATGAATATGCCTCTACAAGGCCTAAAATGATAATGTAAGTGGCTATTTAACATGTGACAGAAATACACATAATAATAATACTATGCTATAGTTTATAAGATTTAAATCGATGGCATCCATGCATCTTCCTTCTCCAGACAATGATCCAGATTAGCCCGAATTGGGCAATGTTGATCTCTCATTTTCGGCCACCTGGCCACTGCAACCGCCGATGATTATCTCCATCACCTCAGTTGTGGTGGCAGCTGGCGTTTCCTGGCGACATGGCCACCGGAGGCGGCTCCTCCGGTGATCCCGAGCAAGAAGAAAAGCTCAATATTTCTCCCTATTCCTCTCATGGAATCAGGCTCAATTGAGCCCGATATCTATCCTAGTGGATCTAGAAGACTAGCACTGAGGTAGGGGAGGAGAAATGGACCTGGATGGGAGCTTGGCGGCGGGTACAGTAGTGGTGAGCTATGACCAACCCTTGCTCTGGCGAGTTAGCTCGATTTCTTATTTCTCCAGCAAAAGCTTAGCTCCAACAATCATTTTCCTCTCCTCTGGGCTCAATGAAGATGATGAAGGCCTTGGTGAGTGACAGTTAGGTTTCTTATCTCTTCCTTTTTATAAGAAGAATTAGGGCTTCAGTTGTTTGCCACGTGTCAGCCTAATGTTGGACCGCCAATTAGTTTGAGTTGCTTTGTTATGTGTCACCTTATTATTGGACTACCAATCATTTCTTTAAATACGTCTTCTTGAGAAGATCAATGTATTAAATAGGTTGTTGAAGAAATCGGGTTCAAACGTGCCATCAGCTCATATCCCAAAAACCCGGTTCAGCCCGTACATTTGAACCCATAAGCACAATTTTTAGACCGAAAAATAGTCTAAGTCCAAAAGCGTTGAGTGGTGTTGAGACCACTCAACGTCGTGTTGACACCACTCAACGCCAACAACATTCCACAGTTTCTAAGTAAAAAAGCGTTGAGTAGCGTTGAGACCACTCAATGCCACATTGACACCACTCAACGCTAACAACATTCCACAGTTTCTAAGTTAAAAGCATTGAGTGGTGTTGAGACCACTCAACGCCGCATTGACACCACTCAACGCCAACAACATTCCTCAGTTTCTAAGTCAAAATCATTGAGTGGCATTGAGACCACTGAACACAGCATTGACACCCCTCAACTCAAACAACATTCCACAGTTTCTAAGTTAAAATGTTGAGTGGCGTTGAGACCACTCAATGATGCGTTGACACCACTCAACGCCAACAACATTCCACAGTTTCTAAGTCAAAAGCGTTGAGTGGTATTGAGACCACTCAACACCGCATTGACACCACTCAACGCCAACAACATTCCACAGCTTCTAAGTCAAAAACATTGAGTGGCGTTGAGACCACTCAACATCGCTTTGAGTCCACTCAATGCCAACAACATTCAGAATATCTCTAAGTCAAAAGCGTTGAGTGGCGTTGATTCCACTCAACGCCAACAACATTCAGAATATCTCTAAGTCAACAGAGTTGAGATCACAAAACGTCGCATTGAGTCCACTCAATGCAAACAACATTCAGAATATCTCTAAGTCGAAAGCGTTGAGTGGCGTTGAGACCACTCAATGCCTCATTGAGTGGTGTTGAGACCACTCAACGTTGCATTGAGTCCACTTAATGCCTATAGTTTCCAGAATATTTTCTACGTTAAATTCATCGAGTGGCGTCGAGTGCACTCAACGCACTCGACGCTTCGTCGAATGGCGTCGAGACCACTCGATGCCTACAGTTTCTAGAATATTTTCTAAGTGAATGTTGATTGACCCTATGTGAATACACCCTAACTCCTTAGGTCAAACCTAGCCTAACATCATTCACTCACCGCATGTTCTACCCTAATCTAAGTTAAGGGGTCTAGAAGGAAATGGGATGTTACAACTAACGATCACCTGTGAGAGAAATTGAAGATAAGATCTGAACACATTCTCAACTTTTCTCCCTACCTGAGTGGAGAGGTAACTCCTTTGCAGTCTCTTGCTTTTGCAAGAAAGTGGGCAACGGACATGGTAGAACTTCACTGGGAGCAGGCTCGAGTGCCAAGCATGGAGCCGAAATGGCAATTCACCTCCTAAAGTGAAAGAGATGGATAGATCTGTCTTAACTCTAGAGGAGAGGTGAATATAGTATTTTAAAAACTTTGATTAGTTTTTATAGCGTAATTAAAATAAGGGATATCTATATGTATAGAGAGAAATAAAAACAAAAATAATCACAGCACAATAAAATAAAAAAATAAAGCGATCCAGACAACATAGATTTTATAGTGGTTCCTCTAAACTTGGGTACATCCACACTTCTACCACCTTGGTAGGAATCCACTAACAGATTTTTAATCAGGTGCCCTACCACTAGAATATCTATTTTCTAAGGGAGATATAACAACCCTTTGAGCTTTTGACCAGGTGCCCAAAAACCAAACCAAGTCTTTTGATTAGGAGACTTGACAACCAAAGGATAACTTTTGAAGGGAGTTAAAAACCCTTTGTACAGGAGAGTAAAAGAAAATTAGATGTTATCTTCTCTTTCTTAAAGCACTGAGAAGACTAGTGGATGAGTTGCTATTGTCAAATCTCCCCCTAAGATGTAGAAGAGATCAGGAGAGGAGAGCTTTGCTCAGGGTGTAGGCCTTCAGATTGAAGATCGATCTTCAGGAAACTTTTAGACTGATGTGGATTGTTTGTCTTTGTAGAATCCTGAAGCAAAACTGAAGAAGACTGAGTAGTATGAGAGTTGTGTTCTTCTTTCAGTTTTTCTTGTAAGCACAATTCAATAGCTTCTGTATATTCTTGTTACTGCAATCTTCTGAAAAAATCTTTTATATTCCTTGCAGAAAATCAACCTTTGAATTTAAAATTCTATCCTTGACTGACTGCCGAAATATTGGGAGTTGAACGGAAAGAAAAAGTCTTAAATGAATTCCCTAACTGTCTCTAGAAATAAGCCAAGTAATAACTCTATGAAATACCATAATTAATGCTGTCATGGAACAACTATATTCCTGAGAATATAAGCATTAATTATCCGAGTATTACTGCTTAAAAATAATAGAATAGAAATGACAGTCGAACTGAGAAACTGAAGAGGAAAAATATCGAACAGAACCTGAACGAAAATAGTTGACCTCAGAAAGAATTTCGTCGACCTGAGCTCCAAGTTCGTCGAGTTGAGAAATCTCCTTCATCGAGCTGAGCTCAGAGATCATGATCCGAAAATGAACTACCAATCTGAGCTCCAAGATCCTCGACCAAAGATGGAATTTCATCGAGCTAAACTTCTGATATAACATCAGAGATCGTCGACCTCAACTGGACTTTCGTCGAGCTCAACTCAAAGAAGGAACTCTGAGTTCATCGATTTGAGATCGACGATTGTCGAGCTGAGTTCAGCTATCGTCGATTGACTTTTCTTGCTCTTAGAAAACTGCTTTCTCTGAAGGTCTTCTGTCTCTATGTCTTCTGAAGGTTGATCCAACCAAACTAAGTTTTTTTGACTTGACCTAGACTTAGAAAAAGACTTATGACCCTAGACTATACAATGTGGGTGATCTGAGAATCTTAATAGTGAACCTAGCCCAAATCAACCCTAAATAGGTGGGGTTCCAACAATCTCCCCCTATTTGAGTGAGGTCACTATGAAAAACAATAAAAGAAAAAAATCACAAAGCATAAAATAATATCTGGCAGAATTATAAAGTTTCAGCAGATATATAACAGCAGTGCTTTGTGAAACATTTACACAAATAAACAAGTTCAAAACAAATTTAGAACAAGCAAAATTTATCAGGCTTTCTTTGAATCTTTCTTCTTTTCATCTGCAGCTGGTTTAAAGATAATTTCTCTATTGGGATCAGTACCTTGCTTAACAGTCATTTTCATGTCTTGTGCTCCAAGGATTGTGACAGTAGAAGCTCTTGGTACAACTGCTTCAAGATGTAGATATATATATATATACATCAACATTAAAAAGATTTTGTACCTGATATTTTTCAAGCTCTTTCTTCCTGTAAGAAGATATTGTAGTTTATTAAGATATGTCTTGGCCTTCTTCTTTTGCTTTCCTGATCTGAGATAATCCTATAAGCTCATTGAACCTGGCCATCTTAGAGTTAGGATCCAGTTTTGGATCACATACTGGGGATAAAGGCCTTTCGGGACTAGCTTTATCTTCTTGATTTGATTCAACTGATTTCTACTGCTTGCTTTGCTTTCTATATTGCTGCTGTCTACTGCTGCTGGAACTGTACTACTGTCTGCCATAAGAAGATTTTGAATGATGGGAAGAAGTAGACTTCTGAGCTTGAGAAACATTTCCTACTTTACTTACTATAGGAGGAGGACCTCTCCTAAATTTAGGAGGTGGAGAGTATCTCCTGCTCTTCTTCCTAGCTTTCATTTCATTCTTAGAGAATCTCATCTAGTTGGGCATGTCTGAAGTGAGAGGGATGTTATGAAGAATGTAATTGGGAGTATCAGCAGTTAGATTTGGCTTTGGAGCTATCTTTGGGGGATTTTTCTTCTTGAACTTTCTCTTCTTAGAACTGGAGTCTTTAGAGTCATCTGATTCATCAGCATCATCATCATCAGACTCACTTGCAGGATTGTCATAAAGAGTATTAATCCTTTTGAGCATATGATCAAAAAGAAATGGATGAGCTCCTAGCTGTAAGACTTCAGCCTGAGGCTGCACTAGAACTGCTGGCTCTGGAATATCTGTAATCACTTGGTCACTTTCTTCTTCCATATCTGCTGTAACATCCCAATGTTACTTCTAGACCCCTTAACTTAGATTGGGTTAGGCATGGGGTGGGTGTTAGGGTAATGAGCTAGGTTTGACCCTAGATAGTGGGTTGTAGCCATGTGGGGCCCACTATGGGGCCAAAGTCAAACCAGGTCAAACTAGCCTAAACAGGAACCTTAGTCACACCATGACCCCACCATGATGCCCTAACCCTAAATACAATCTAAGTGGACCCCAAGGTAGGCCATGGGGTCAACCAGTTGACCCATGTTGGGTCAAGTCAACATATTGACCTAAATAGTGAAAATGGTGCCCTAGCCCATTTCACTAGGTTGGGTCCACCCAAACCAACCCAAACTCATTAGGTGGGTCTAAAGTGACCCTATACCCCTTATGGAAGAGAAAAATATGGGCATGCAATGGTAATTTTGGGAATTACCTAGGAGAGAGAAAATGTGATAAATAGGAGAGAGAAAAGGTGGTGGAGTTATTTTGGGCCACTTGGGCTCACCCCACCAACCCACATTAGGTTGGCTGACCATGTAGGGCTATTAGGAGGTGTGGGACCCCACCATGCAGCCTTGGGTCAAGCCCAAGCCCAAACCCGACCCTATATAGCCTATTTCACTTATGTGAACCAACCCTCCCTATTCACTCACCAACCTTGGCCCCCAACCCTAGAACCCGACCATTAGGGGTTAATTTAACCTAGATGGAGTAGTGGGACCCACTGCCAAGCCACCTAGCCGGCCAAACACCTCAACCCGAGCCCCACCTTGTTGAAATCACCCCCCTCCTTGGTGAATCCGCCCCAACCCTTGGTGAAATCGCCCCCTCTCTTAACTCACCCCCAAACCGAGCCCACACCCTCACTCACACTTCATTCCACCCCAGAGAGAGAGAGAGGGAGCAAGGAAGCCATGGAAGGCCGTGGAGCTCGCCGGAACTTGCAAGCTAGGGGAAGCCGCCGCCACCCTCAACCACAACCACCAAGGGTCCGTATCCCCTCCCCTCTAACTGCACTAGTATCCTAGCTCATCTAGGTTAGAGGTCGAGCTCAAACGAGCTCGACATAGGGATCAAAAAAGCTTGGAAAAAGCTTTAAAAATGGCGGTTTAGGCTCCTTTCGGTTTGGTTGCGCCGCCGCCGTCCGCCGCCCTCCGCCGCCCAGTCGCCGGCCAGCCCTAGCCCCGACCACCGTGAGGTCGGGGGAGGACTTGGCCGGAGGTCCCGCCGCCGGCAATGGCCGGAAATGGCCTCGCAAAGGACACCTGCTCGGGCTGGCCATGCATGCACTGCATGGGGAAGAAAAGCAGCTACCGTTGGATAGGCTTTAAGATTCGTGCAAAGATTTAATATTAATTCTGCATTATTTAAATTTTATGTATAAATGTGGAATATTGTCACATGGTAACAGCTGTCTTGCATGTTAATTTTGAGGCACTTAGAGGCCTCACCTTAGGTTGAACCCTGAATGAAAAAGTTAGGTAGATGGGTTAACTTTGAAATGCCACAAAAATCATGACTTTTGGACCAGTAGGCTGCCCTGTAGGGCTGTTTTGCTAGGACTGCCCTTAAACTAGGGCAGAAACCAAATTGGATGCCCAAGACAAACCAAGCATCACCATGACCTGAAATTTTGGTCATGGGTGTATTTAGGGCATGCCTATGCCCTGCCAAAAATTTGGAATTTTTGGAAGAACTTTTTCTATAGTTTTTATCAAAATATCAAAAATTAAATTAAGGGCATAATTGTAATTTTAGGCACCCAAATGACCCCAAATTTTGGTGGTATGTCCTTGGGGACATTATTGGTGTCTGGTAGAAATTTCAAGGCAATTGGACCCCTGCATGAAGGGTTATTCCATGTGTTTGTGTAGGCTAATTTAGGCCTTGGTGTGCAATTAGCAATAATTTGTATTTTGTGTATTTAACCTAACTGAGGCACCCAAAAGCCATGCAATAAATTCCAGTGATACTTTAGGGCATGTTTCACCCTAGAATAATTTTTGGGATTTTTGGAATTAAAAATACCACTTAATGGAATTTTTCAAATTATAGGTCCTTTTGTAAAATAAATAGGAAAAATAGATTTTGGCTATAGAAAACCTTCAGATTCAGCCAAGTCAAAGTATGGTGTTTTAATTGACTTAAGAAAATTTCTTATCTCTGTTTGGCAACTGTTAGAGCAAAATTCATGGAAATGACCATTTTACCCTTTTTGTAAATGTTTATGAATTAGTATAAATACTTGTTGGAAAATTGTGAAAATAATCCTAGAGTTGCATAATTGTTATATTAGTCTTGTAGATTTATATCAGAATTTTTGGGTACAATGTTAATTATTAATTAGCATAATGGCATTTTTGGTAAATAATTAAGAATGGATTTGATAGACCATTACCTTGTAGAAATTAATAAAACTCTGCCATTAGTCATAAAATGGTAATATAAATGCTCAGTAATTTTCCTGGAATTTTGGTGTATATATTTCTTGTACTTCATTTGGAAAGTGATAAATAGGTAGAATTGGTATTAATTATGGGAAAAATAGAAATATAAAAAGAGAAATTATGGAATGTTGTAGACAGTAATAATTTATTCATATGCAACTCAGGAAAATTCCCTTAGGTCAGAAGATCTTAATTGTTAATACTTCTTGTGTAAAATGACCTAGGGAATAATGTAAAAGATTTATTTAAAGGCCTTAATGACTTAGGAATATTATAAAAATCAACACACTCATTTTATTAGTCCATACCACCCTAGGATAAATATTTGGGGTCAGTTGGATCAAAGATTTAGAAGTTCGATTTCAGGGTGGTGTTAGGTCATGGGGTGCGCATAGTAAAAGTAGGCTGGACTATAGGCCGCCAGGGGATGAATCAACAGCTGAGTTAGAGTCTAAGATCGGAAGTATAACCCTGGGTAGCAGATGCATTATAGAGACGAGAGTAAAAGTGCAACATTAGTCATGCCTAGGTAGGGTTGACGGAAGACCGTCACTCCTTAATCTATACCTTAAATCACTAGGTCACTCTATGTAACAGGAGAGAGAAAAGAGGTCCGGGGTAAGAAACAACTAAAGTAAATATCCTTGAGAAAGGGAGCTTTGGGATTCAGCCCATCGCAGCTCCTAGTGCCCCTGAGAGCCCTTCACCGGGAATACCTTGGGCAGTCCTGGGATTATCCTTAAGACTCTAAGTATGATAATCTGTAGATAAGAGTAGTCTAATAGGTTAAGTGAACTGGATATGTGCTCACTCGTGCCGGGTTGGAGGGACTTGGAGTCTTTTGACTACTTGCTCACCCGTGCAGAGTTGGAGGAAAGAAATTGACTTATATACACTCACCCGGCCAGGGTTGGAGGGTTTGTAGCACATACTCACCCGTGGCGGGTTGGAGAGATTTGAGACATGATAGTCCTTTGAGCTGGAGGCTCAATATATAATACTTGCATGTGCATATATTAGTGGCGGGCCATGCGGTACTGGCCAGTCGTCACACCGACGGCAGTACGGTGGACCAGGCGGGTGCGAGGGTTAGAAGGACCAGTAGGATGTTTATACTGGAGCCTGGAGGACTTTTCCTAATAACGCGCACCCGACCCAACAAGACTGACAGGTAGTCAGCAAAGTGGTACGCAGAGACTCTAGAGTGCACTGTCGGTGTACAGAGGCGTACAAGAGAGGTCTAGGCCTGGTAGTGTGTATACCCGCCTAGAAGGCGGAGACGCCCGCTCCGCTGCTGCCGTAGCCACAACGGTGGTACCTGAGAGTGATGCTAGCTCTCGAAAAGTGGGAACTAAAGGTCTGTGATCACGGAGTCGTGTGTGTGTGTTGCACTGCATGTTCATATCATACCCACCATATAGTTGCATAACATTAATCTGCATAACAACCTAAGACACCTAATGTATAAGTGGTATGGGACGCTTATACATTAGGACCTGCTATACGAACCCTTAGCCTATAAGCCTGAGTGGGCATGTTTGTAGGTTAAGGTTATTTTCCTTTATAAATATACATGCTTGTGACTCTGACACCCCATTGTATAAATGGTATGGGACATTCTATACAATGGGAGCCTTGCAAAAGATCCCTTGCTTATGCGTACTCGCATAAGTGGAGGTTACATTTCACTATATTTTGATTATATATACTCTGTTAGTTTCCTGTCACCTGCCCACCTTTTGCCACCCCTTGTTGTCCTCCGCTTCGTCCTCCCGCACGGTGCCTAGGAGTTGCAGGAGGAGGTGCTGAGGATACGACTTAGTCTTTTTGACTAATGGTCGGTGACCTTATTATTTTTAGGAGCTCGAGGAGGTGGTCCAGCACGTCGAGGAGGCCGGATTTGAGGAGCAGAGGCCGGCACCTGCTACTACTACTGGGGCACGTCTACAGGTGATGAGAGAGTTTTAGTTTTTCCGCTGCTATGTATGTGAGAGTGAGAGTGATTATGATGTACTGGGCATAAGCCCTATTTACTTTCCCTTTTGTACTCATTATGGACTGGCTTATATTTCATTTGATATATATATATACTGTGGCTGTGGACTTGCTTTTGCGTTACTCTGATTTATCATGCAATTATTCTCATATTGGCCGAACAGGATATGATCGTACTAGCCGGCAGAATCGGCGTCTTGCGGTGACGACTAACCCGTGCGTTAGTGTCACCGTAAGGCGGCGGTTCTGGGCATAAGATCCGGGTTGCCTCGGATTTGAGGAACAGGATCTTACAAACTGGTATCAGAGGAAACCACGATCATATGAGAATACAGTCCACCACACTGGAACACCCCGCCCCAGCATTAGTTTGCGGACAAACTATGCAGCGGAAGCAGTGGTGTGCCCATGCGTAAAAAGCCACATAATCAGTCCATCAAACAATGAGTTAGGCCAATTTTGACGTTAAGTTTTTCCTTATGCAGCCTCCGCAGGATACGGTTCCTCCCCCTCCGGCTGCCATTCCGTTCATGCAGACGGAGATGGGGCAAACCCTGACGGCTATCCTGGATGCCTTCAGAGCGCAGCAAGCCCCGGTTCAGCCGCCCAACCCAGGATCGAACTGGTTGAGTGCATTTAAAAGTCTGTCTCCGCCACTGTATCGTGGGACAGAAGATGCCGTGAAGACAGAGGAGTGGTTGGAGACCATCCAGGAGCTGCTAGCCGGCATCAGCTGCCCCGTCAGACAGGCAGTTCCCCTTGCCACCTCGGCACTAGATGCTCATGCAAAGAGGTGGTGGAAGTCGGTGCGGGACTCTACATTCGCCGACCGGGAGCTGATGGACATATCTTGGGAGGAGTTCAGCGACGTCTTCTTGGAGCATTATGTATCTTCCACAGACCGAGATACCTTGGAGGCGAGGTTTCTGAGCCTCCAGCAGGGGAGCCGATCAGTTATTGAATATCAGAGAGAGTTCTCCCACCTGGCTAGGTTTGCAGGCTTCCATGACTGGGACGACCAGAAATACGCGAAGAGATTCTATCACGGGCTCCGCGACTCCTTGAGGCAGCCCTTGCTATTCATTGCCCACGGTACCATGGCGCAGATCATCGAGATGGCAAAGAAGCTGGAGGCTGACCAGCTGTTGGTGCAAGGCAGGGGGAAGAGATCGTTGGATGGACAGTCGTTTGGGGAGAGCAGCAGATCGTCTCAGAGGGGAAAGACGATTGGATACAGGAGAGGTGGGGGACGTCGTCGTCCCAACTATAGGCAGGATCAGGGGCCTCCTCCACCTTTGGCTCCCCCACCTATGCAGATTCCCGGACCGATGAGACAGGATGATCGAGGTCAGAGGCAGATCACCTGCTTTGGTTGCGGCCAACCTGGGCACATCAGGACGCAGTGCCCGCTTCAGGTCCACCCTCTTCCTCCTCCTCCACCTCCAGTGGCCCCTCCAGTGCACCAAGGCCGAGGACGAGGACGAGGACGAGGACGAGGCCGAGGCCGAGGATATCACGGCCGAGGCCGAGACCGGGAGCAGGTATACGCGCTGGATCTCACGGAACAGAGGGACCCAGAGGAGGTGATTACAGGTACTTAAAATTTTGTAAGAGTTATAAATTTTAAATTTTCTCTTTCTAAGAATACCTTAGACATTAATAGTAATACTATTCTTTGAACTCAAACGAACCCAGGCATAGTGATGATTAGCGGCAAGCCCGCTCACACCCTCTTCGACACGGGCGCGTCACACTCCTTCGTATCGGACTCGTTTATTGAAGGATTAGAGGGAGTGGAGAAGTTTTCCGGTTTGGAAAAGAGAGTGCGACTCCCTGATGGTACGGAACTTCGAACCACAGACTGCTGCAATATGGATGTCGAGATAGGAGGCAAAGCGTTCGAAGCCCCGGCAACAGTTCTGAGCCTACCGGATTATGATCTGATCCTAGGCATGAATTGGCTTCATTGGAACTACGCGCAGATAGATTGCCCCACGAAGAGGATCACACTCAGACACGGGGACTCCCACGTCATCATTGAAGGTATCCGTTCCATTCCCCGACTCTCTTTATCTTCAGTACAGGCCGTTAAGGCCTATGAACAGGGAGAAGAGGTATACCTCATTTGTTTCGAGATGGCTGTGGTAGAGAGTTCCATAGCTGATATTCCAGTGGCACGAGATTATGCTGATGTCTTTCCGGAGAAGTTACCTGGGCTACCACCATCGCGGGACTTAGACTTCAGGATTCAGTTGGTGCCAGGGGCAAGACCAGTGTCCCGAGCACCCTACAGAATGGCCCCTAGAGAATTGGCAGAATTCAGGGCACAGTTACAGGAACTGGTGGAATCGGGTTTTGTACGACCGAGTTCTTCGCCTTGGGGAGCACCTGTTCTATTTGTGAAGAAGAAGGACGGATCGCTGAGGCTATGTATAGATTATAGAGAACTGAACCGATTGACGGTTCGGAATACATATCCATTGCCACGAATAGATGAGCTCTTCGATCAGCTTCAAGGAGCTTGCTGGTTTTCAAAATTGGATTTGCGCTCGGGTTATTATCAGCTCCGCATCAGAGAAGAAGATATACCGAAGACGGCCTTCAGCTCCCGTTATGGCTTATATGAGTTCACGGTGATGCCGTTCGGGCTCACGAATGCTCCCTCGGCCTTTATGACGCTCATGAACAGGGTATTCGAGCCTTATCTGGACCGGTTTGTTATAGTCTTTATTGACGACATTCTGATTTATTCGCGATCTCGAGAGGAGCACGCAGAGCATTTAGCACTGGTATTGCAGAAGTTAAGAGAATTTCAGATGTATGCGAAGTTCTCAAAATGTCAATTCTGGCTTCAGGAAGTGGCTTTCCTAGGACACACAATCAGTGGAGCTGGATTAGCTGTGGATCCTGCTAAGATAGAGGCAGTGCGGGATTGGCCACGGCCAAAGACGGCGTCGGATATACGTAGCTTCTTGGGTCTGGCAGGTTATTATCGTAAGTTCGTGGAGGGGTTTTCAAGGATAGCCCTCCCCCTCACGTCCTTGACGAAAAAGGATGCCGCATTTGACTGGACAGAGCGGTGCGAGTCAGCATTTCAAGAGCTCAAGGATCGGCTCACTTCGTCCCCCATCCTTGCACTTCCCTCGGGGAGTGAAGGATTTCAGATATACACGGATGCATCCTATCAGGGGATGGGTGCAGTCCTAATGCAGCACGGGCATGTTATCGCTTATGCTTCGCGACAGCTGAAGAAGCATGAGCATAACTATCCTGTACATGATCTCGAGCTCGGGGCCGTAGTCTTTGCCCTCAAGACATGGAGACATTACCTCTACGGGATTCATTGTGACATATACTCCGATCATAAGAATCTCAAATACATCGACACGCAAAAGGTTCTGAACCTGCGACAGAGGAGGTGGCTTGAGTTCCTCTGCGATTACGACTATAAGATGCACTATCACCCGGGAAAGGCGAATACTGTAGCAGATGCTTTGAGCAGGAGAGCCGGCACTTCTGGACCGGAGTCCCGGGTGATGTCTATGGAGCTACTACGCATGATGGAGGATATGCAGATTACCATGGTCTCGGAAGCCGAGCCAGTGCTCTATCGAGAGTACCTGAACTCTTTGGTCAGCAATGATGATATACAGAAACGCATTCTTACACACCAGAGATTGGATACTGATCTAGAGCCCATCTTTGACGCTCTAAAAGGAGGCAAGCATGAGGACTATACGCTGGAGGACGACCTTCTTCGATTCCGTGGCCGAGTGTACATTCCAGCAGGTGGTGAGATCCGGGATGACATCCTCAGAGAGGCACACTACTCCAGATATTCAGTGCATCCCGGTATCACCAAGATGTGGGCTGACTTACGGCGGACCATGTACTGGCCAGGAATGAAGAGGGAGATCATATACTTGGTGACACACTGCGAGACTTGCCAGCGAGTGAAGGCCGAATGCAAGAGCCCAGGCGGTATATTACAGCCACTGCCAGTCCCAGAGTGGAAGTTCGAGGATATCTCTATGGATTTTGTTCACGGACTCCCTCGCTCTCATTCTGGGCACGACTCCATCTGGGTCATTGTAGACAGGTTGACCAAGGTGGCACGGTTTATCCCGGTCAGAAAAGATGCCCCGGTTGCTGTACTGGTGAGGTTATTTGTAGAGCAGTTCGTCCGGTATCACGGAGTACCCAGGTCTATTGTTTCAGATAGGGATGGTCGCTTCACCTCCAGGGAATGGAGGGCAGTGCACGCTTACTTGGGATCCAGACTTTCCTTTAGCACTGCCTTCCACCCGCAGACCGATGGTCAGACGGAGCGGACGATACGCACTATGGAGGACCTGCTCAGGTTATGTATTTTGGATACAGGGAAACCTTGGGAGAGGCTACTGCCGTTGATCGAATTCTCATACAACAACAGCCACCAGGCCAGCATCGGGATGGCTCCTTACGAGGCGCTTTATGGGAGAAAATGCCGGACTCCGCTATCCTGGGTGCAAGATGTGGATACTCGAACCCTTGGGTCAGACTTTGTAGAGGATACGGAGGCTCAGATTCATTTGATCAGGGATCGGCTTCTGGAGGCTCAGAGCAGACAAGCGAAATATTATGATGCTCGGCACCGGAAAGTGGACTTCCAAGTTGGGGACAGGGTTTTCCTGAAAATCCGACCGGTACACGGTATTTCTCGGATTCGGAGACATAAGAAGCTCAGCCCCCGGTACATGGGACCATACCTGATTCTGGAGCGTGTGGGCCCCTTGGCCTATCGGCTGCAACTACCTCCGGAGCTGAGCAGCCTACACGATGTGTTCCATGTCTCTTCTTTGCGAAGAGCTCTCCTTCGCCCTGAGCAGCATGTCCCTACTGCAGCTGGACCGGTAGAGCCTGACCGTTCGGTTAGATTGGAGCCGATCCGGATCGACGATTCAGCGGTTCGAACGTTGAGGAAAAAGAAGGTTCCACTCGTAAAGGTGCTGTGGTCCAACCATGGACAGGAGGAGCACACCTGGGAACCTAGGGATCTGATGCTGGAGCGTCATCCAGAACTATTTACATCAGGTACCTTTATGTTATTTTCTACAAAATTTCCTTAACAATTTCTGCAACTGGAACCCGTAGACCCAAACTTAAATTTCGGGGACGAAATTATTTCTTTTGTTTATAGGATTTGTAACATCCCAATGTTACTTCTAGACCCCTTAACTTAGATTGGGTTAGGCATGGGGTGGGTGTTAGGGTAATGAGCTAGGTTTGACCCTAGATAGTGGGTTGTAGCCATGTGGGGCCCACTATGGGGCCAAAGTCAAACCAGGTCAAACTAGCCTAAACAGGAACCTTAGTCACACCATGACCCCACCATGATGCCCTAACCCTAAATACAATCTAAGTGGACCCCAAGGTAGGCCATGGGGTCAACCAGTTGACCCATGTTGGGTCAAGTCAACATATTGACCTAAATAGTGAAAATGGTGCCCTAGCCCATTTCACTAGGTTGGGTCCACCCAAACCAACCCAAACTCATTAGGTGGGTCTAAAGTGACCCTATACCCCCTATGGAAGAGAAAAATATGGGCATGCAATGGTAATTTTGGGAATTACCTAGGAGAGAGAAAATGTGATAAATAGGAGAGAGAAAAGGTGGTGGAGTTATTTTGGGCCACTTGGGCTCACCCCACCAACCCACATTAGGTTGGCTGACCATGTAGGGCTATTAGGAGGTGTGGAACCCCACCATGCAGCCTTGGGTCAAGCCCAAGCCCAAACCCGACCCTATATAGCCTATTTCACTTATGTGAACCAACCCTCCCTATTCACTCACCAACCTTGGCCCCCAACCCTAGAACCCGACCATTAGGGGTTAATTTAACCTAGATGGAGTAGTGGGACCCACTGCCAAGCCACCTAGCCGGCCAAACACCTCAACCCGAGCCCCACCTTGTTGAAATCACCCCCCTCCTTGGTGAATCCGCCCCAACCCTTGGTGAAATCGCCCCCTCTCTTAACTCACCCCCAAACCGAGCCCACACCCTCACTCACACTTCATTCCACCCCAGAGAGAGAGAGAGAGGGAGCAAGGAAGCCATGGAAGGCCGTGGAGCTCGCCGGAACTTGCAAGCTAGGGGAAGCCGCCGCCACCCTCAACCATAACCACCAAGGGTCCGTATCCCCTCCCCTCTAACTGCACTAGTATCCTAGCTCATCTAGGTTAGAGGTCGAGCTCAAACGAGCTCGACATAGGGATCAAAAAAGCTTGGAAAAAGCTTTAAAAATGGCGGTTTAGGCTCCTTTCGGTTTGGTTGCGCCGCCGCCGTCCGCCGCCCTCCGCCGCCCAGTCGCCGGCCAGCCCTAGCCCCGACCACCGTGAGGTCGGGGGAGGACTTGGCCGGAGGTCCCGCCGCCGGCAATGGCCGGAAATGGCCTCGCAAAGGACACCTGCTCGGGCTGGCCATGCATGCACTGCATGGGGAAGAAAAGCAGCTACCGTTGGATAGGCTTTAAGATTCGTGCAAAGATTTAATATTAATTCTGCATTATTTAAATTTTATGTATAAATGTGGAATATTGTCACATGGTAACAGCTGTCTTGCATGTTAATTTTGAGGCACTTAGAGGCCTCACCTTAGGTTGAACCCTGAATGAAAAAGTTAGGTAGATGGGTTAACTTTGAAATGCCACAAAAATCATGACTTTTGGACCAGTAGGCTGCCCTGTAGGGCTGTTTTGCTAGGACTGCCCTTAAACTAGGGCAGAAACCAAATTGGATGCCCAAGACAAACCAAGCATCACCATGACCTGAAATTTTGGTCATGGGTGTATTTAGGGCATGCCTATGCCCTGCCAAAAATTTGGAATTTTTGGAAGAACTTTTTCTATAGTTTTTATCAAAATATCAAAAATTAAATTAAGGGCATAATTGTAATTTTAGGCACCCAAATGACCCCAAATTTTGGTGGTATGTCCTTGGGGACATTATTGGTGTCTGGTAGAAATTTCAAGGCAATTGGACCCCTGCATGAAGGGTTATTCCATGTGTTTGTGTAGGCTAATTTAGGCCTTGGTGTGCAATTAGCAATAATTTGTATTTTGTGTATTTAACCTAACTGAGGCACCCAAAAGCCATGCAATAAATTCCAGTGATACTTTAGGGCATGTTTCACCCTAGAATAATTTTTGGGATTTTTGGAATTAAAAATACCACTTAATGGAATTTTTCAAATTATAGGTCCTTTTGTAAAATAAATAGGAAAAATAGATTTTGGCTATAGAAAACCTTCAGATTCAGCCAAGTCAAAGTATGGTGTTTTAATTGACTTAAGAAAATTTCTTATCTCTGTTTGGCAACTGTTAGAGCAAAATTCATGGAAATGACCATTTTACCCTTTTTGTAAATGTTTATGAATTAGTATAAATACTTGTTGGAAAATTGTGAAAATAATCCTAGAGTTGCATAATTGTTATATTAGTCTTGTAGATTTATATCAGAATTTTTGGGTACAATGTTAATTATTAATTAGCATAATGGCATTTTTGGTAAATAATTAAGAATGGATTTGATAGACCATTACCTTGTAGAAATTAATAAAACTCTGCCATTAGTCATAAAATGGTAATATAAATGCTCAGTAATTTTCCTGGAATTTTGGTGTATATATTTCTTGTACTTCATTTGGAAAGTGATAAATAGGTAGAATTGGTATTAATTATGGGAAAAATAGAAATATAAAAAGAGAAATTATGGAATGTTGTAGACAGTAATAATTTATTCATATGCAACTCAGGAAAATTCCCTTAGGTCAGAAGATCTTAATTGTTAATACTTCTTGTGTAAAATGACCTAGGGAATAATGTAAAAGATTTATTTAAAGGCCTTAATGACTTAGGAATATTATAAAAATCAACACACTCATTTTATTAGTCCATACCACCCTAGGATAAATATTTGGGGTCAGTTGGATCAAAGATTTAGAAGTTCGATTTCAGGGTGGTGTTAGGTCATGGGGTGCGCATAGTAAAAGTAGGCTGGACTATAGGCCGCCAGGGGATGAATCAACAGCTGAGTTAGAGTCTAAGATCGGAAGTATAACCCTGGGTAGCAGATGCATTATAGAGACGAGAGTAAAAGTGCAACATTAGTCATGCCTAGGTAGGGTTGACGGAAGACCGTCACTCCTTAATCTATACCTTAAATCACTAGGTCACTCTATGTAACAGGAGAGAGAAAAGAGGTCCGGGGTAAGAAACAACTAAAGTAAATATCCTTGAGAAAGGGAGCTTTGGGATTCAGCCCATCGCAGCTCCTAGTGCCCCTGAGAGCCCTTCACCGGGAATACCTTGGGCAGTCCTGGGATTATCCTTAAGACTCTAAGTATGATAATCTGTAGATAAGAGTAGTCTAATAGGTTAAGTGAACTGGATATGTGCTCACTCGTGCCGGGTTGGAGGGACTTGGAGTCTTTTGACTACTTGCTCACCCGTGCAGAGTTGGAGGAAAGAAATTGACTTATATACACTCACCCGGCCAGGGTTGGAGGGTTTGTAGCACATACTCACCCGTGGCGGGTTGGAGAGATTTGAGACATGATAGTCCTTTGAGCTGGAGGCTCAATATATAATACTTGCATGTGCATATATTAGTGGCGGGCCATGCGGTACTGGCCAGTCGTCACACCGACGGCAGTACGGTGGACCAGGCGGGTGCGAGGGTTAGAAGGACCAGTAGGATGTTTATACTGGAGCCTAGAGGACTTTTCCTAATAACGCGCACCCGACCCAACAAGACTGACAGGTAGTCAGCAAAGTGGTACGCAGAGACTCTAGAGTGCACTGTCGGTGTACAGAGGCGTACAAGAGAGGTCTAGGCCTGGTAGTGTGTATACCCGCCTAGAAGGCGGAGACGCCCGCTCCGCTGCTGCCGTAGCCACAACGGTGGTACCTGAGAGTGATGCTAGCTCTCGAAAAGTGGGAACTAAAGGTCTGTGATCACGGAGTCGTGTGTGTGTGTTGCACTGCATGTTCATATCATACCCACCATATAGTTGCATAACATTAATCTGCATAACAACCTAAGACACCTAATGTATAAGTGGTATGGGACGCTTATACATTAGGACCTGCTATACGAACCCTTAGCCTATAAGCCTGAGTGGGCATGTTTGTAGGTTAAGGTTATTTTCCTTTATAAATATACATGCTTGTGACTCTGACACCCCATTGTATAAATGGTATGGGACATTCTATACAATGGGAGCCTTGCAAAAGATCCCTTGCTTATGCGTACTCGCATAAGTGGAGGTTACATTTCACTATATTTTGATTATATATACTCTGTTAGTTTCCTGTCACCTGCCCACCTTTTGCCACCCCTTGTTGTCCTCCGCTTCGTCCTCCCGCACGGTGCCTAGGAGTTGCAGGAGGAGGTGCTGAGGATACGACTTAGTCTTTTTGACTAATGGTCGGTGACCTTATTATTTTTAGGAGCTCGAGGAGGTGGTCCAGCACGTCGAGGAGGCCGGATTTGAGGAGCAGAGGCCGGCACCTGCTACTACTACTGAGGCACGTCTACAGGTGATGAGAGAGTTTTAGTTTTTCCGCTGCTATGTATGTGAGAGTGAGAGTGATTATGATGTACTGGGCATAAGCCCTATTTACTTTCCCTTTTGTACTCATTATGGACTGGCTTATATTTCATTTGATATATATATATACTGTGGCTGTGGACTTGCTTTTGCGTTACTCTGATTTATCATGCAATTATTCTCATATTGGCCGAACAGGATATGATCGTACTAGCCGGCAGAATCGGCGTCTTGCGGTGACGACTAACCCGTGCGTTAGTGTCACCGTAAGGCGGCGGTTCTGGGCATAAGATCCGGGTTGCCTCGGATTTGAGGAACAGGATCTTACATCTGCAAACATGATCTCATCAAGATCTGGCATGGGGGACTCAGCCCAGCCAAGAGTTGGAGGAGAGAAAGCTTTTGGCTCTTAGATTTCTGAATCTATAGCCTTCTCACTTAAGGACAAACTTGTCCTTAGTTATTCCACAACTATAGGACTAATAGGTGTTGTGCAGCACACTATAGCTTAAGAATTATCAACTGAATCAAAAACTGGTAAAGCACTGCTATACAGAGTATCAAAAGAATGTGACAAAGAAACTAAATCAATTTTGGGATTTATAATTATATCACCAACAGTATTTATTTCTGAAAAATAAATTGAATCTTCAAAACAAAACATCTCTGTATCTTCATTAGGAATATCAATGATCTCTGTATCAAAAACATCTGCTGCTGCTACTGAAGGAACTATTGCTGGAGCTTCTTCACTGAACATCTCCCCCTTCCTAGTTTCAGAGAGTCCTGAAGCCAAGCCCCTAGAAGAAGAAGGGACAGAAGAGGAGGAAGCAAGTTGAGTAGAGAGAATAGAGATAGAGGTAGCAAGAGGGGTAATGGCCTTATCTATAAGCTTCTTAAGAGATGGAGTGATAAATTTTAGGAGATCTTCAACAATGTTAGAGAAGTTAAGATATAGGGGTTCAGGAGAAGATGGGATATAAGAGGATTGGTGACCACAATTGGAACAAATAGAGAATCCTTGACGTAAATCTGTTTGTTGGAATTCTTGAAATATGGATGAATTGTTGGATGGGAGAGTTGATTGAGGATTTGATTGAGGGATGGCATCTGAAAGTTGAGCCTGAATGGGTGAATGATGTGGAGATGGTTAAGGAGATGGAGATGAAATTAGATTAAATGAGGGGAATGACATTGGTTGATCTGGATGAGGAGATGAAGATGGTAGAGCATCAAGATGTGATGGAATAGGAGATTGAGGAGGTGGAGATGGTACATCCTCAGCAATGCGGATAGGTGATTGTGGTTGAGATGGTGAGACTGGAGGAGTTGAGGTAGAGGTTTGTTGAAGTGGAGTAGGTGATGAAGTAAATGATGAATGAGGTGGAGATGGAGGAGGAGCGGAAGCTTCTACTTTGGTTGGAGAAGTGGCTATGATAGCCCTGGTGTTCTCAAAAGCAATCCTGGAGGAGGAGGCCCTGGAGGGCTTAGGGATAGTCCTCTCTCATCTGCCTAATAAGGTTGAGGAAAGACTTTTTGAGGCATTGATTAAACTGGTCTGGGAGACAGATAGCCCTGGAGCCTTTGCTTGAAGGAAGATTCCTATAATCCTTCCTAAACTGACATCCTTCTTGTTAACTTTCTTCTCAATCAAATCAAACAAGATACCTCCCCAGTTCATTGATTTTTGGTTAACTAAGGCACACATCAAATTGAACTGGTGCCTGGAGATATGATCATGTGCAGAGTGTTTTCCCAACAACACCTTACCTATAACATCAGCCAAAAATCTATATTCTATAGATAAGTTTTTCTTAAGAAGATGGTTAGGGTTTCCTACAGTATGCCCTAACCTATCTAGCATCTCATCAAATTCACTGCTATAAAGTTCTATTTCATTTATACCATTTACAAATTCAAATACTTCAGTCAAGATATCTGGAGAGAGAGGAACCTGATGGCCTGAGATTATTCTAATCAGAACTGGCATTTCCTGAATCTTGGCTGTGAAAATCCATTCCTTTATCTCTGTTACTGGCAGTTTGATCCTGGTAGTCATGAGTTTCTGTAACTGTTGAGCCTCAAAGAGTTGTAGGATGTCCTGAAAAACTTGATCGGAATGGCTGAAGGACTCGATGTCGATGTCGAAGTCGGCATCGAATTTCATTACTGAGAGAGTCGGCGTTGAAATCGCCATTACCTGCAAGAGCAAAAGGATCAAGTGCAAAAGAACTGGAAAGCACGGGATAGAGTTCGATGAAAACCCTATTATAAGTTTTAAGAAGATGAAACAACGAACTCCGTCCTGCGAAAAAGAAAAGCTTCGAGCTCAGGTCAATGAAAAAATTTCATGAAGAAATGATATCGTCGTTCTCAGTTTAAAGAGGGGGAAAATAGATCGTCGTTCTCAGGCCGGCGAAATATTTTCTGAAGCAAGAGAGTCGATCTCCGTTGGACAAAAATGACTTCACGCAGAGATTTGTCGATCTCAGGTTGACGAAAATTCTTAAGAAGAGTTCCAAGATCATCGATCTTCGTTCGACGAAATATGACCAATTCTTCGACCTTGGACAGAAATCAAATTAAGCCTTCTCCATTAATCATACCTAACTGATTTAAGAATAACAAATGTTTATTTTCATCCAAAGGTTTGGTGAAGATGTCTGCTCTTTGTAAATTAGTAGAGTTAAAGACAAGTTTAATTTTATTTTTGTCCACACAATCTCTAATGAAATGATGCCTAATTACTATATGCTTGATCCTACTATGATGCACTGGATTTTGTGCAATGTAAATTGCACTGGTACTATCACAAAATATAGTTGAATTATTTAGATTGAAACCATAATCTAGGAGTTGATTTTAAATCCACAATATTTGTGAACAACAACTACAAGTTGCAATGTATTCAACTTCTGCAGTTGAAGTGGACACAGATATTTGTTTCTTACAAAACCAAGACACAAGCCTATCACCAAGGAACTGACATGTTCCAGATGTGTTTTTATTATAGTATCTACATCCAGCAAAGTCAGCATTTGAGAATCCAGTTAATTGAAATTCTGACTCAGTTGGATACAAGAGTCCTAGATTTGGGCAACCCTTTATATATCTCAAAATTCTTTTAAGTAAAATAAGGTGAGATTCTTTAGGGTTCACTTGGAACCTAGCAAAAAGGCATGTAACAAACATTATATCTGGCCTACTAGCTGTGAGATACAATAAGGACCCAATAATAGCCCTATATGTTTTCTGATCAACTGGCTTGCCCTGTTCATCAGAATCAATCACAGCATTGGAATCCATGAGTGTTTTCATAGCTTAGGCATCAGACATCCAAAATATCTTAACTAATTCCTTAGCATATTTAGATTGGGAGATGAAAATTCCATCAGGGGATTGTTTCACTTGAAGACTAAGGAAGTATGAAATCTCACTCATGCTACTCATTTCAAACTTGGAATGCATCAGGTCAGAAAACCTTTGGCATAATTTGGAATAGTAGAGCCAAAAATGATGTCATCTATATATATTTGTACTAACAAAATTTTATCTTTATGATGCATGAAAAATAAAGTCCTATCTACTATGCCCCTAGAGAACTTATGCTCTAAAGGAAAGCTTGCTAGGGTCTCATACCAAGCTCTTGGAGCTTGCTTTAAACCATAAAGAGCTTTATGCAATTTGAAAAAAAGAGGGATGAGTTGGAGAGACAAAACCTGGTGGTTTCTCCACATAGACTTCCTCTTTGAGTTCTCCATCTCAGAAAGCACTCTTGACATCCATCTGGTAGACTTTGAACTTCTTGTAGGCTGCATAAGTAAGAAATATCCTGATAGCTTCCAACTTTGCAATGGGTGCAAAGGTTTGATCATAATCAATTCCTTCCTCTTGAGAATATCCTTGAGCTACCAGCCTTGCTTTGTTCCTTACTATAGCTCCTTGTGCATCCAATTTGTTTCTAAATACCCATTTATTTTTAATGATTGGTTAGTCTTTGGGTCTTGGAACAAAATCCCAAACTCTGCATCTCTTAAATTGATTGATCTTCTCTTGCATTGCAATAATCCAGTGGGGATATTGCTCTACATATTTTATGGATTGGGGCTCAAGTTGAGATATGAAGCAAGCATGCATCAAATCTTGGTTGAGTTGATGTCTTGTTTGCACACCAAATGATATGTCTCCAATCACTTGAGATAAGGGTGATCTCTAAGTATGACAAGATCAGTAGGAGGAGTTGGTTCATCAATAACATTGGGAATTAATTCCTCTTGTGGAATTATGTTGGTTGTTGTTGGTTCAGCAATTATTTCAATGAAATCTTCTCCACTGTCTTCATCAACTTGTGGAGAAGGATGTAATATAATCTCTTGGGTGAGGTTTAAATCATCCAATTTCTCACACAGTTGAGGTACCTGCAATAAATCTCTTGTAGAAGAATCCTTCTCCTTGAAATACATGTTAGCTTCATCAAAAGAAATGTGTACATATTCTTCCATTTTCAAAGTTAAATTATTGAAAACCATATAGGCCTTACTGACTTGGGAATATCCAAGAAAAATTCCCTCTGTAGCTTTGGCTTCAAACTTTCTAAGATGTTTCTTGTTATTATTGTTAGTGTAACATCTACAACCAAAAACTCTAAAATAATCTATTTTAGGTTGCTTCTCTTTGAGTAATTCATAGGGAGTCTTACCCTTAAGTTTATGTATTAAACTTCTATTTAGAACATAGTGTGCTGTGCTTAAAGCCTCTGCCCAAAAGAATAGGGGCAAATAAGCATCTGCAAGCAATGACCCTGCAGATTCAATTAGAGTTCTATTTTTCCTTTCTGCTACCCCATTTTGTTGAAGAGTTCTAGGAGCAGAGAAGCAATGCCTGATACCTTCCTTCTCATAGAATTCTTGCATGAGAAGAGACTCAAACTCAGTGTCATGATCACCTTTGATCAATGCAACTAGAGCAGAATACTCAATCTTTATGCTCTTAAGAAAATCTGTAAGAACCTTGAAGTTATCTGACTTTTTCTAAAAAAAAACCCAAGTGAATCTAGAGAAGTCATCTACAATAACTAAGGTGCAAAATTTCCCTCCAAGACTTTGTACAGTAATAGGTCCAAAGAGATCCATTTGAAGCAAATACAAGATTCTGGGTTATTAATAGATTTAAAGCTAATTTTAGTTTGCTTGCCTAATTGACAAGCCCTGCAGAGACTTTTCTTCTTATATGGGCCAAAAGGCAATCCTCTAACAAGGTTGTCCCTAGATAATTTAATAATATTTCTTAGGTTAACATGTCTTAGTATTTTATGCTATAAATCATTATTATTACTAATTTGATTGAACAAGTAAATTTCTGAACTAGTTGACTTGAAACTAACGACATATATGTTGCCTAGTCTAAGTCCAGTTAAGACAGTTTTGTTATCTATTGAAGTAATAAAACATGAAGATTGGCTAAAAGATACCTGATAACCTTAATCACATAACTGTCTTATGGATATTAGGTTATGTTTTAAACCACTCACATATGCTACCTTCTTGAATGTAACAGCTCCAACTTTAACATTCTCTTAGCCTTCTATTTGGCCACAGTTGGAGTCTCCAAAGATCACCTTTGGTCCAAGCTTTGACTTGTAGTTAGTTAAGCTATCCTTGCTTCTTGTCATATGGTTTGAGCATCCACTATCCAAGTACCACTGTTGCTCTGTGATAGGATAGTCCATCACCTGCATAAAAAAATATTAGATGTTCTTGACCCAGGTAACCTTGGGTCCTTGATTCTTTTCAAATTTATAACTATAAATATAAGAAAATTCTGGATGACCCTTATAGCCTAAGGGATGGAATTTTCTTGGTGGAATTATCAAATGTGTAAAGAGGTTGACAAATGATTTGGGTTGATTAACATTTTTGGAGAAATTTAGGTTTCTGTTGAAATTATCTGAGTTCGACGAATTCCAGTAAGTTCGTCGATCTGAGTTTGACGAATTGGGATGAGTTTGTTGAACTCCACTTAGAGAATGAAGGTATCCATTTCTTGTGCCACAATTTCATCGATCGCGGTTCGACGAACCATATAGATTTCATCATTCGCAGTTATACGATTTATAATATATAAAATCTGCATTCATAGTTCGTTGATCTGAGTTCAACGAGCCATATACATTTCATTGATCTGAGTTCGACGAAAAATGTTGAACATGGTTTTTATTGAAATTTTTACTTTTCCTTTTCTTTTGTTTGGGTTTTTGAAATTCTTCTGTTTGTTGGTTGTTATCTACTATTTTTTTTCCTTTTCTGATATGAATTTGATATGGGTTAAAAGAATATTTTTCTTAAGTATTGGTGGCTGACTAGATGAAGCTCCTAAGCCTAATTTACTATTAAGCCTAGCATTTATTGTGCTGGTTATATCCATTAATTTAATACTTCTCCCATTTAGGGATTCTTCAAATTGTTTAGCCTTATTTAGTTCTGTTTTTAGCAACTAATTTTTCTCTGAGAAGTTTGATTTCCTTCTCAAATTTAATTAAGTCATTGCATAGCAATTTAAATTCACTTCTAAAATGTTCTGAAGTAAAATCAAAAGAGAATATTACCTGATCCTCTTCTAACTCAGAACCCTCAGCTTCTGATTCTTTTGCTGTTTCATGAGCTATTGAATGGCTGCATGAAGCATCAATTTCCATCAGGCAAATTTCTCTGGCTTTTGCCTCTTCTTCATCCTCACTTGAGCTAGAAGATGAAGACTCTTCTTCAGACTCACTCCAAGTCTCAGCAATAAAGTCTTTTTCTTTCTTCTTATACTTGCTGGAGGAGGGCTTACTGTAGTGCTTCTTATATTCCTTCTCTTTTCTTTTATCTTTATTTTGAGCCTCTGGACACTCAGGTAGAATGTGTCCAGGCTTCCTGCAACACTAACAAATAATTTCTTTAGTAGGAGTTTTGTCATACCTTGGTTTGTCTTCATTCCTTGTTGACCTTCTTCTGAAATCCTTCTTAGCCTTTTGAAGAATCTCTTGGATAAGAGTCTCATCAACTCTTCATTTACTGTTAGTGCATCTGATTCTTCAGATGCCTTAAATGCAATACTTTACTCCTTTCTTCCTGGGGTGGAACTCTTCTATTCAGCTTCCTCTTTAGTCATGATAAGCTGCTCATAAGACTTGAGCTTGCCTAGTAAAGACTCGGTGGAAATTTCATTTAGGCTTTTGGCCTCCTTGATTGGCCAGATCCTGGAGTCCCATGTGCTAGGGAATCACATAAGGATCTTGTCATTGATCTCAGTCAGTGATATATTCTTGTCAAAATTCTTTAGCTCATTAATGATAAAGATGAGTCTGTTGTACATATCAACCACTGAATTTGACTCTTCTTTCTTGAAGTTCTCATATTGGGAAATGAGATTAGATCTTCTATCTTTTCTTTCATCAGCTGATCCAGTTACCATTTGGTTAAGAGAGTCCCAAATGGCCTTTGCTGATGTGCATTCTACAACCTTTTGGAATATGCCATCAGACATAGTTTGGGACAGAATGTTCATTGCCTTAGCATCAACAATCTTGGCTTTATTTTATACGTCAGTCCACTCAGGTGGTGGCACTGCACTTGTACTAGTTGTAGTAGTCACTAGAGATGAGGGACCTATCAAAATAGCATTTTAGATATCTTCATCTATAAAATTCATATACAACCTGATCCTTGCCTTCCAAAGTGCAAACTTATTAAGGTTGCACATTGGAGGTCTTGTGCTTGAATATTCTTTATTTTGTGCCATGATATAAAATAGACATTAGAGTAAATGAGATCTACCAAAGATCTTTTAATTCAGGTATTAGCCTGTGAAACCAAACAACATTTCCTCTGATACCAATTAAAAGAGAGGGATAGATCTGTCTTAACTCTAGAGGGGGGGGGGGGTGAATATAGTATTTTAAAAACTTTGATTAGTTTTTGTAGAGGAATTAAAATAAGCGATATCTATATGTATATAGAGAAAAAAACAATCACAGCACAACAAAAAAAAGCAATCAAGACAACACAAAGATTTTATAGTGGTTCCCCTAAACTTGGGTACATCCACTCTTCTACCACCATGATAGGAATCCACTAATAGGTTTTTGATCAGGTGCCCTGCCACCAGAATATTTATTTTCTAAGAGAGATATAGCAACCCTTTGAGGTTTTGACCAGGTGCCCAAAAACCAAACCAAGTCTTTTGATTAGGAGACTTGACAACCAAAGGATAAATTTTGAAGGGAGTTAAAAACCCTTTGTACAGGAGAGTAAAAGAAAAATTGATGTTGTCTTCTCTTTCTTATAGCACTGAGAAGACTAGTGGATGAGTTGTTTTTGTCAAAGCTCCCCCTGAGATGTAGAAGAGATCAGAAGAGGAGAGCTTTGCTCAAGGTGTAGGACTTCAAATTGAAGATTGATCTTCAGGAAACTTTTAGATTGATGTGGATTGTTTATCTCTGGAGAATCCTGAAGCAAAACTGAAGAAGACTGAGTAGTATGTGAGCTCTGTTCTTCTTTCAGTTTTTCCTATTAGCACAATTCAATAGCTTCTGTATATTCTTGTTACTGCAATCTTTTGAAAAAGTCTTTTATATTCCTTACAGAAAATCGACCTTTGAATTTGAAATTCTATCCTTAATTGACTGCCGAAATCTTGGGAGTTGAACGGCTAGAAAAAGTCTTAAATGAATTCCCTAACTGTCTCAGGAAATAAGCCAAGTAATAACTCTGTGAAATACCATAATTAATGATGCCATGGAACGACCATATTTTGAGAATATAAGCATTAATTATCAGAGTATTACTGCTTAAATATAATCAAATAGAAATGATAGTCGAACTGAGAAACTGAAGAGGAAAAACGTCGAACAGAACCTGAAGTAAAATAGTCGACCTCAAGAAGAATTTCGTCGACCTGAGCTCCAAGTTCATCGAGCTGAGAAATCTCCTTCGCCGAGCTAAGCTTAGAGATCATGATCTGAAAGAGAACTACCAATCTGAGCTCCAAGATTGTCTACCAGAGATGGACTTTTATCGAGCTGAACTTCTGATATTAGATCAGAGATCATCGACCTCAACTGGACTTTCGTTGAGCTCAACTCAGAGAAGGAACTCTGAGTTCATCGATTTGAGATCAACGATCGTCGAGCTGAGTTTAGCTATTGTCAATTGACTTTTCCTGCTCTTTGAAAACTTCTTTTCTCTAAAGGTCTTCTGTCTCTATGACTTCTTGAGGTTGATCCAACCAAACTAAGTTTGTTGACTTGACCTAGACTTAGAAAAAGACTTATGACCCTATACTATACAATGTGGGTCATCTGAGAATCCTAATAGTGAACCTAGCCCAAATCAACCCTAAATAGGTGGGGTTCCAACAATTGAAAGAGAGGGATAGATCTGTCTTAACTCTAGAGGGGGGTGAATAAAGTATTTTAAAAACTTTTATTAGTTTTTATAGCGAAATTAAATTAAGTGATATCTATATGTATAGAGAGAAATAAAAAAAACAATCACAGCACAACAAAACAAAAAATAAAGCAATCCATCGAACAATTCGCCTCCTAAAGGACGCTAAAGAGTTGAAGCCTAGGTTTGCAGATGTCAACCATTGAATCTTTTTGCGGACCATCCAGAGGCGGCATCTTAGAGCTCGGAGGAGAGCTCGTCATAGAACCTATCACGTCGATTATTTTGAAGTCCTTTCTTCATATTCTTATGTTCTTGTATTATTGCAGACAAATTTGTTTAACCATTAAATGAATTATTTGTTTTGGTTGCTAATTTGATTCCCTTCGATGTATATTATACTTATACTTGAGTATGCATTGCAGATGATCTTAATTTGAGAGCTTGCTCATTTGAATTAGAAAAGCAAAGAGTGCATTAGACCGAGCGTTTGCTTAATTAAATATAAAGAATTCTAGGCGACTCCGTACCGAGCACCCGAATATTTAGATAGGAAAAGCTCCAGGCGACCTCGTGCTGAGTGTCTGCCTATTTGATAGAGAAAATTCCAGACGACCTTATGAAGAGTGTCCGCCTATTAGATAGAGGAAATTCTAAGTGACCTCATATTGATTGTTAGCCTATTAGATAGAGCAAATTCCAGGCGACCTCATATCGAGTGTCCGCCTATTAGATAAAGGACATTTCAGGCGACCTCATGACGAGTGTCCGCCTATTAGATAGAGGAAATTCCAAGTGACATCATATTGATTGTCAGCCTATTAGATAGAGCAAATTCTAGGCAACCTCATATCGAGTGTCCTCCTATTAGATAAAGGACATTTCAGGCGACCTCATGTCGACTGTCTGCCTATTAGATAGAGAAAACCACAAGAGACCTCATGTCGAGTGTCCACCTATTAGATAGCTCTGGGAGACTTCGTGCTGAGAGTCCGCCTAAACCACTATCATGACCGATTTATTTTGGAGCGTCGCGAATTATTGAGGGGATGGATCATAGCGAAGTGTTGCGAATTGTCGAGCGAACTCCTGTCAGACAGATCTTAGCAAAGCAACATAAGTCATTGGTCGAGCTTCTCCCTCGTGAAATAAAATGGGACTGTTTGCTCTCCTTTGGAGGATGTTTATGCTACTCGATGTGGTTCGCTTGCTAGAGCTTATGGATTTAATTCAGACTTAAGGCATCCATAGGGCTCTCGCCCGCGCACAACATTGAAGAATGCTGGTGGGGAATAAGCGCTTGTTTCTTGGAGCTTGGTCTTCTAATAAAAGAAATAATACTGACAACGCCTTTATCGATGTGCGTCTGGTACACACATTCAGACCAACCACATATTCCACTCGAGAGTATCTCATGAGTGTATTCATCATGGTTTTATAATGGGGGAAGTGACTTATACCGACAGGAGGCTCAGTAGCCCAAGGACCCAGGTTCTACGATGTCCGAATACGTTTGAAGGGATCTCACTAGATACCAGTAACCATGCATGGGTGATAATCCAGGATTTTGTTTAGCTTGTTTCGAGTGTTGAATATTTCATAGGATTGTTTCTCGCATGACCTGAAACTTTTCTAAAGAGCATATGTTAGATCTTTTGTTAAGAACAAAAACATGCAAGACTCTTAGATTGATGGTAAGATACATATAGAGGATAGAGAGCAGACAGATAGCACAATACCATAGATGTTAGACCATTCACATTTGCTAGGCATGTGGGCTGCTCCGGGCATAATCCTCTAGTGGAACATAATCTTCCACTATTCATATATACCAAGCCCCTTTGACCGGCATTAAAAAATACTCTTCTACAAGATCTGTAGTCTGTATATCCTTGAGAGGGAGTGAAAAGTATTCTTCTACCATGGTCGAAGGTTGGGACTCTCCTACCTGAGGCAGCACGTATTCCTCTATCGATTTCACAGACCCGATGTGGCACTCCCGATCCATTTTTGTGCCGCTCCTGACCCTGAATTGTTTCCCTCCCAGTGGGAACTTCAGAACTGGATGGTAAGCCGAGGAAATAGCCTGAAAGTCATCATGAGGAGTCTCCCAAAAATTATGTTATAGTTGTTTGGGTCATCGAAAATCAGGAAGGACCCCTGTCTTGCTATTCCGCACAGGATGACTGTCAGATCTATGCTCCACTCTACCTCATTCCTCTCCCCTGAGAAACCATAGAGGGGGCCTTCATAGGACTTCAAGTGCTCTTCCTTCCATAACATCTAATAAGCAGGCTTGAATAGGACATTAGCGGAGCTTCCTATGTTCACTAGGATTCTAGTGACCATATAGTCCCCCCAAGATAGACTTGATAACGATTGCGTCATAAAAGGAGTTTGTAAATGTATGATTTAGGATTGAGAGTGACCTAGAGGGGGGTGAATAGGTCCAATTTTAATCTTGGCTACCTTTGTTATACTTTCTTTGAATTAATTATATCAGCCAGATAAAACAATATAATCTTAATATAAATTTAAAATAGTCTCAGCATAGCAATCACAGCACAGTACACACAATTTTATAGTGGTTCCCCAATTTATGGGTACATCCACTTTCCCCCTTTGCATATCTAGCAATGAACTAGATTCGGACAAACTTCTTCTTCTTTTACTCAGATCCTCAGATCTTACAACTCAGAGCCCAGCTGGCTCCTACAACTCAGACTATACTAGTCTTACCACTCAGATCTCCAAGATCCTACACTCAAGTTCTTCCCAATAACTCTACCTCAGAATGAATCCACACTCCTACTCCTCAGGCAAATCCTACCCTACAACTTAGAGAAATACCCACTTCTCCTACCTCAGGCAATCCCAGCCCTACCTCAGCCTTTATAACACAGGCTTACAACTTAGAGAAAATGATTCTCCTACACTCAGATCTACATGTAGATCTTACAAAATTAATGAAGGTAAAAGAAATAGATTCAGAAATTGTCACCCAGCAAGAGAGAAATGGGTGACTGCTTCTTGATCCGATCTTAATGTGTTTGTTTCCTTTGATCTTTTCAAGATAGATCTGATCTCACCCTTCTTAGCTTTTAAAAGCTTCTTGAAGTTGAAATTAGGGTAGATCTAGGCTGGAGAATGTTGAAGACAATTCTTGATCTGGCTTCTCTCCACCTTCTAAATTATAGCTGATGCTTCTTAGTTCTGGCTTCACCAAATTGTTCTTATTTTTTTCTTTTGAAGAGTTGATCCCTTTAAATAGGCTTTGTTAGGAGTAACAAGCTGATCCGGTTAATAACTGACATCTGATAGTTCTGACAGTTATTAGTACCTCCGGCTTGATTTCTATACTCAGGAAACAATTCTGCTTGAAGTGTTTAAACTTGACTATTGAATGTATCGATGCCAGTCCTGGGTATCGACACTTCCCTTGTAGTGATGTCAACATAATTCTGAATGTGTCGACACAACCTTTATCTTATCTCTACACAGCTGATGTAGAATGTGTCGACACAGCTTTCACCTTGTCTCGACACAGCTTGTGTGGTGTGTCGACACTTGTACTTAGTGTCGACACATTTACTTCATGTCGACATAACTTGAGTAGTGTGTGTTGACACTAGTCTTGAGTGTCGACACAGTTGCTTTCTTGTATCATAGTGTCGACCCAAGTCCTGGGTGTCGACACAACCTTCTCTTTGACTCAGCACTTATAGTTTAAGTGTATCGACACTAGTCCTGAGTGTCGACACAACTTTCTCTTTGTCTCAGCACATCTTTTACAAAAGTTTCGACACTGATCTTGTGTCTCGACGCTTTTGTACTTTGCTTTATTTTCCTGCACACATGAACTTAACTTCCATCAAATACAACTATGTGTATATCATTGAGCTGAAAGGACTTCTTCAAATCAAGTACATTATGACCAATATACCCAACAATCTCCCTCTATTTGGAGAAGTCATAACCCCCAATTCAATGATATACAACATTATACCAAAATATAATGATCAAGACATTAATAATACAGTGCAGTTCAATATGAGAAATACCATAGATAAAAACAAATATTTAAAAATAATAATACTGATCAGAAAATAAGGCAAACAATTGCAATCCTAATTAATAGCACATGAAATGTTGAGTAAACCAAAATTTTCATTAATTGTTTATCACAAGATATCCTGCTACAAGCTTTAGTTACACAATAGTTACAGATCAAGTTTTTATATGAAATTTAAAACTTAGAACATTCTAAGGCAGCTCTGGTTCTTTGATGACTATGCCTTTTCCAGATTGTATCTTTGCTTTCACCTCAGGCACCTTGTCATCAGCAACCTTCTTTCCTTTGTCATCCTTAGCTTTAACTTTTGCAATTGCTTCTTCTTTCAGCCTTTATCTTTAAAAATAATGGAATGTCTTTGGGAAATATTTACTGGGCTCAACTGACTTAGTAGGAATCTTTCCTTTCTTCAGATCATATTTGAACTTCTAGATAACTTGCTGTTGCTTAAGATGTTTGTCTCATTCCTGTTCATTGTACCATTTTCCCCTATCTGTCATATTAGCATATACATCCTTCCATGTAGTAAGAATTATTGATCTGGAGGTTGGACTCCTCTGCTTAAAATCTGGTCTAGTCTCAGCTTGTTCTCTAAACTTTTTCTTCGATAGCTGGGCCTCTATCTCCGGAGAAGTAGAAGACTTGTCCATTTTCTCACAGATTACATTCTGATCTAACCATTGAGGAGGACTGTACATATGTTGGATAGTTGCTTGGATAGACTCAAATGTAGCTTGTGCTGCAGGATAGAACATGATTTTCTCAGCAGCATGAGTTTCAGAAGCAGGAGGTGCTTCAAGATGAGCAGGTTGACAACCAGACTCAGCAGTTTAACCCCCATCATACCATAGGGGAGGATAACCTAAAGTGGTTCTGATATTGTTTAATATCTAGGTAGCATATTTAGAACTAGCCTTAATCATTACCCTCTACCCTTTTATGACTTCTCTTTCAATATGGTCCCTCAAATCATTTTTGTGAAATCTCACTTGACCATCTAGATAATTATTTCCTAATGTTACAGTGTTCTTAACTCTCAGTAAATTGTTGTCCAAACACTTGTCAAAATCCTTGATGCCTTTAAGCAGAGATTCTGCATGAGTTGTTAGTTTGGTGTCTATATCTTTAGCAGTTGAATCAAGTTTGGTATCCAAAGCAATGGTTTTCTTTTTTATTTCTCCCAAGGTTGTATCATGCATAACTATCATATTTTTATTCATTCTATTCTGATTCTCAAGGACATAGCCTTGCTTGATTGATATATCAGCCTCTAGTTATTTGGCTTCCTGTTGTTTCTTGGCCAGATAGACAACAATATTTGCTCCTTTATCAAAGAAATCAATCATATCTTTCTTTAATAAGTTTACTTCAAATCTTATTGATTTTATGTCTTGTGCTAGCTGAAATTGTAACTCCTTGTTGCTTTCATCCACATACTTTTCTAGGTCTTGCCTTTGTTTATCAAGCATGATCTGTAGTGAACTAGTAGGGAGCTAGAATCCACTGCAGGAGATGATGGTTGTCTAGATTGGATATACTTCTTGTAACTCTTTCTTTCTTTTCTTATCTCAGATAGTTTCCTTTCCTTAAGTTGGGAAGCTTCCTCTTCCTCAGAATCTGATGATCTGACAATCTTAATAGAGTTTTGCTGTTCTGTACCTTCAGTATTTGTATTAAGACTTTCCAAAGTAATATCTGCATGCTGAATCTCAGCATCAGGCACCTCAATCTGGGAATTTTCAGCTATCTCCCCCTGGATGTAAGATATTTTAGACAAAAGAATTTCATCTTCAGTCTCTTTTGGAATTTCTTTCTCCATCTCTTTTGCAGTCATTTCATGTTCTGGATCTTTTGATTTTTCTAGTTCCTATACAACATCCATTATTATAGTAGTTATTGTATCCATTGGCAATTCATAGAGGTTCTCCACCTCAATTGTGTCACTTTCTAGAATGTTCTCCCTCTGCACCTGTACATTAGTTCCAGGTGAGAACCTTGGAGATCTTCTCTGTTCTTCCTCAGCATCCTTATCTGAACTGAAGTTCACCTCTTCTTTAGAATCACTAGTGGATTCAACTTCCTCTACCACAGATTCTTGCCTTTTACCTCCTTTGTTCTTTTAGGTTCTGGCGTCTCTTTAGATAAGACTCTGTCCCATCTAAATAAAATTCTCAGGTGCATTCTCCTCATATAATTTATCTTAGATCCATTCTATTGATTGATACTATCTGGAATTACCTTTACCAGATACAAACTAACTATTTTGCCCTATAATGGGGCTCTAAATCCCTTCTGCAACCTTATCAAAGACTACCCTGTTCCATTCAGTTGTGATTCTGAAGATAACCCTTGTCATCAGGCTAAACATAAATGTGGAAATCCTATCATGTGCTCCAGTCTTACAGAGGAGCACCTTTCCAACTATTTCTGATAGAAATTTTCCTTGGGAATTCATTCCCTTCCTGTTTAAGGAACTACCAAACCTAGTGGTTGGAGCTAGTCCACACCATTCTAAGGCCGCAATAGTCTTGCTCGAATCAAGTTCATCTTTATGTGCAGTTCATGGAATCTAAAAGACTTTAGCCAGTCTTTTGATTGTGACCTTTACTCTTGCTCCATTAACACTGGATTTGATCTTGCCTTACTTAGGGTTTAGTGAGGCATTAGAGTAGAATTCAGATACCTCTCTCTTCCATATCTTGGTTGGTTCTGAAAGTAGATATTCAAGACCTGGCTCATTGACAAGGTCAATCACATTCTTTATTTCTTATGGAGCAGAGACGAAGGCGTTACGCACCAGTTCGTAACCCTAATTTATGTTGTCGTCCATCTTGGGTGCCATTCTATTTGAAAGAGCTAGAGGTTGAGTGGTGTCGACTAAGGATTTCTAAGTCTCGACACTCTGAGAACATTCTCTCAAGATTTCAGGTAAGCGTAGCCGACAACTCCTTATACCATCTATTTATTATAACCGTCTGGTGAAGACGAGAAGGCGTGCTGCATTTAATAATTTTTAAAATATTGGGAAATGTCTAATGTCGACATGAAAAACCTATTTTGTCGAGATGTGTCGACTTAAGTTGATACAAGGTTAATGTCTCTCGACACATACCTCAAGGTCTTGACAACCTTATGTCTCGACACGTCGCTAATCACTATCGACATACTATCATGTGTCTCGACACACGACTACTTATTGTGTCTAAACACATTCTGGTGTCTCGACACAATTTTGCATATAGTGTCGTCAGACTCTATGGTGTCTCGACACAATTCTTTGACTTAGACAAAATTTGTGTTCTGAATATAATTTCTTAATTTATATCAAGTCTTTCTTGGTTGTAATTCTTTGTCGACCTGATTAGTCATCTTTTATATGTTGTACAAGCTTTTGTTGCTACTAATAGAAAATATTTATTCAATGTTCAACATTCCTAGTTCAAATTTAAAGTAATTGAACTTGCTTTCATCTAGGGGTTTTGTAAAGATATCAACAACTTGTCTTTCTGTAGGAGTATATAGTAAGCTAACATTATCTTTTTCAATATTCTCTCTAAGAAAGTGATATCTAATTTTTATATGTTTAGTTCAACTGTGTGAAACAAGATTGTTAGCAATAGAAATTACATTAGTATAATAACAAAATATAATAGATTTACTTAGCTGTACACTGTAGTCTAGTAGTTGATGTTGAATCCATAGCAACTGTGCATAGTAGCTTCCAGCAGATATGTACTTAGATTCTGTTGTAGAAATTGCAACACTTGTTTGCTTCTTGCTACTCCAACTTATGAGTCTTTCTCCTAGAAATTGGCACATTCTAGATATGTTTTTTCTATCTTCTTAACACCCTGCAAAATCTGCATCTGTGTACCCTATAAGTTCAAAATCACTACCCCTAGAATACCAAAGCCCAAGATTGGGTGTTCCCTTAAGATATCTCAATATTCTCTTTACTGCAGTATAATGAGACTCTTTGGGGAATGCTTGGTACCTTGCACAGACACATGTTGAGAACATAATATCTGGCCTTTTAACAGTCAAATACAAGAGTGATCCAATGATGCCTCTATAAAAGGTTTCATTAACTGGTTTCCCAGATTCATCCTTGTATAGTGACAAAGAAGAACCTATTAGAGTTCTCATAGTAGTAGAATTCTCCATACCATACTTCTTAATCAACTCCTTAGTGAACTTAGATTGAGATATGTATGTACCATCCTCAGATTGTCTAACTTGGAATCCCAAGAAGAACTTTAGCTCACTCATACTGCTCATTTCAAACTTGTCTTGCATAAGACTGGAAAATTTTCTACACAGCCTCTCATTAGTAGACTCAAAAAATATGTCATCCACATAAATCTGGACAAGGATGTTTGAACCTTTGATGTCCCTAAGGAATAGTGTCTTACCAATCTTTCCTCTAGAGAACTTGTTCTCAATAAGAAAGGTAAACATGGTCTCATACCAGGCTGTAGGTGCCTATTTTAATCCATACAAAGCCTTATGTAATTTGAAGACATAGGTGTTGTGTTTAGGGTTGAAAAAACCTGGTGGCTGCTCTACATAAACTTCCTCCTTCAGTGTACCATTGAGAAATGCAAACTTTACATCCATATGGTAGACCTTGTATCCTTTGTATACTGCATGAGCTAAAAATAACCTTTTGGCTTCTAGCCTAGCTGCAGGTGCAAAGGTTTGGTCAAAGTCTATCCCTTCCTCTTGTCTATATCCTTTAGCCACTAATCTAGCTTTGTTCTTAACATAACCCCATGCTCATCTAGTTTATTCCTAAAAATTCACTTAGTTCCTATGACATTATGATCACTAGGTCTAGGAACTAGACTTCAGACTTTTCATCTCTCAAATTGATTGAGCTCTTCTAGCATAGCCAAATCCAGTTGTGGTCTGAATTGGCTTCTTCAAACTTTTTAAGTTCTATCTAAGAGATAAAACTAGAGTATAGAACCTCATTGTGATGTCTACTCCTAGTAGTTACTCCTAATCTGGAATCACCTGTTATTTGATCAATAGGATGATCTCTAAGATGTCTAACTGCTACTAGCATGTGCCTACCATCACCTAGTTCTGTAGGAGGATTAGGATGATTATCTTCCTCCCCCTGGGCAGTTATTGTATGTTCTATAGGAATTTCTATATTGTCTTTAATGTGTAACTCTAGATCAGGTGAGTCACTTATTTTTAGCTTTTCCATTCTAAATTCTACATCACCCAGAGCAGAGTTGTTAGAGATCTCATTATATAAAATAGATGATTCATCAAAAACTACATTAATAGATTCTTCTATAACTTGATGTTTCAAGTTGTAGATCCTATTTGCTTTACTATGTAGATTATACCCTACAAAGATTCTTTCATAGGATTTCTCTGAGAACTTGGTTAGATAAGTTTTCCCATTGTCCAATACATAACACTTACTACCAAAAATTTGAAAGTAGGACAAATTTGTTTTTCTGCCTTTCATTAGTTCATAGGGAGTCTTGTTGTGATTCTTGTTGATCAATGCTCTATTCTGAACATAGCATATTGTGTTTATAGCCTCAGCTTAGAAATATTCTGGGAGAGATGTATCACTCAGCATTGTTCTAGCTGGCTCAATAAGAGTTCTATTTTTTCTCTTAGAAACTCCATTTTGCTATGGTATTCTTGGAGAGGAGAACTCCTGAAAGATCCCTAGTTCCTTACAGAAATTTTTCATCTTTTTAGATTGAAATTCTGTATCATGGTCATTTCTAAGTTTGACCACAGAACATCCCATCTCATTCTGAATTTGTTTGACAAAATCAGCAAGGATGTCTAGTATTTCAGACTTTCTCTTTAAGAAGAATACCCAAGCAAACCTAGAGTGATCATCCACAATCACATAGGTATAGGACTTCCTACCCAAACTAAGAACTTACATAGGAACAAATAGATCCATATGAAGTAAGTATAAACACCTCTCAGTGTCTTTGGACTGAATGCTCTTATGGGAAACTTTTGTCTGTTTGCATTTTTGACATGCAAGACATAAGCCTTCTTTGGAGCATTTGAGTTGTGGACTATTTCTAACTAAGTATATAGAGAATATTTTTCTCTTAGCTTTGTTGTTTAAGTGAGCCAGCCTCTTATGCCACTGTACACACAAAGAGTCTCTCTCACTAGCTACTAAGCATACAGGTGATTTTTCATTTATACTTAAGAAGTTTTGAAAATAAATGTTCCCACTCCTAGTGCCTGACAAGATGATCTCTTGATCACTTGAATTCCTTATCAAACACTTGTCATTGTGGAAAACAATTTCATAACCTATATCACAAAGCTGACTTATGCTTATTAGATTGTGGTTCAATATTATCACATAAGCCACTTTAGTGATGGTAAGTAGACCATTAAAAATGTTACCATATCCCTTTGTGAGTCCTTTCTTTGACCCTCCAAAGATGACTTTTGCTCCATTCCTAATAGGAGTGTAATCTTTTAACAAACTCCTTGTTCCAATCAAGTGCTTGGAGCAGCCACTATCCAAGTACCAAATTGGCCTTCCTATAGTATTTGGCTCCACCTGCAAACACAAATTTAGTTCACCTTAGGCACCCAAATAGTTTTGGGGCCTAGGTTCCTGTTAGGCTTTGCTGTGTGAATTACAGCATGCTTTCTAAGCAAAGCTGGTTGAATCTTATTTGATGGTGTTGTTGGGCAAAATGCCCAACCTTCCTACATCACAAACACTCAAATCGGTTGTATCTTTTCTTTGGTTGCACATTTGAAGTTGTTCTTTTGTGCAACACAGAATTATCATCCTACTTCCAAGGTAGTGGTGCAAAATTCATACCCTTACCTTTCAGATTTAGGTAAGGTGCATTGGGACCAGCTCCAAGAATTCTTTGGCTTCTTCGATTGATCACCCTTTGTGGTGGTTTTTGGCCTATATTTCCTTTAGATGTATATTCTTTCCAGTAAGGCTCTTTATTGACCTCGCTGGTAGAGCACTCAGACATCATGTGTCTAGGAACACATGATCTCAAGCATCTGTTAGAATGCAGATGCTTGACTGGTTGCTTAACTAGACCCATTGGGGCTTTACCCTTAGGTGCATTTTTTTTAACTTTTTGTTCTTGACATACCCTATACCACTTCTAAATAATGCAGAGAAGGTGTCTATGATAGGAAGCACTGTCTTGGGTTTTGAGAATTAGGTTAGGAGCTATCTTTCCTGGGTTAGCTTTACTTCCAGGTCCTTGACAGTCTTGACCTATTCTACTATTACCTCTGCCTAGCTTTCTATCTTATTGGTTTGCTCAATAAGCTTCAGTTTTTGCAGGTCCAACTTTATGTTGGCCATTTCCAACTGAAATGATATACCCCTCAGAGATTCTAATTATCTGGCCTTATCCTTAACAAGCTGTTTGCTTATAATCAAGGTCTTGAGTAACTTCCCATATCTATTGATAAGGGAGTTAAAATCAGCTTCAATGTCTGAATCATGTTATCTATTATTAAAGGATTGTGAACATGATTCATTTTTTGATGCACAAAAAGAATCTGAGGCTAAACTGTGAGATATTGATTTTACCTTTGCAGGATCTGAACAATCCTGATCTCCTTCTCCTGATTGGTTCTCCTCAATATCCATTAGGCCCATGAGAGTCTCCTCTTTTTCTGATTTTGAAGAATCATATTCACTATCTGATAGTGTAGACTGTTTCTTGTCTAAGAGGCTTTTGTCAGCCCTCTTATGATATCAATCCTTCCAGTTCTCTGACTTTTTCTCCTTTCTTTTTATTGGGAAATCAGCAATTACATGCCCATTCCTGTTTCAATAATAACAAACAATATTAGTCTTAATATATTTGTTTTGTGAAGAATCATACCTGTCCCTAGATTTCTTTTTCCTGGGCTTATCTAGATGATTGGTCTTCTTGAGAGAAGAGTCTCTAGCGTGTCCCTTCCAGCTACCTTGCTTTCTTATCCTCGACATCTTCTTGAACTTTCTAGAGAAGAGAGACAATTCCTCCTCATTCAGGTCCCCTTTTGATGAGGATGATTCTGAATACTCAGAAGTTGTTTCCTGTCTTTATGAGAGTGTTGACTTCTCTCTGACTTTCCTGGATGACTCAGCCTTTAGGGCCAAGGTCTTTTCTTTATTGTGTGTTCTGTCTGAATCTTCTTCAAACTTCCTGAGATTGAGCTGTAACTCATGGGACAAAACCTTGCCAAATAGAGTATGGGGGTCTATGTTGGCTAAGTTCCCCATTTCTCTTATGACACATATCTTGATGTCCCATTCCTTGTTCAGGGACCTCAAGAACTTGTCATTGAATTCATAGTTAGTAAATTTCCTGCCATAAGTTCTCAGGTTGTTCACAATTCTGAATAACTTTTCAAAACAATCAGCCACAAAGTCTTTCTTATCCTGTCTGAAGGCTTCATATTGTTGGTTTAACAGAGATTTTTGATGTCTCTGACCCCTTCAGTTCCTTCCATATAGATTATCAGTGACTCCCACATTTCTTTTGAAGTTTTATAATGAATCAAATTTTGAAAAGTGGAATCATCTATTGCACTGACTATAATATTCTGAGCCCTCTTATCTATAGAGGCCAGAATGATTTCATCCTTATCCATCTCCATGTATGTCTTGGGTGTCCTGATGTTTGCATCTAGAACTGAAAATTTCATGAGAATGAAAGGTCCTTCAATCACTATGATGTATATTCTTGGATCTACTGTCTCCATGAATAATCTGACTCTCTCCTTCCATATTCTAAAATTTTCTTTGGAGCAGACAAGGAGCTTGATGGAATTATTTTCCCTCTGATCCATGATATATCTTTCTCAGCAATCCTTTGGAATCTCACTAAGCTATTATGCATTTTTTCGGTGAACCTTCATCTGATACCAATTGTAAATGTTTGCTTTAGGATTGAGAGTGACCTAGAGGGGGGTGAATAGGTCCAATTTTAATCTTGGATACCTTTGTTATAATTTCTTTGAATTAATTATATCAGCCAGATAAAACAATATAATCTTAACATAAATTTAAAATATTCTCAGCACAACAATCACAGCACAGTACAAAAAATTTTATAGTGGTTCCCCAATTTATGGGTACATCCACTTTCCCCCTTCTCCTATCTAGCAATGAACTAGATTCAGCCAAACTCCTTCTTTTACTCAAATCCTCAGATCTTAAAGCTCAGAGCTCAGCTGACTCCTATAACTCAGACTATATAAGTCTTACCACTCAGATCACCAAGTTCCTACACCTCTAGTTCTTCCGAAGAACTCTACCATATAATAAATCCACACTCCTACTCCTCAGGAAAATCCTGCCCTACAACTCAGAGAAATACCCACTTATCTTACCTCAGGAAATCTCAGCCCTACCTCAGCCTTTATAACACAGGCTTACAACTTAGACAAAATGATTCTCCTACACTCTAATCTACAGGTAGATCTTACAAAATTAATGAAGGTAAAAGAAATAGATTCAGAAATTGTCACCCAGTAAGAGAGAAATGGGTGACTGCTTCTTGATCTGATCCTGGTGTGTTTGCTTCCTTTAATCTTTTCAAGATAGATCTGATCCCACCCTTCTTAGCTTTTCAAAGCTTTTTGAAGTTGAAATTAGGGTAGATCTAGGCTGGAGAATGTTGAAGACAATTCTTGATCTGACTTCTCTCCACCTTCTAAATTATAGCTGATGCTTCTTAGATCTAGCTTCACCAAATTGTTCTTATTTTTTTCTTTTGAAGAGTTGATCCCTTTAAATAGGCTCTGTTAGGAGTAATCGGCTGATCCGGTTAATAACTGACATCTGACAGTTCTGACAGTTCTGACAGTTGTCAGTACCTCCGGCTTGATTTCTGTACTTAGGAAACAATTCTGCTTGAAGTGTTGAAACTTGACTGTTGAATGTGTCGACACCAGTACTGGGCGTCAACACTTCCCTTGTAGTGATGTCAACATAATTCTAAATGTGTCAACACAACCTTTATCTTGTCTCGACACAGCTGATGTAGAATGTGTCGACACATCTTTCATCTTTTCTCGACACAGCTTGTGTAGTGTGTCGACACTTGTCCTTAGTGTTGACACATTTACTTCCTGTCAACACAACTTGAGTAGTGTGTGTCGACACTAGTCTTGAGTGTCAACACAGTTGCTTTCTTGTATCATAGTGTCGACACAACCTTCTCTTTGACTCAGTACTTATAGTTTAAGTGTGTCGACACTAGTCCTGAGTGTCGACATAACTTTTTCTTTGTCTCAGCACATCTTTGACAAAAGTGTCGACACTGATCTTGTGTCTCGACTCTTTTGTACTTAGCTTTATTTGCCTGCACACATGAACTTAACATCTATCAAATGCAACTATGTGTATATCATTGAGCTGAAATGACTTCTTCAAATCAAGTACATTATGACCAATGTACCCAACAGGGTTGATGAATTGAGGCAAGTCTTCTATCTTAAAAATCACTGCTCCATGAGGTGGTGGATACAGCGATGCCGATGCTACTTCTCTCTCCTGCATGGGCCTTATGCTCACCTTACAAAAGGATTCTACTCCAGCTCCGTCGTGGATGCAATGGATGCTTCCAAGCATGCCAACCCCTTCAACTTCTATGCACTCTTCTTCCATACCTCCTTGCTGTACGAGGTTGTATCTTGGGGCGCTTGGCCCTTCCCCTACTTTCTCCTTTCCTTTTCTTGAATGAAGGACCTCCCTGGCCCTCTCTGATTGTCTCCCTGCCAATAAATACTCAAACTTTCCTTCTTTCAGCAACTTATCCACCACTCCACAGAGTACCTGACAATTTTCAATATCATATCCTACATCACAGTGGAATTTGCAATAAATATTTGGGTTCCTACTCTCGAGTCCTCCTTTCATGGGTCTTGGAGGTCGGATGTCAGGCTATTATTCGATAATTTCCCGAAACTCCTCCATCAGGACCTTGATGTCCGTATACTCTTGCATCTCATTCTCCCATTGCTTCGGGGCGGCTCCTAACAGTAGCGGCAGCTGACTTTTGTTGTCTTGTCATGGCTAAAAGTGCCAAGTTCTCATCTGTCAAAAAACTCGTGGGCCTTGATGATGAGAATCACACCCATTTTGGTTTGGGGGAGATATTCCTGGCAGATCTTGTTATTTTGTGAGGATTCTGAGGGGCAATTAGAGGAGCTGTGAGAGTGCTCCCCTAGTTTTGAGAGGCTGGCAATGAAATCTTAGTTATTATATTCCCTTTTAATGAACTGGTTAGGATTTCTATTAGTTTTGCATAAGTCATGGGCTTTTTTCACTAATCATGAATTTAAACAACTCGGGTTGGATTTTGTTGGTGAATATGACTTGGTAGACATGGGGGTCCACATCTGAGACCTCCATAGTCAGACTTTAGAAACGATCTAAGTGTTTTCCCATTATTTCCTTTGCTCGCAGCTGTATCTGGAAAAGCACAACGACATCTGCTCTGCGCCGCTTTGAGGTGGGAAACCTTTGTAAGAAGTCCACCCTTTAATCCCTGAAGGAGGTGACTGAGCCCGAAAAAGGTTGTGGAACCATTCCCCTGCCTTTCCGTCGAAGGTGGTGGAGAGGAGCTTGAAGCATAGGGCTTCATAGAGTGGTTACAGGTATATGATAATGTCGAAGGCATGTAAGTGAGAGGACAAGTCTTCCTTCCATGTGAAATGGGGAATATGGGGCTCTCAGAAGACATTAGGAGCGGTCTCCTCGACAAACTAAGGGGTAAAATAGAGAGAACACCGCTACCCCCTCGACTAGTGCTTGGTCGTCGAAATCCAGCATCCTCCCAGGTTGTATAGTCTCTTGAAAGAGTCGGCGACGGGCATATTCGGCGTCCACTTAGTTTGGGGGTGGATTAGCCAGAGTCGCAGGCTCTCCCAAGCATTTGACGGCCTACCCTCCCAACTGATTGATCACAAATTCATTGACCAAACCAAATAGTCGGTCAAATTTGGCGATACTTAAGGTTTGTTCATTATACGGGGTCTATTCACCTGCCATGGGGATTAGTTCGCTGGCTAGCCGGATCTGAAGGTCGCGTGTTCAAACTATTAGTGCAAAATTTGTCACCTAGTCCTTCCACACATAAATCACTTCTTTGGGGATCTACCGAAGAGAACTCAGACCACAACTAGTCAGTTACTATACCCTAAGAGGGCGTTGCGGACAAATGAAGAGAGGAGGGGAGAAGATGTCGCTAGCAGTGGAGAACACCAGATTGGACCCGCCGCGGGGAATTCCTCTCTTATAATATGCCTCTCATTATTATCTTTGGAAAGGTTACAATATATTGTGCAGTCACTCGGGGGTATACACACATACAATGGCTGGGAAAGAAATACAGGAGTTTAGTGTATGCACTACAACAGGGCAGATTTTGGGCTAAATCTATGTGTCCCCTCCAAGCACCTCTGGTCCCCCGTTTATACTAGAGGATAGGCTACATGGAAGGTTCGCGAATCGACGGGCATTTAATGTCTTATAAATCGTGACATTAAATGCACAGCCGCCCGAGGTACACGATGAGTCGGGCGGAGGAGACTAAAAGAAGAGGTCGCACAAAACCATGATGCGCTGCTCGAGCTTGATCAAAAAGGGAGGAGTTCACGCTGGCTTGGTCATAGTATATGCACGTACTCATGACTAGAGCTTCCAGACTGCGCACTGAGAAGCCGCTCACAAGACTCCCGTTGACTATCCTTGACAAATATTATCGTGCTCTAAGGGGTGTCTGCAAGCATTTAAGAGTGTCTTCCCAAGAGGTCGGCGAACTCTAAGAACCACTGCCCGGTATGGAATGTCCGCCTCCTCTAGATGCTCTCCTTAGTTGTCGCAGGATTTGGGGTTAACACTCTTAATCCCCCTTCTTTCGTCAGCATGTTTTACTTTTATATTGATTATTCATTCATCTCCATAAGTAACTAATTCCAATAGTACTCGATTGAGATGATCAAAGGATGAAGAACTATTGTTATAATTTAGATTTTCTTTTCTCAAATGTTGTACGCTTAAATTTACCCTTGATTAATTTGTTATGAGGTTATATCATCCATATATAGTTTTATATTTTTTTTTGTTCTTTAGTTGGCTGAGAGGCTCTTAAGACGAATCAATCACTCATGGATAAAAAGAGTAGAATGCAACCTTCAATAGAGGACGACGTATCGAATTGGAGTAAAATCCAATAGTGGGGTTCATAACATAAAGCAAGTCTTAGGCAATACGATTTGAGAATGAGAGTTTGGTTAATATGTCTAAGCTTAGTTGAACCTAATTCTCAAGAGAGGAGTGTTCATGCTTCGAGAACCTCCACGGTCAAAGCCTCTTCAACAAGAGAATTGAAATTCTATTTTCGCTTTGTTATTTTCTTATTCCAAGATGATTCAAAAATTGAGTGCTACCTTTTAATCATCTTTCCAATCCATTCTAATCTAATAGCAATTTTAGTCTTTATTTTGTAAACCATCTCCAAGTTTTCTTTGATACATTAATAACAATTTCTAAAGTAGAATTACTCAACTGCTCCGAGTCTAATACAACCTTGATTTTAAAATCCTATACTACTTTTGATAATATACACTTTCCTTTGTCATTTTTGGATATAGTTTGAGTCCATCATCCCCCCCCCCCAAAAAAAACAATCCAGATCTGGATTTTCCAGCTAGATCTAGCCACCCCGCCTTTTCCCTTTTTGTTGTCATCACCCCCCCATCATGTAGAACCACCTCCAAATCACAACCCTCCGCCCCGATCCAACCCTCCCAATCCCCAAGCAGCCTTCCCCTTACATGATCCCATCCACCCTCCACTGGAATCCTTCTATTAGCCCTTCAACGTTCAGATTTACTTTATTTATAACAACCGTAATATTAGTGTTCTGTTTTGTAATTGTTGGGTATTGCATCCACAATAACCTAGATTCGTATCAAGTCACCCTTGAACTAAAATAAATTAGGTTGTATTTGATTTCCTATTCTAGTTATGTGTTTGCAGGATTTATTGCCAAGTGTAGACCAATGTCAGTCTACAGTGGGTCATCAAACACAGGACCATACAATGTAATTCCTTATTGTGTGATCCAAGGTGTTGACTCATGTGTAGCCTCTCTATTATGATACACTTCATGTTCAAGCACATGGACTAATGGATGAAGACTGGATGTTGTTTGGAATGAAGAACTTAGTTTTATAAAGCTGAGAAAATTCTAAGTGTTGTACTCGAGTAGCTCTCTTAGTACTCGAGTAGAATCCTTAAAAGCACTCGAGTAAAAATTGTATGTAATTCGAGTGTGGAAGTGGTTCTCGAGTAGTTTATATCTATCACTCGAGAAGTCAAGTCCAGCACTCGAGTAGACCTGCTCTCATTCTCGAGTAAACATGTTTATCTTTCAGAAATATTTCTAAGTCAAGTACTCGAGTAGTCTAGTTGAGTACTCGAGTAGTTGAGAAGATTAAGTTGAGTGACAGAGTTAGTTCTCGAGAAAATTCTTAGACCACTCGAGTGGGATTTCTTTGTACTTGAGTAGTTCGTTTATTACTCGAGTAGTATAATTTCAGCACTCGAGTGATCGACAGTTTCATCCAAAATTTTCTCCAAGTCCAATCTCTCGAGAAGCTCTAGTCTATCTCTCGAGATGTATGTATAGCACTCGAGTAATCCTTTAACCACTCGAGTGATTTACTTCTACATCCAGAATTTCCAAAATTGCGTCTTTCACTCGAGAGCCAGTTCATTCACTCGAGTAGTATACTTATCACTCGAGTAATGCTGAACTGATTTCAGAAAATTCTTAAGTCCCTATCAGATCTAATTTTTTGAATGTCGTGACATGATTTGTCTATGTGGTAATCATTAATTACAATTATTACCGTTAGGGAGATCTTATAAAAGGTCCTATCATAATGACAAACCCTAAGCATGTAATTCCAAAATCTAGATCGGCCAACAGTTTTATCTTCTACAGAAAGTCGCCGCAAGTTTTCAAGAACACTTTTCGCAACTTTCGATCCAGAGAGATTCACAGATCAAGGGATTCATCTTTCTCCATCTACTCCTTGATCGTGTGAGTCAAAGGTTCTCAAAACAAGATCGATCTGAGAGTTTTCTTCTACAGTTTCTGATAAAGCCGCAAGTCCAAGGAAGAAGACCTAGGGAAAGATTTTCAGATCTTAGAAAATAATTGTTTGTATTCTACAATTTCTTTTTTATCTTGTAGGAGATTATTCTCCGAGTGTAGGAGATTTGTTCTCCGTGTTGTAGGAAGTTTTCATCTTCTGAGTGTAGATCCGTTTTGGATCGAGATTGTAGGAATGTTGTTCCGAGTGGTAGGATCTTTTTTTTCCGAGATTAGTGGAGTAGCCGAGTCTAGCGTATTGCTAGATCGGTGAGTGGAAAGTGGACGTACCCAAGATTGGTGAACCACTATAATTCTTGGCATCCTCTGTGAATGCTTGTTTATTTCTTGTGCATTAGATCACTAAAGTTTTTATTCCGCAAAAGACGCACAACTCACCTATTCACCCCCTCTAGGTGATTTAGGTAGACAACTTAGATGTTTTTCATTGGTATTAGAGGGAGATTGATCATTAGAAGGTTAACATCTTGATCAAGATTTTCCCCAAGTTATATCTGAGTTATTCAAGCATGGACAGAGCCAAGGATTTTGCCAAGCTTCCCTTGTGCACAAAGAATAATTTTGCAATGTGGAAAGAGAGAATAAAATTTTTTATGGAAGCTGTGGATCCAAGGATCTTCATGATTGTTGAAGAAGGTCCTTATGTTCCCATGACCGCCTCCACTATAGATGCTACAAAGCAAGTTCCTAAGAAGCTAATGGATCTCGACAAAGATGAGATTGTACTTGTCTCATTAGAATAGAAAGCTAAAAATATTATAGCAAGTACAATCGATGATTCAAAGTTGCAAAATTTTATTCACTGCCAGTCTGCTAAGGAGATGTGGCAGTCTCTGATCATCTTGATGGAAGGTACAAAAGAAGTAAGGGATGACAGAAGATCCCTTCTGAATCAGAAGTATGAAGCCTTCCGAAAAGGATCCAAGGACACCATTACTGACAATTTTTAGAACTTCTTCAAGATAGTCAACGGCCTAAGAGTATATGGTCGGATCTTCACCAATGGAGAGTTGAATGACAAGTTTCTTAGATCCCTAACCGAGGAATAGGACAACAAAGTCTGTTCCATTAGAGAATTTGTCAAGCTAGATGAGACTGATCCTCAGAACCTCTTTGGAAAGCTGATGTCCTGTGAACTTCAAATTAATTCTAGAAAAGCTGAAGAAGAGAAGAGTCGATCCACTCCTAAAGAGAAGTCTGTCGCTCTGAAGACAGACAGCTCAAGGAAGGGCAAAGTTGCTTCACCTGCCCCTGCTCAAGTAGAAAGTGAAGAAAAATCATTTGAGCCAAGCACTTCAGGCTCAGAGCAATCTGAAGGAGAGTTCTCACTGCTCTCAAGACAGTTCAAGAAATTCTTGAACAAGAAAAAGCAATGGAGAGACAAGGATGCCTCATACAGAAGATCGCGACATGATGATGATCGACGACAGAAGGGTTCAAGTAGCCACGACATGTATAAGTCTAAACCGAACAAAATATTTCTACTGACATAGTTTGTTACTGTTGTAATAAGCCAGGTCATGTAATTGCTGATTGCCCCCATAAGAAGAAGGAAGGTGGCCAAAGAGAGGACAAGAAATCTTCTTATCATAAGAAGAAGACAAAAAGAAGCCTTGTAGCAAAAAAGGGCAAAATCCTCAGCGATACTAACTCATCTGAGTCAAGTGATGAAGAGGAAGCCTACTTTGGGCTCATGGCACATACTGACAAAGAAGAAGAGCCCCAGTTCACTGGGGAGGTAAAATCTCATACACCCCTCTCAGAATCTAATGTCTCTGATCATGATCATGAGGATAGCTCTTCTGACGATGAGTCTGAACTCATGGCCCAGTATAAGGAGTTGATCATGGCCTACGACAAATATCGAAAGGTCGTGTGTTGGAACACCCTATTACTAATTTGGGTAAGGATCACTATGTTTGTCTTAGGAAACCAGGTTGACCTAGTTGTATAGTTGTAAAGGTCAACATTAGAATGAGTATAGGGCTTAGAACTTAGGTTTGAAGCTGCCCCCAGGACCATTCTGATGTCAAGGATATAGAGCCAAGTCTAAGGCAATTCTCGTCGAGCTCAGGTCGACGAAACGTCGAACTCGGTTCGACGCTCTCTGAGCTTAACTTGATAAATCGTCGAACTCCGGTCGACAATCTTCGAGCTCAGATCGACGATCTCTCTTCCGCTATTCTTCAGGTCGCTAAGCTCGGTTCGACGATCTTCGAGCTCAGGTCGACGTTTTCTGTCTGCTTGATCTCATTCCATCTCTGAGCTCAGTTCGACGTTCGTAGAGCTCAGATCGACGATTCTTCTGAGAGATTGACGCTTTTAAGGATTCAAATGCTGTTATTCTTTGGAATGTTTTTGAATGCTATCAGCATTTATGTTAAGGAGATCTGCCAGCTGTTTATCTTTATTCTGGATCAAGTTTCAAGGAATTGTTCAGGAAATATTTTATTGGACCTTCCTCTAAAAGACAAGACACTTTATGGAAGACATTTATGACTGCGAACAGCTATCCTTGACAAGAATTCTTTTCAGATAATGATATCCTTCTTCTTGTCTTCAAAAAGATAGAGAGAATATACAACACTCAGAGTACAACAAGAAGAAAAAGCTGTGACAGATAACAAGTGATCAAGAATTAGAAGAACAATCTTCTTGCTTACTAAAAAGTGTTCACAACTTCATCTCAAGAACTCCAGACACCTCATCTTTCAGCCTCTTTGCTGAAACAATCTTTTGCTGGAGATCAAAGTTCTGAAGACCTATCACCCTAGAGCAAAGCTTCCTTTCCTGAACCAGTCTACATCTTAGGGGGAGCTTTGACAAAAGATCCACTAAGTCTTCTCTCATTTGATTTGAGAACAGAGAAGACAACTTCATTTCCTTTTCCTTTTTATTTTCCTGCTGTAAAAGGGTTCTTGAACTCCCTTCAAAAGTTTTGTCTGGTTCTGAGAGCCTTGTCAAAACTCAGTGGTGGCAAGACACCTTATCAAAAAATCCAGTTTTGGTTTTTGAGCACCTTATCAAAAGCTCATTGGTGTCAGGACACTTGATCAACTCATCCTGAGTGGATTCCTACCAAGGGTGGTAGAAGAGTGGATGTACCCAGGTTTTTGGAGAACCACTATATTTCCTTGTGCCTGCTGGATTGTTTGTGTGATTATTATTGTGTGCTGTATTCTTAATTTCTTGCTTCTTAAATTTCTTTCTAGCACTTTACACTATAGTGTAAATTAAATTTTATATGTGCTGATATTCTCAAAACTGTGAAACTTATTTGAATAAACTCTATTCACCCCCCCCCCCCCCTCTAGAGTTGAGATAGATCTTACCCTCACTTTCAATTGGTATCAGAGCGGTTTGGTTACTCATACAGGCTAACACCTGAACCAAGTGATCCTTGGTAAAATCTATCTTTTAAGAGGGTTATTTCTTCTTATATATATATTACTCTAAGACATGGCACAGAACAAAGATTATGCAAGCACCAGACCTCTAGTGTGCAATCTATCTAAGTTTGCACTTTGGAAGGCAAGGATTAAATTATACATGAACTCTATTGATGAAGATATTTTCAATTCTGTCTTGACAGTTTGTCCAAGTCCACCAGCAAGCTCAAGCACAAATGCTGTTCCACCTCCCTCAGGAACAGATGCAGACATAAAGAAATGGAAAACTGCAGATGCAAAGGCCATGAACATCTTAGCTTAGATAATGTCTGATGAGATATTTCAGAAAGTAGCTGACTGCAACTCAGCCAAAGGAATTTGGGACAAGCTCTCTGAAATTGTCTCAGGGTCTGCTGATGAAAGGAAAGACAGGAGATCTCACCTCATAACCCAATATGAGAATTTCAAGAAAGGAGAGACTGAGTCAGTAGCAGATATGTACAACAGATTGAGTCTGATTGTCAATGAGCTAAGGACCTTGGATAAAGAAATCTCATTGACTGAGCTTAATGACAAGATCCTAATGTGCTTCCCCAGTACTTGGGATTCAAGAATCTGGCCAATCAAAGATACCAGAAGTCTAAATGAAATCACTACTGAAACTCTCCTAGGCAAGCTCAAATCTTATGAGCTGCTTATCAAGAACAGAGAGGAAGAACAGAAGGCTGCTTCACCATCCTCAAGGAAAGAGAAGTCAATAGCTTTTAAAGCTATTGAAGATCAGCCTAAAGAAAAACTCACAGGCAATGAGGAATTGGTCAGCCTACTGGCCAAAAGATTTTACAAGCTAGCCAGAAAAGACTTCAGAAAAAGGCCATACAAAGGACATGACAAACCAAGGTATGATAAGTCAAATAATAATAACAAAGAAATCATATGCTTTGGTTGCAGGAAACTAGGCCACATTGTGCCTGACTGTCCAGAGAAGAAGAACAAGGACAGAAAGGATAGAAGAGAAAGAAGAAAAGAAAAAGATTTCAAAAAGAACAGCTCAGACAAAGCCTCCACTAGCAGGAACAAAAATACAAGGAAGGGTTTTGTTGCTGAGACATGGAGTGAGACAGAAGAAGATTCTGAAACTTCATCTAGCTCCAGTGATGATGAAGATGATGCTGATGAGAAAGAATTCTGCATGATGGCTATCAATGCCTCACAGCAAAACTCTGATGAAGAATCAGATTCAGATTCAGAAAATCAATCAGAGGAAGATCAGGTAATTAGCTCTTTTGATTTTAATTCTGAGGACTTCAAAAATGAATTTAAGACATTGTGCTTGGATTTACTAAAATCTGAGAAAGAGATAATCTCTCTCAGAAACAAATTATCTGAATACAGTGTCCTAAACTCAAATAACCTCAAACTCTCTGAGGAGTTAGAATGCTGTAGGGAGGAGATAGCTTCACTGAAAAGTAAACTGTCAAAAGCTAAAAAGTTTGAAGAATCCCTAAATGGGAGAAGTATCAGACTGATGGACATTACAAGCATAGTGAACTCTAGATTTAACAGTATACTGGGCTTGGGTGCCTCATCCAGCCAACCTATAGTATTAACAACTCCAATCAAATTTGTCTCTGACAAAGGGAAGGGAGTAATAGAGGTAGCTAGGAAGAATGCAGATCTGCCAGAGAAAAATTCAGTTCAACAGATTGCGTCGAGCAGAGCTCGACGATCGTGGAACAGAGCTCGACGATCTAACCACAGATCGTCGACCTCAGCTCGACAATATCCAAACTCTGAACTTCAGTATAATCGATCTTCGAACAGAGATCGATGATCTGACCCAAGATCGTCGACCTCAGTTCGACGATCGTCGAACAGAGATCAGGTCTGTGAACATTCCTTCAATGGCACATCTAGATTCAATCCTAGAGGTCCCACATCCCAAGGCTTTAACCCCTATACTGAATGGATAGTACCTCCTAGGAGATACCATCCTGAAGGCTATAAGAGTTAACCTGGGATGTCTTTTATTTCTGAATTCAAAGGATATCAGCCTAGGCCCAAGGTTAACTGGGTCAAAAACAAGTAAGCTGCTCATGTGCAGGTAAAGACCTATTCAGTATCTAACCAATAATGGTGTCTGGATAGTGGGTGCTCAAAGCACATGACAGGGAACAGGGAGAACCTATCATCCTTCATAACCAAACTTGGACCCAAAGTGATTTTTGGTGATTCAAATTTTGGCCAAACCAAAGGATATGGTGCTGCTCAGATAGGCTCAGTCACTTTCAAGAAAGTGGCATATGTAGAAGGACTGAAGCACAATCTGATAAGTATCAGTCAACTATGTGATGAAGGATACAAGGTGATATTCAATAAATCCCTGTGCAAGATCAAATCAGAGGACAACACAACAGTGTTAACAGGTAAAAGGACAGGTAATATTTACTTAGTAGATTTTCTTTCTTCTAAAGTATATATCTGTTTATTCAATTCCATATCTAAGCCTAATATTTTGTGGCATAAGAGATTAGGACATCTCAACCTTAGAACCATTGTTAGGCTCTCCAAGGACAACCTTGTTAGAGGACTACCTTCTGGCCCCTACAAGAAGGAAGGACTCTGCAAGGCTTGTCAATTAGGCAAGCAAACTAAAAATAGCTTTAAGTCACTTAATAAGAGTGATTCACCTAGGATTTTGTATTTGTTGCACATGGATCTTTTTGGACCCATATCAGTACAAAGCCTAGGAGGGAAGTCCTATACTTTAGTAGTTGTAGATGACTTCTCAAGATTCACATGGGTATTCTTTCTGAGGAAGAAGTCTGATAACTTTAAATGTTTGACAGAGTTTCTCAAATGTATACAGATTGAGTTCAACACTCACATTGCCCTGATCAGAAGTGATCATGGGACAGAGTTTGATTCTCTTCTTATGCAAGAGTTCTGTCAAAGTGAAGGGATCAGGCACACTTTCTCAGCTCCTAGAACTCCTCAACAAAATGGGGTAGCTGAAAGGAAAAATAGAACCCTAATTGAATCTGCTACTACATTGTTGACAGATGCTCACCTACTGATGCGTTTTTTCGCTAAGTCTAAACTTGATGCGGATTCATTCTACAATTTATCATAACTATGTAGATGGGCATAAGCTAGATTGAATCATCTATCAGGCAAGTGCACCTATCAATCATAGTATAAGAGAATTCTACATCTCGTATCGTATTCCACAGGGTCATTTCAACTATTCGTACTCACTCTCACTCTATTATCATACCTAAACTTAAGGTTGAGTTCTAACATAGATTAATCCTAACTATGACTATTTGGATAAAAATTGTATTGGAGAGTTACAAAAATAGTTTCAAGTCGAAAGTTAAGAGTATTCAATGAACATAATCAATTTGAGTAATCATGAAATAACCAAACTATCAAATTCATTGTATTGTAAAAGGTTGAACTAATTATTAAATTCTCTCTCGAGCAATTTAAAATCTAAGTTAAGTTAAGTAAATTTTCTCTCGAACAATTTACAATACTCAAATGTTTATTGAATGAAATACCCTATCTAATACATGGATTCATGAAACTTTATCTCTAAAATACCATAATTCCATTCATTCGTATTCTAATTTTCCAAGAAACATATCTCTCGATCATGAATTTTGAATTACAAAGAGAAATAACACATGAATATGAAGATTTAACCATCATCCAAACAATCCAATTTCTCAATCTAGACATTTGGAATTCATGTAAAAATAAATAATCATTCATAATAAGGATAATTCTCAATGTTTGCAAGCCCAAATACGAATAAAATACAATGAAATTGACGAAAACAAAACGATACATGATTGCTAACTTGTTCAAACACATTGTTCATGAAAAATAAAAGATAAATAAAGTTGGATTACCAAGAGAGATACAAGATTAAAAAAGATAAATTAAAGAATAAATGCATACAAATATCTCCTTCAAGCCTTCCTTCTCTTGGATGCTCCACTTTCGTTCTCCAGAAAAATCTCCAAGCAAAATAATCCAAAAGTGCAGAATAAAATTTTCTCCAGGTTTTTATAGTCCAATAGCAAACATGGTCGAACACGGGTTCCGACACGGCCGTGTTGCAGGCCGTGTCGGCAGTTCCAGGGCAGTTCCACACGAAAGGACGTGTTTGATCATGGGCCGTGTTGGATCACACGGGTACTGACACGGCCGTGTTTTGGAACACGGCCGTGTTGTTCTTCCTGTTCTTCAGACACGGGGGCTGGGAAATTGGCTTCAGCTGGGATGGAACACGGGTAGGCACACGGCCGTGTTCCTACCCGTGTGTGAGCAAATCTTCTCCTGTGTTCAGTCCTGTTGGCCCCGTAAACTCCCCTGTTTGCTCCAAGACTTTTAGTTCCACTGGCTAGTTGTACCTACATTAGAAAAATGACATAGTAAGGGAGAAGTTCAATACATAAAATAGTAAAAACTCTAAACTATGCTCTACTATTCATGACAATACCAATTCTCAATTATTTAGTGCAATTACTTGAATAAAGAGGTAGAAATCAGCGGATATGATACAATTATTACAATAAAAATCTACCATAATTGTAATCATCACACATCCCCAGACTTAAGTGTTTGCTTGTCCCTAAGCAAACTAATTCAAACAATTGGGTTACCAATACATAATTCTTCTTCTGCACACTGATTATTTTGAATTCGAATAGAGATTTGATGCTGCAATTGTATAGGAAATAGTATAGCAGACTTTTCTAAATATAACTTTTTCTTAAAAATATCTCCAATACATATCTTAACTACTTTTCGCTCTTTCTTAGAATTATAATTATAGTTATCCATAACTATTGTAAGGAGAAAATAACAATCTTGATAACATATGCATTAGTCTTTCAAACATTAAAAATCTCACTATTGATAATCATACACTTCCCTTTACACACCCTCTCCATAACACTCATGAGAATTAGTAAGGTTGGATCCTTAGGACTTGTATGGTGGTGTATTGTTTTGGTTTAGGATAGGTGATTTTAGGTGGGGTAAGCAAAAGAAAACTAGATCACAATTGAGCCCTTTGTATGATAAAGACCTTTAACATACATTGATATTTTATGAGCACCCCCAAACTTTGCACGTATTATCATTCCCTTATATTTTCTTCTTTTGTTTCTTAACCAAAGGTCCATAGTAGGGATCATTCTGAATGGGTGCAAGTGTACACGCACTCAGGCCACATATCACTATGTTTTTGTAGGGATTTCATAGTAGGGATCATTCCGAATGGGTGCAGGTGTACACGCACTCAGGCCACATATCACTATGAAAAATCATTTCATGACGAACTCAATGATAGGTGCTACTAGACGAGAATTGGCCTTGGTGTATTTTAGAGTTGGAATACCACAAAAAATATAGGGATAAGTTTCAAATTGGGTGAGCAAAGGTATAATGTTTAAGGTTTTGGGATGAGAAAGGCTCAAGCTATCCAAAAGGAGGCCTAAATCATTTCCACTTTTACTAATTAACATGTGCAAAAGGTTTTGAGGATCGCTAGTAAGTTCTAGACACCAATAGAGAAAATTTTTGTTATTGTTGATCTACTAATACGCAATTATCAAAATATTACACTCATCAACTCACTTTAGTATAGATAAATAATTTTTTCTAAAATGGAGTGATTATTAGTTAATAATATAAAGGACAATCTTTTTAAACCAAATTATACGGAGAAAAGTAATCTAATGAATTTCTATACGTAGTTACTAATCAACAAATTTGAACACGAATTCGGTTTAATCAGCGTGCGAAAGTGAATTAGATAGTTATATTCCCAATGAGTGAAGTAATGAAAGCTTAAAGAGAAGTAATCAAATTTTTTCGAGGGGGTGTATAGAGTATTATGATAAATAGAATATAAGTAATTGTAATCATGTATTCCACTGTCAATACTCATTATAAAAATACAGCATACCCCCAGACTTGAGTTGCAATGTCCTCATTGCAATATATAAAGTAAAATAAGGGGACAAATATTGCACTACATAACGAACAAGGGAACAAATTTTAATCATGAATATAAAGCATCACAACACGAAACAGGAGCAAAATCTGAAATAAAACATTTTTTTTTTTTTATTTATTTTTTTATTTTTATAGATATAGTGATCATACAAATACTAGATGATAAAAACAATACTAAAGATATAACACTACAGAGCCAGAAATGTAAAGCCAGATATATCAGAAATACATAGGTGAGTCATCTTGATCAGCCGGATCATCCTGAGGGTGAGATGGACGAGGAGCTGGTCGCGGTGGGCTGGTAATCCCCATGTGCTGCCGGATTTGATAGATGGCGTCCTCAGTCCGCTGCTGCGTCTCCTCGATACGCTGAAGGCGCGGTGATAGCTGAAGGTCATAAAAATGCTGCAACTCCTGTGCAAATCGAGACTGTCGCTGAGGCTGGGCAGATGATGACTCCCCCTGAGTACGCGTCGAACGGGCCGGCGGAATGAGAGGCTCATCGAGATCTGGATCGACCTCATCGTCGTCGTCGTCGTGGATATGAAGGCCACGAGGCGCAATGGTATATATAGTCCCTCCTCGGCCTTGACGAGCAGTAACGAGGCGGATGGCTCGAAGACTGGCCATGGTGATGGGCACAGTTTTCGCTACCACCGCCATCGGGGGAAGAGGTAAAAAGATGCCCATATTCTTGGTTAGACGCGTGATGTAGGGGGCCACACAGATAGACCCGACTCGGGAATTCTCCGCCTGATGAAGAAAAAAATGAGCAAGCATATAGCCCAAATGGATAGGATAGTGGGCTGTCATGCTGTGCAGATAAAGAATGTCTTGTCGACTCACAACACCGGAGCTTTCGCCCCGGCCGCTCAATGTATGGCTGAGTAGGTGATGAATATAATGCACGGCGGGGGAGACCAATTTGGAGGCCTTAGACCTCTTTGCTTCGTAGGCGCCGGTGTCAAAAGATAAACGTCGCCAAACGCCACCTGCCTGCTCGCGACTGGGGAGTTCAAATTTCAAGTCAGAGTAGGCGGCACTAAGGAGGAATGCCTCGTCGTATACTCCTAAATACCGTGTAAACTGGTAGAGAGAAAGTGTGTAGAATGTGCCCCCCACTCGAAAAGAAATATTCCCCTCTGTAGGTCTTCCATCATCGGCCACACAGGATCGAAGGTTTACATAGAAAGTGGATAAAAATTCGAGGGTCAGCTCTCTAAATCCTATCTCTTCTATAGCAAAGAACCCTTGCCACCCCACTACAGAAATCAACTCCCTCACAGTATCCGCTAGATCTATAGATTCGAGGACATCCCAGTCTATGATTCGTATGTCCTGATACTTCTTGGCCTGTAGCCGATTATAGCGGTTTGTGTGGATAGGATCTGTGAAAGTTAGTGGCGGAGCGACGTCGCGTCTCTCGGTAGATAATGCTTGAAGATCCTGGCGGCGCCGGCGACCACCTTGGCTACGAGAAGATGCCATGATCTGAAAATAGTAATTAAAAAAAACAAATCTAAAGTGAATTTAGAAGGAAATTAGGACTAGAAATGATCAAGAGGAGATTGGATGGAAATAACCCAGGAGTTTTACCGAGTATGTTGAGCGCGAAGAAATGAGACGATTCCGCGAATTTTGGGAGAGGGAGAGTGATTTCCCGGCTGGAATGGAAGCAAGAATGGAAGGAGGAGATAGAGGGAGTGATGAAGAGAATGGCAAATTCGGCCTCCTATAAAAAGAAGTCGAACACGGGTGCACACACGGCCGTGTGTGTACCCGTGTTGAGGAATCTTTCTGCGCGGGAAACACGGTCTTCAAGGAGACGTGTGGTCAAATCGCGGGAAACTGCCCGTGTCGGTGGGACACGGTCAACAACACGGCCATGTCCCCTACCGTGTGGTCAACCTCGATCGGACACGGCAAAGAACACGGGTTGGTGGGAAGCCGTGTACTTCTCTGACTTGAAATAATTTAAATCGTCGTTTTGACACGGGTGTGCACATGGCTGGGTGGACAGCCGTGTATATTACACACGGCCAAGGACACGGGTTGGTGGAAACCCGTGTACCTCTCTGACTTGAAACAATTAAATTCGCCGTATCGACACGGTTGCTCACATGGCTGGGTGTGCAGCCGTGTGTGCTAGACACGGCCATGCACACGGGCGTGTGCATGGCCGTGTACACTTCTTCTTTGGTAATTTCTCCTGATTTCGTAATTTATTTATTTTTAATTCAAGTTTCATTAAAATTTTTATTCTCCTATATAGACAAGATACTATACTAGTCTAGACATTCTCTTAATCTAGGTGAAGGCATGATTCTAGTCGAATAAGTTCTTGGGGGAGTGCATTGTTATAAAGCTTTAACCGGTGCCCATTGACTTTAAAATCTCCCTTTTCAGGGTGAGTTAGTTCGACGGTGCCATAGGGAAAAACTTCTTTAACCTTGAACGGTCCGGACCACTTAGACCTAAGCTTCCCGGGAAATAGACGCAGTCTAGAATTAAAAAGGAGCACTTGATCACCCTTGTTGAATGTTTTAGTTTTCCGAAGGTGACGGTCATGAAATAGTTTGGTTTTCTCCTTATAAATTCTGGAGTTCTCATAAGCCATAGTTCTCCATTCATCTAGTTCATTAAGTTGAAGTTTGCGTTTTTCCCCTATAGAATTTGTATCAAAATTTAGAGAGCGTATTGCCCAATATGACTTGTGCTCTAATTCTATAGGTAAGTGACAAGATTTACCATAGACTAATCTAAAGGGAGTGGTACCTATAGGTGTTTTAAATGCGGTCCTATAAGCCCATAAACAATCGTTTAGTTTCCTAGACCATTGTTTTCTATTCCCCTCTATAGATTTTTCTAGGATGCGCTTAAGTTCTCTATTAGATACTTCAACTTGGCCACTAGTTTGGGGATGATATGGTGTAGCTATCCTATGTGTGACTCCATATTTCTGCAATACCTTATCTAACTGTAGATTACAGAAGTGAGAACCCCTATCGCTAATAAGTGTTCGTGGTGTGCCAAATCGCGCAAATAGAGATTTTAGGAATTGGATTACTACTCTACTATCATTAGTAGGTAAAGCTTGCGCCTCAACCCACTTTGATACGTAATCTACGGCCACTAAGATATACTTATTCCCGAATGAAACTGGAAATGGACCCATAAAGTCTATCCCCCACACATCAAATACTTCACATTCAAGGATAAAATTTTGCGGCATTTCATGTAATTTAGAAATATTACCTGATTTTTGACAAGAATCACATGAAAGCACATACCTTTGGGCATCCCTGAATAGAAGGGGCCAATAAAAACCCGAATCAAGAACCTTTTTCGCAGAGCGATTTGCTCCATAGTGACCACCAGTAGGACCTGAATGACACTGCTCCAAAATTCTCCACCCTTCCTCGGCGGATACACACCTTCGGATCACGGAATCTGCACATATCCGAAAAAGAAAAGGGTCCTCCCAAAAGTAATATTTCAAGTCGGAGAAAAATTTCTTTTTCTGCTGGTATGAAAAATCTTTTGGGAGGACCTTAGCCACAAGATAGTTTGCATAATCTGCAAACCATGGATAATCATTATTAATTTTCGAAGATAAGGCAAATAACGATTCCTCAGGGAACGTATCAGAAATTTCAGACTCATCTAACGTTGCTCGTAATGGATTTTCTAAACGTGAAAGATGGTCTGCCGCTAAGTTTTCTGCTCCTCGTTTATCCCTAATTTCCAAATCAAATTCTTGCAATAAAAGTACCCAACGGATTAAACGAGGCTTAGCTTCCGCCTTGGCTAGCAAATATTTAAGTGCAGAGTGGTCCGTGTAAACTACCACCTTGGATAATGTTAAATAGGATCTGAATTTATCAAACGCAAAGACTACTGCTAGAAGTTCTTTTTCAGTTGTAGTATAATTCTCTTGTGCATTATTAAGTGTTTTACTAGCATAAAATATAGGATGAAAATGTTTGTTTCGGCGTTGTCCTAAAACAGCTCCTACCGCAAAACTGCTAGCGTCACACATGATTTCAAATGGCTGAGTAAAATCAGGCGCTATCATAATAGGAGAATTAACTAATCTGTCTTTTAAGAACTCAAAAGCATGCAGGCACTCTTGATCAAAGATAAACGGTGTATCCTTTTCTAATAGTCTCGTAAGTGGTTTAGCAATTTTTGAAAAGTCTTTAATAAACCGGCGGTAAAACCCGGCGTGGCCTAAAAAACTTCTCACTGCCTTAACGGATGTGGGTGGTGGTAACTTTTCTATCGTTTCTATCTTCACTCTATCTACTTGAATTCCCTGATTGGAGATTTTATGACCTAGTACTAACCCTTCTTGCACCATAAAATGACACTTCTCCCAGCTAAGTACTAAGTTCGTCTCCTCACACCTCCTTAGAACCTTTTCTAAATTATTCAAACATAAATCAAATGCATCTCCAAAGACGGAGAAGTCATCCATAAACACTTCCATGATATCTTCAACATACTCGTTGAAGATAGCTAACATGCACCTTTGGAAAGTGGCGGGGGCATTACAAAGACCGAATGGCATACGCCTATAGGCAAAGGTACCGAATGGGCATGTGAACGTGGTTTTCTCTTGGTCTTCTGGGGCTATTGGGATTTGGAAATACCCAGAAAGTCCATCTAGAAAACAATAATATGAATGTCCTGACAAGCGTTCTAATATTTGGTCAATAAAGGGTAAAGGGAAATGGTCTTTCCTAGTGGCATCGTTTAACTTCCTATAGTCTATACAGACACGCCAACCTGTTACTGTTCGCGTCGGAATTAATTCATTTTTATCGTTTGCTACCACAGTTAAACCACCCTTCTTAGGAACCACTTGGACAGGACTAACCCATGAACTATCGAAAATAGGGTATATCATACCAGCGTCTAATAATTTAACAATTTCAGCCTTAACTACCTCTTTCATATTAGGATTAAGCCTACGTTGCGGTTGAATAGATGACTTATAGTTTTCTTCCAAAAGGATTTTATGAGTGCAAAAGCTAGGATTAATACCCTTTATATCGGAGATTTGTCATGCTATTGCACCTTTACATTTCTTTAACACAGTTATTAATTTAGCTTTTTCAATTTCAGAAAGATTAGAAGAAATAATAACTGGGTAAGAAGAGTTAGTTCCTAAGAATGCATACTCAAGATGATCCGGTAATTTTTTTAATTCAACTACAGGTGGATCCTTAGTATTATTCTTATGAACTTCATTATCTCCTTTTGTAAGTAAGTTATATTCAGTATTTCCATTCATCGATACAGAGTTATCTAGAAAAAGTAACTGATCAACAATATCTTTACTAGTTTCGTCTTCTAGAAAACAATTAATAATGCAAATTTCTAAAGGATCTTTATAATAAAAATTAGAATCAATAGAAGACAATAAGTTGTCAACACCATGAGAAAAATAGCAACAATCATCACTATCTAAAGATTGTTTCATAGTATTGCCAATTTGAAAAGTGACTTCATCCTCCCCTACTCTCAAAACTAATTTACCATCAAAAACATCAATAAGAGCTCTAGAAGTGGCTAGAAATGGGCGACCAAGTATAAGTGGTACTTCGATATTTTCGTCCATATCTAAAATAACAAAATCGGCAGGAAATATAAATTTGTCTACCTTAACCAATACATCCTCCACTATACCTCTTGGGTACTTAACCGACCGATCGGCTAATTGAATACTCATCCTAGTCGGGCTAAGTTCTCCAAGGCTTAGTTTCAAATATAATGTATAAGGCATCAAATTTATACTAGCTCCTAAATCCGCTAAAGCTTTATTAACTTGCAAATCACCGATTAAACATGGTATTGAAAAAGAACCGGGATCCTTAAGCTTTTGTGGTAATTTATTTTGTAAAATAGCAGAGCATTCTTCACTAAGTGTGACTAATGATAATTCTTCTATTTTCTTTTTATTAGAAATTAAATCCTTCAAAAATTTAGCATACTTAGGCATTTGAATAATATCAGAAAAAGGTAAATTAACATGCAATTGTTTAATCATAGAAATAAATTTACCGTATTGCGCATCCATGCGCTCCTTGTTCATCTTTGCTGGATATGGTATGGCTGGTTGATATTCCATCGGTGTCACGTTCGGTGCTTCTCCACTAGACTCCTCTTGAGGTGTATCCGGTGCAAGCCTTGGGTCTTGTAACTCCTTCCCGCTCCTCAACTGAATTGCTCGAGCATGTTCCTTTGGGTTTGTCTCAGTATTTCCTGGAAGTGTTCCTTGTTGTCTCTCTGATACCATCCTTGCCAACTGCCCAATCTGATTCTCCAAATTTCGAATAGAACCTTCTTGATTACGGAAGGCAACATCGGTAGTTTGCATGAACTTTGCAAGGACATCTTCCAATGTTGGCTTCCTTGGCTCCAATTGTTGTTGTTGTTGTCCAAACATGGGTGGTTTACCTTGGTTGCCTTGCCCTCCCCAAGAGAAATTGGGGTGGTTCCTCCATCCTTGATTGTATGTAAAACTATATGGGTTGTTTCCTGGATTGAACGGTGGTCTGGGATTATTACCCATGTAGTCTACATGTTCTTGCACTTGAGGTTCACCACTAGGGATTCCAACAAGGGAGGGGTCCCATTGTTGAGGTACCATTGGGGGTGGCGCTAAAGAAAGGTTGTCCATCTTTTGATGGAGCTTCTCCACTTGAATTGCTAAGGCAGTAACGGCATCCACTTCATACATTCCGGCGGGCTTGGTAGACTTCGGCCGCACGGTAGTCCATTGGTAGCTATTCATTGCCATTTCTTCTATCAACTGCTGGGCTGCTTCAGGTGTCTTATTGTTCAAGGTGCCTCCACTAGCCGCATCAATCATCTGTCTGGTGGCTGGATTTAGACCATTATAGAAAGTCTGAATCTGAAGCCAAGAAGGTAAAGCATGATGGGGGCATCTCCTTAATAATTCTTTGAATCGTTCCCAAGTATCGTACAATGATTCAGCCTCCACTTGAACATACGTAGAGATGTCGTTCCTTAACTTTGCGGTCTTTGCCGGTGGAAAATACTTCATCAAAAACTTCTCAACCATCATGTCCCAAGTAGTAATGGATCCTTTAGGTAACGAATTGAGCCACTGCTTTGCCTTATGCCTCAATGAAAATGGGAACAATCTCAATCGAATGGCATCGTTGGAGACACCATTAATCTTGAAAGTATCACATATCTCTAGGAATCCGGCTAAGTGTGTATTGGGATCCTCGTCTTGTAAGCCATCATATTGAACATATTGTTGGACCATTTGTATCACGCTCGGTTTCAGTTCGAAATTATTGGTTGGAATGGGTGGTCGAACAATGCTTGACCCAGTTCCTTGGAGATTGGGTCTAGCAAAGTCAGACATGGTTTGCTCATTTTGGTTGGCCATGGTATCTAGATCTTCTGGATGGTGTTCTCCTTGATTCACTGTTTCTTCTTCTCTCAGATCGTCTACAATATCTGTGGTGTTAATACCCACGTCTCTGTGATTGGTGTTGTGAATAATTCGTTCCGGTTCAGAATGAAATGGTTCTAACCCAGAATTTCTTGCCCTGGTCATAGACTAACAGACTACAAAACAGAGATTAAATAATATAATTTTACTTTAAACTAATCTACAAAGATTTATTAGTAAACAATAATGGTAGATTAATAAAGTTAAAGCTTTCAAAATATTGAAAAGAGTCCCCGGCAACGGCGCCAAAAACTTGATGCGTTTTTTCGCTAAGTCTAAACTTGATGCGGATTCATTCTACAATTTATCATAACTATGTAGATGGGCATAAGCTAGATTGAATCATCTATCAGGCAAGTGCACCTATCAATCATAGTATAAGAGAATTCTACATCTCGTATCGTATTCCACAGGGTCATTTCAACTATTCGTACTCACTCTCACTCTATTATCATACCTAAACTTAAGGTTGAGTTCTAACATAGATTAATCCTAACTATGACTATTTGGATAAAAATTGTATTGGAGAGTTACAAAAATAGTTTCAAGTCGAAAGTTAAGAGTATTCAATGAACATAATCAATTTGAGTAATCATGAAATAACCAAACTATCAAATTCATTGTATTGTAAAAGGTTGAACTAATTATTAAATTCTCTCTCGAGCAATTTAAAATCTAAGTTAAGTTAAGTAAATTTTCTCTCGAACAATTTACAATACTCAAATGTTTATTGAATGAAATACCCTATCTAATACATGGATTCATGAAACTTTATCTCTAAAATACCATAATTCCATTCATTCGTATTCTAATTTTCCAAGAAACATATCTCTCGATCATGAATTTTGAATTACAAAGAGAAATAACACATGAATATGAAGATTTAACCATCATCCAAACAATCCAATTTCTCAATCTAGACATTTGGAATTCATGTAAAAATAAATAATCATTCATAATAAGGATAATTCTCAATGTTTGCAAGCCCAAATACGAATAAAATACAATGAAATTGACGAAAACAAAACGATACATGATTGCTAACTTGTTCAAACACATTGTTCATGAAAAATAAAAGATAAATAAAGTTGGATTACCAAGAGAGATACAAGATTAAAAAAGATAAATTAAAGAATAAATGCATACAAATATCTCCTTCAAGCCTTCCTTCTCTTGGATGCTCCACTTTCGTTCTCCAGAAAAATCTCCAAGCAAAATAATCCAAAAGTGCAGAATAAAATTTTCTCCAGGTTTTTATAGTCCAATAGCAAACATGGTCGAACACGGGTTCCGACACGGCCGTGTTGCAGGCCGTGTCGGCAGTTCCAGGGCAGTTCCACACGAAAGGACGTGTTTGATCATGGGCCGTGTTGGATCACACGGGTACTGACACGGCCGTGTTTTGGAACACGGCCGTGTTGTTCTTCCTGTTCTTCAGACACGGGGGCTGGGAAATTGGCTTCAGCTGGGATGGAACACGGGTAGGCACACGGCCGTGTTCCTACCCGTGTGTGAGCAAATCTTCTCCTGTGTTCAGTCCTGTTGGCCCTGTAAACTCCCCTGTTTGCTCCAAGACTTTTAGTTCCACTGGCTAGTTGTACCTGCATTAGAAAAATGATATAGTAAGGGAGAAGTTCAATACATAAAATAGTAAAAACTCTAAACTATGCTCTACTATTCATGACAATACCAATTCTCAATTATTTAGTGCAATTACTTGAATAAAGAGGTAGAAATCAGCGGATATGATTACAATTATTACAATAAAAATCTACCATAATTGTAATCATCACCTACCTCTTTCCTTTTGGGCTGAGGCAGTGAACACCTCCAACTATGTATTAAATAAAAGCCTGATACATAAACTAAAGGGCAAGACTCCCTATGAATTGCTCAAAGGGAAGAAACCTAAAGTAAATTATTTTAAAAATTTTGGCTGTATTTGTTATATTCATAATAATGACAAGAAACATCTAGCAAAATTCCAAGCTAAAGCTGATGAAGGAGTGTTTCTGGGATACTCCATGATCAGCAAGGCCTATAGGGTATATAATAAATCATCTTGTAAAATTGAAGAATCTGTTCATGTTACTTTTGATGAGACTAACATGTGTTACAAGGAGAAGTCTACTTCTACCATAGAACCCTTGCAGGTACAATCTATATCAGAAAGTATGGACAGATTATAGGTTAAAGAAGAGGATACAACCTCTCAACCTATTCAGCAAAAGAATGAAAGCAGTGATGATGAAGAAGTACAACATCTTGAAGAAAATCATCCTGAAGAGCCAGTTGTTGTTCCACTAGAGGAAACAACAACACAGGTTGGTGAACAATCAACACCCCTTGTTGATTTAGTAACAACAAGAGATCATCCAATTTCCCAAGTAATTGGAAACATCTCAGCTGGTGTGCAAACCAGAAATCAGGTCAACCAGAACCTGATGCACACCTGCTTCCTATCTCAAGTTGAGCCTCAATCCATTCAAGATGCAGAGTAAGATCCACACTGGATCATTGCAATGCAAGAGGAGCTACATCAATTTGAAAGGAGCAAAGTTTGGGAACTAGTGCCTAAGCCATAGGATCATTCCATTGTTGGAACAAAGTGGGTGTTCAGAAACAAGCTTGATGATCAAGGAATTATTGTCAGAAACAAGGCAAGGCTAGTTGCTCAAGGCTACTCTCAACAAGAAGGAATAGACTATGACAAGACCTTTTCACCAGTTGTAAGGTTAGAGGCCATTAGAATATTTCTAGCTTATGCTGCTCACAAAGGCTTCAAGGTCTATCAGATGGATGTGAAGAGTGCATTTCTCAATGGGGACATCAAAGAGGAAGTCTATGTTAGACAACCTCCAGGTTTTATCTCTCTAACTCACCCTGATTATGTTTTCAAATTGCATAAAGCATTATATGGTCTCAAGCAAGCTCCTAGAGCATGGTATGAGACCCTAGCATGCTTTCTTCTGGAAAATGATTTTGTTAGGGGGAGAGTAGACCAAACTCTTTTTATTAGAACCCATAAGTCCCACACCCTACTAGTACAAATTTATGTAGATGATATCATATTTGGATCTACTGATTCAAACTTGTGCAGAAAGTTTTCCAACCTAATGCATTCTAAATTTGAAATGAGTAGCATGGGTGAGCTCTCCTTCTTCTTAGGATTGCAAGTAAAACAGCATGCTGAGGGCATATTTATTTCCCAAACCAAGTATGCTAAAGAATTGGTTAAGAGATTTGGTATGTCTGAGGCATCTTGTATGAAAACACCCATGCCTACCAATACTGTATTGGATGCTGATGAACATGGGAAACCAGTTGATCAGACAACATATAGAGCAATGATTGGCTCTCTATTGTACCTTACAGCCAGTAGGCCAGATATAATGTTTGCTACATGCATATGTGCTAGATTCCAAGTTAGCCCTAGAGAGTCACACCTAACTCTAGTTAAAAGGATTCTTAGGTATGTAAAAAGTTGTCCAAATCTAGGACTCTGGTATCCAAAAGACTCAGGATTTGAATTAACTGGATTCTCAGATGCTGATTATGCTGGATGCAGAATAGACAGGAAAAGCACCAGTGGAACATGTCAGTTCCTTGGTGACAGACTTGTCTCCTGGTTTTGTAAGAAGCAAACATCTGTATCAACTTCAACTGCTGAAGCTGAGTATATGGCTGCAGGCAGTTGTTGCTCACAAATATTGTGGATACAAAATCAGCTTCTAGACTATGGCTACAACTTAGAGAAGTCTAAAAATTTTTTGTGATAATACTAGTGATATCTCTATAGCACAAAATCCAGTCCTCCATAGTAGGACAAAACATATAGAGATTAAGCACCACTTTCTAAGGGATAATGTAGAGAAAAACAAAATAGAACTTCAATATATACCTACTGATTTGCAAAGGAGAGATATTTTCACCAAGCCCTTGGATGAAAAGAAATACAGTTTCTTCCTAAATCAGCTAGGCATGTTAGATGGAGGAAGCCTAAACTAACTTACAAGATTTTTTGAAAAGATAAAACAGACCAAGACTAGGCTAAAAAAAAAATCAGTTCCTTTTTGTCTGTAGAATAGGCTTTGTCTCTGAACTGCGCTCGACGTTTTCCCAGAAAACGTCGAACGTAGATCGACGTTTCTCTAAAAATCGTCGACCAGAGATCGACGTCTCCAAAATCATCGATCTGAGTTCAGCGCCTCCGTTAGCTCCAGGTTTTCTCTTCTTCTGTTCAGAGGCCGTCGAGCGGAGCTCGACGCTTTTCAACATCGTCGAACGGAGATCGACGATATTGACGTCTCTTCAGATTCCCTCTGTAGCCCAAATCGTTGAGCTGAGATCGACGTTCTGTCGAACCAAGCTCCATGATTTTCCGTTTCGCCGTCGAACCCTAATATAAAATCATTTCTTCAGCCGTCGTTCACCTTTTGCGCTTTCACTCTCTGCAACTTTCTTCGTTTTCCCTCCAAATCATCTACGCTTGGTCATGTTTGGTTTTTCGTGTTGCAAGTGTAAATGGCTGATTCCAGTGTTGCAATCTCTAAGATGAAATTTGACACAAGATTTAAATTCTCAATCTATTCAGAGATCAACAGCTATCGCAAATAATGACTACCCGGATGAAGATTGCTTCAGAAGAGATCAAAGAGTGGTGTTTTACAGCGACAGATGAGACTGAGAACTCTGTCGTCGGTATCATAAAAGGGACCCAGGTACATCTGTCCCCGGCTCTCTTAACAGATGTTTTTCAACTTAGTTCTGGAGACGATTCTATCGAATTATCTGGAGAAGAATATGATTCCATGCTTGATAGAATGGGGCACAATGCTGTAAACCCCAACAAACTGCTAAAGAAAAATTTGTCTCTAGAATTTCAATTCTTGGCTGATGTTGTCGGGAAAGTGCTTCTGGCCAAGCACTCAGCCCATGATACCATTTCTAGGTATCAGTTTTGTTTGATGGCATCCTTAATTGATAAAAAACATCTTGACTGGGGATCAATCTTCTTCAACCTGATTAAGAAGAAGATAAATAAGACTGCTGTCAGTTTTGGGAGAATCCTAGGGGTCTATCTGCACTCCAGATGCCCTGAATTGCTAACCTCCCCTGGGATGTTCATTAATGCATCCAAAAGGCTCTCCTGTGCCCTATTCAGCAAATGGGACAGGCAAATTATCAACCCTACAAGAGCTGCTGCACCACTCTCTTCAGGCACAAGGACTGCTTCAGTCTCTCCACCTCTGCTCTCTGCTCCAGCAGAAGTGTTGCCTGTCTCTCCTCCTCCTCCAGCTGCATCTACCCCAGCCACTTCATCCTCACCTCCAATCACCACCATATTGATATCTTCCCCCATTAACATTTCCTCACCAGTTTCAACCCCTCCAGCATCTACTTCAGAGGAATTCCACCCTCTCTTCTCTTATTCAACCTTCACCTCACCATCATTCTCCCTCATAGAGGATTCCTTTATGGATGATTCTCCTTCCACTCCTCCTGAGCCACCCTCTACCTCCTCTTTTCAACAAATGCTTCATGACATCCTTTCCCAACCATCCTTCACACCCTCTCTTGCTTCACCTATCTCCACCTCAACCTCTTCTATCTCCACAATTCCACCCTCAGAGCCATCCATTCCTACTCCACCTACCTCCACATCTCCAGCTCCAGCCAACATCCCTCCATCAACCTTCTCTACTACCTCTGCTCAAGCCCCACTTGAGCATGTAGATCTTCCAAGGTTGGCAGACAGACTCTATGAGTTGCTAGCTCCCAGGCTGACATCTCTGTTGGAGACTTCCTTGGCTCCACTCCTAAAAAGTGTCCAAGAGCTGTCTACCAAACTTTCCTCCTTTTCCTCCTCCCAAGCAATCCCTTCTACTGGGTGCCTTGCTTCAGCTCTCCTTGAACCAAGGCAGGGGGAGATGCCTTATGAAGAAGTGGATGTGCCTCAACCAGCTCCAGCTCCTGCTCCTGCTTTTGTACTGGACCTTCAAAGCATGCTCTCTAAGTTTGATACAGTACATTTCAGTTTTCTGCCAGTACCTCAGGCTGAAGATTTGTCTAAGGCCATTGTGCCTATATCTGTCTGTGATCCCAACCATATTGCCTCTTACATAAATTCCTGGAAGGCTGTGGATATTCTTGATGCTGCTACTAAGGCCATTGTGCCTCTTGTTGTTGTAACTGCTGCTGCTGCGGAAGATATTGAAATGGTTCCAGTAACTGCTGCTGATGAAGAACTTGCCTCCTATCTAAAAGCTCCTACACCTGCTGCTGCTCCTACTCAAGTTCCTGTTGCTGCTCCTGCTCAAATTTCTGATGCTGCTCCTGCCCTGACTGCCGATCAGTTGAAGTTACAAGAGAAATACTTGAAAAGCATTGATGATCTGTATGACAGACCTCAAAGCTCAGATAGTGATCAATTCCAAACTGAATCAGATGACTCTGCAAATACCATTGCCAAGAAGAGGAAGGCCAGAAGTAAAGCCTTAATGTCAGTTCCCCCAGCTCAGGCAAAGAATTCAAATGACATTCCCTATTATATTCTGCATGATTGCCCCATATCTGAGCCCTGGATGCAGTTCTCCAAGAATCAACTCAAGGCTATGAAGAAGAGAAGCAAGCTAGATAAGTATGAGAAAGGATCTTCACAGTATCAGCCTCCTCCTCCTCCTCCAGATTCTGGTTCAGGCTCAGCCTCTCAAGCTCCAGCTTCAAGGCAAAGCTCCTCCCAGTCTTATCAGAAATATTATCAAAGGGGGCAACATCAAAGAGGATATCAATCTAGAAGGGGTCATTATAGAGGAAGCCAGAGAGGACACAGATCTCATCAAAGGGAAGGACAAGGCCACACTGACTCTACTTCAGGTCCTTTCCCCTACAGGCTAAAAGACACAGTTGTCTCCAGGACTCCTCCTACTGCTACTGAATCCATCAACAGGTATGAACCTCCTGTTCCTTTTGAGGATCCTGAGAACAATCCTCTATCCTGGACAGCTAGAATGAAAGAGCTGGCTGCTCTTGATCAAATAAAGAAAGCCAGAGAGCAAGGCAAGGACACTTCCAATATAACAACTTTATCAGATCAGAGAAAGAAAGAATTAGAGAAATATACATCAAGAAAATTTTTCAACCCAGAAGACTATATGAAGCTGCACCCTGAGGCTGTAGTTCCAAGGCCCAGATCTCAAACTTCTCTAGGTTCAGAAGATGATAGAAGATCCAAGAAAGAAGCCCTGAATCCCAACAGAGAAATTATGTTTAAAAAGGGAACTGAGAAGAAGTAAATTGTGTAAGCTGAACATTCATCCTCCTCTGGATAATTGGTGCTATTTTATCTGTGATCTGCTTGCTGCTATATCTTTGCTTGGTTAGCTCTTGTTTTGAATGTATACTTATTTATTTCCTAATTCTGTCTGTAAATAGTAATCCTAACCCAAATAGGGGGAGATTGTTGGAACACCCTATTACTAATTTGGGTAAGGATCACTATGTTTGTCTTAGGAAACCAGGTTGACCTAGTTGTATAGTTGTAAAGATCAACATTAGAATGAGTCTAGGGCTTAGAACTTAGGTTTGAAGCTGCCCCCAGGACCATTCCAATGTCAAGGATATAGAGCCAAGTCTAAGGCAATTCTCGTCGAGCTCAGGTCGACGAAACGTCGAACTCGGTTCGACGCTCTCTGAGCTTAACTTGATAAATCGTCGAACTCCGGTCGACGATCTTCGAGCTCAGATCGACGATCTCTCTTCCGCTATTCTTCAGGTCGCTGAGCTCGGTTCGACGATCTTCGAGCTCAGGTCGATGTTTTCTGTCTGCTTGATCTCATTCCATCTCTGAGCTCAGTTCGACGATCGTAGAGCTCAGATCGACGATTCTTCTAAGAGATTGACGCTTTTAAGGATTCAAATGCTGTTATTCTTTGGAATGTTTTTGAATGCTATCAGCATTTATGTTAAGGAGATCTGCCAGCCATTTATCTTTATTCTGGAGCAAGTTTCAAGGAATTGTTCAGGAAATATTTTATTGGACCTTCCTCTAAAAGACAAGACACTTTATAGAAGACATTTATGACTGCCAACGGCTATCCTTGACAAGAATTCTTTTCAGAGAATGAGATCCTTCTTCTTGTCTTCAAAAAGATAGAGAGAATATACAACACTCAGAGTACAACAAGAAGAAAAAGCTGTGACAGATAACAAGTGATCAAGAATTAGAAGAACAATCTTCTTGCTTACTAAAAAGTGTTCACAACTTCATCTCAAGAACTCCAGACACCTCATCTTTCAGCCTCTTTGCTGAAACAATCTTTTGCTGGAGATCAAAGTTCTGAAGACCTATCACCCTAGAGCAAAGCTTCCTTTCCTGAACCAGTCTACATCTCAGGGGGAGCTTTGACAAAAGATCCACTAAGTCTTCTCTCATTTGATTTGAGAACAGAGAAGACAACTTCATTTCCTTTTCCTTTTTATTTTCCTGCTGTAAAAGGGTTCTTGAACTCCCTTCAAAAGTTTTGTCTGGTTCTGAGAGCCTTGTCAAAACTCAGTGGTGGCAAGACACCTTATCAAAAAATCCAGTTTTGGTTTTTGAGCACCTTATCAAAAGCTCATTGGTGTCAGGACACCTGATCAACTCATCCTGAGTGGATTCCTACCAAGGGTGGTAGAAGAGTGGATGTACCCAGGTTTTTGGGGAACCACTATATTTCCTTGTGCATGCTGGATTGTTTGTGTGATTATTGCTGTGTGCTGTGTTCTTAATTTCTTGCTTCTTAAATTTCTTTCTAGCACTTTACACTATAGTGTAAATTAAATTTTATATGTGCTGATATTCTCAAAACTGTGAAACTTATTTGAATAAACTCTATTCACCCCCCCTCTAGAGTTGAGATAGATCTTACCCTCACTTTCATCGTGAAAACCCAGGATAAAGAGATTAAGTCTCTAAAGGCCGTAGAAAGCTCTCTGGGAGAGGAAGTCATTAAGATGGACTCACTCAGAGAAGACTTAGATACTGCAGTTAATGAGTATAATAAGGCTCTCAAGCACCTGGATCTGAAATAAGAAATCATCAAGGGATTGGAAGAGCAACTTGAAGCCGAAAAGAAACTTAGTAAAGGTTTCTCTAAACCCAAGATAGTTCTTCCTCTTATTGCTGAGTTCTCTGCTCAGACTAAGGATACTGGCTTATGCCATGTTGAGGCTCCTAGTAAATCATCTAGGAGAAATAAAGCTCAGCGAAAGAATAAGGCGGCCAAGAAGGCTTTGGCCAAGGAAAAGGGGAAAGCTCCACAAGATCAGACTACATTTAAGAAGGTTGTTTTTCCTACTAATAAGTTTGATCTTGACTCCTCCTACGGTCACTTCACTAGGCCTACTTATGTAGAGCCCAAGTGAAGGTACCAAGGATGGACTCGCCCTCAAAACTTTGGTTAAAGTGTCTTTAAGGTACCTTATGAAGAGATCACTCTTTAGAGCTATGGCCCTTTTGATCATGGTCATAACATCAAGAAGGCTCCAAAAGTTAAGCCTATTGTTGAAAAGCCTATGATGGAGAAGAAGCCTTGTGAGTGCATTCACCATAAAGCTTATACCTCCAAAACTGCAGCCCCTGCTAAACCTCTATCTCCAAAGGTCAAGCAGGAGAGAATTAGACAAGGATACAACAGGTTCGACTGTTTGTACTGTGGCAGAGTTGGTCACTTTGTCATTGATTGCTGGTTTAATCCCAGAAACTATGTTACCCCTCAGGTTAACTATATAAGAAAGACCGCTCACATTGTTAATACATGTAGGGGAAGCATACTAACTAGAGACCAAGGACCCAAACAAGTTTGGGTTCCTAAGGCAAACTGACTTGTGATTGCAGATATGTCCAAAGGCCACCAGAAATCCCATTTGGTATTTGGAATGCGGATGCTCTCGGCATATGACTGGGACTAGAAGCCTTCTCCAGAATTACTCTATAGTTGTGAACAGACCAAAGGTCATCTTTGGAGGTTCTGACCGAGGAATTACGAATGGCTATGGTATGATCACTAACGGTATTGTATATTTTTCAGATGTGGCTTATATTGAAGGATTGGAACACAATCTCATAAGCATAAGCTAACTATGCGATAAAAGATACATAGTTGAATTTCATGCCATAAGTGTTTGATAAAGTCTGTTGACAATTGGGAAACGATTTTATTAGACACTCGTAGTAGAAATATATTTTGTTTAAATTTTATTTGTATAGACTCTTCTACACACCAGTGTGTCTTTTGGCAAAAGATAGTGCGTCTCTTGTTGACCAATGACACAAGAGATTAGCACATATAAATTTCAAAATTATTAATAAATTATTTTCTCTGAACTTAGTACGTGATGCCCCGAACATTAAGTGTGCTAAGGATAGACCTTATCATGCATGTGTGAAAGGCAAGCAAACAAGGGCTACTTTTAAAAGCATCATAGGCAAAGACTCTAATAGGTGTTTACACCTACTTCATATGGACTTGTTCGGTCCACTACAAGTTAGAAGTTTAGGAGGTAAGCATTATACGATGGTTATTATTGATGATTACTCACGCTTTGCGTGGGTGTTCTTTATGAAACACAAGTCAGATATCTTCGATGTCTTTACAAATTTTGTTAGGTAGATCAAGAATGAATATAACTATTCCGTAGTCAAAATTAGAAGTGATAATGGAACTGAATTCAAGTCTGGGGCCATGACAGAATTTTGTGAAAGCCTAGGTATCTTTCATGAGTTTTCTTCTCCCCGTACTCCGTAACAAAATGGAGTAGCTGAGAGAAGGAATAGAACGCTCATAGAGGCCTGCAGGACTATGTTGAGTGATGCTTCACTACCAGAGTACTTCTGGGCTGAAGCCGTCAACACTGCATGCCATGTGCAAAATCGAGCACTCATCAATAAGAACCACAATAAGACACCTTATGAACTCTTAAAGGGCAGAAAGCCGACTGTATCATATTTTAGAATCTTTGGCTGTAAATGCTTCGTTCTTAACAATGGTAAGTATCATACTACTAAATTTAGTGAAAAGAGTTTTGAAGGTATTTTTGTAGGGTATAGTAGCCATAGTAAGGCATATAGGGTATTCAATAAGAAAACCCTGGTGGTTGAAGAATCTATACATGTTGTATTTGATGAGACGGGCTTGCTACAAAGCAACTCTTCTAGTGTGTTCATTAAAGATGCAGGTTCAAAGTTGAAAGAACTTAACTTGGATGAGGAGACTGAAGAGAATGGTGAAAAGTTCATCAAGATCACCACTCCAACCCCGATTGGAGAGGTTGATGATCAAGATGAAGAAATCATTCAAGTTGATGAAGTCACACTTGTGGCTGAAGAAGCTCCAAATACAAGGAACCAGAGCTCAGACATCTGAAGGATCACCCAATTGATCAAATCATCGGAGATCCTCGGGATGGTGTCAGAACTCGTAGAGGTACTACTAATGAGAATTTATATTTGATTTTTCTCTCACAGGTTGAACCAAAGAAGTTTGATGAAGCAAACTCGGATGCATCATGGATTATGGCCATAGAAGAAGAGTTAAATCAGTTCAAGCGCTGTCAAGTCTAGAAACTTGTTCCAAGACCCAAAGGTAAGAACGTCATCAGAACCAAGTGGGTCTACAGGAACAATATGGACGAGGATGTGACGATCATAAAGAATAATGCCAGACTCGTCGCCAAAGGATACAGGAAAGAAGAAGGAATCGACTTTGACCAGACATATGCTCCAGTGGCAAGGATGGAGGCAATCAGGTTGTTCCTTGCGTATGCTGCACTTAAGGTCTTCACCGATTATCAGATGGACGTGAAGTCTGCCTTCCTTAATGGTGACATTAAGGAAGAAGTGTATGCAGAACAACCCCTAAGTTTCATTGATTCTAACTTTCCTGATTACGTTTATCTTTTATCTAAAGCTTTTTATGGTTTGAAACAAGCTCCTCGAGATTGGTATGAGACGCTGTCTAGATTTCTTCTTGAGAACAAGTTCACAAGGGGAAAGATAAAATAGACATTATTTCTTAGGGAAATAAAAGGTAAGATTTTGCTAGTGCAAATTTATGTCGATGACATTATTTTTGGCTCTACAGACGATAACCTCTGCAAGAAGTTTTCTAAACTTATTTAAGGGAAGTTTGAAATTAGCAGTATGGGTGAGCTGAAGTATTTCTTAGGACTTCAGGTTAAACAATCTGAAGATGGAATTTTCATCTCGCAGACTAAGTTCACCAAGGAGTTGATTAAGAAATTCGGAATGGAGAATGCAACCTCTATGAGGACTCCAATGGGTTCAGCTACATCTCTAGACAAGGATGAGAAAGGGAAACCTTTTGATGAAACCAAGTACAGAAGCATAGTTGGATCCTTGCTCTACCTTACTGACAGTACACCAAACATAATGTTCTCTACATGTGTCTGTGCTAGATTCCAAGTGAACTGTCAGGAATCTCACATTGTTGCTGCAAAGCATATTTTAGGATAGCTTAAAGGTACACCGAATCTTGGCTTATGGTACCCAAGAAGTAATGATAGAGAACAAATTGGTTTTTCAAATGCAGATTTTGCAAGTAGCAAAGATGATAGGAAAGGCACTTCTGGGACTTGCCAATTCCTAGGAAGAAGGTTCATTTCCTGGAGTAGTAAAAAGCAAAATTGTGTAGCAATCTCAACGGCCGAGTCAGAATATATTTTTGTCCGCAGTTGTTGTGCACAATTGCTTTGGCAAAAGAACCAGCTGGAAGACTACAACATGCAAGTCAAAGACATCCCATTGTTTTCCGACTCCTCCAGTGCAATAGCAATAGCCAACAACCCAGTCTCTCACAGCTGGACAAAGCACATAGAGCTGAGATACCATTTCATCCGGGAGCATGTGGAGTATGGGGACATAGATCTGCAGTATGTTCCAACTGATAGGCAAGTTGCAAATATATTCACAAAGCCGCTGGACGAGACCAAGTTTAGTTTCTTCAAAACTGAGCTTGGTATGCTCAACAAAGAAAGATAGACAAGATGGACTCATCTCACAACTCAGAATTCAAGGACAAGTCAAAAAGGTTAGAAATTTCTCTTAGTGGACTTCATTTCTCGACACAAAGAATGACTACTCGAGAACTTGAATATGTCTACTCGAGTACTTCTCTGAATTCTAGAGAACTAAGTAAGTCACTCGAGTGCCATCACTCGAGTACTACACTTCCTCTCGAGAAGCAGAATTAGATCACTCGAGTACTGTCATAACGCCTCTCCATTACCTTTATTCCACCACTCGAGTACTGAAGCTCCACTCGAGAAATGACTCCACAGATTCTGAATCTTTTAAAAATTTTCAATTTCGAAACCCGCGTTCTTTCCTCCGCTATCTAAGGTATGTTTAAACTTAATTAGACTCCTAATAATCAATACTAGGGTTATGTAAATAGAAAATATAAAATTTCTAGAATCTACTTGAATTCAAATCTCTCGAAAGACTCTTCGTCTTCCACCGCTTCTACAGAGCACGTCGTCGTCTTCCACCCGCAGTTCACTGAAGGAAAATGGCGCCGCCATCGAAGATTGGAGTGGGCAGTGAGTTAGTGGTTGCTGGCATTGCATAATTATCAGACAATTTTAGGAATTTGTTGATTCTTCTTGACAATGCAGGTCTGACTTTCATTCTTCAACAACCGTGCAAGATATTGTTTCTAGAGGTGGAGGAATTTTTCAAGAACATTAAGGTAAAGGGAAATGGAAAAGTGCTAAAGTCTAAAGTCAAGGGAGTCAAGGTAAAACTCACAAAAACATCTATTTTAAAGCTTCTAAAAATGCTTGTAGTGGATGTAGAAGATGAAATCACAAATGAAGATAATGACAGAACATGTAATTTCTGTGGTATTTCACCTGAAGTCACTTCCATCAAAAGGCCATACCTCAACCCAGAAATAAAGTTTCTTATAGATATCATTGGAAAAATACTGTTATGCAGGACTAGCTCCATAAGCCTTATAACCAATGATCTTTTTGACATCATGACAATAATTATCTGCAGGAAAAGATTCCAATTTGGTATGTTGATATTGGACAAGATAAGGGAGAGCATTAAGGCTCCAAGTTATGCAAAGATTATCTCCTTAATGTTGCATGAGATTAATCCTCAGGTATGTGATCTCTCCAAAGGCACTACCATCCACCATATAAAGAAAGTCTCTGTTTCCTCCATCCAGAGATGGGAGTTGAATCCCTTCAGTTATCAGAGAACACATTGGTCAGCTGATCTTTGGACTGAATAAAAGGAGTGACAACTATCTTTTTATCCAAGTGATATTTGATAAAGTGTCGATCAACTTACAACATGCTTTGTTCTGTCATGTTGGACATGGTTATGAGCAATGTTAATCGATGTCTTATTGTCACAGAATAAGGAGAAAGGGGTTGTCACAGAGAAACTCGAATCTTGTAACACAGTACATAGTCATAGCCCCTCACATAGGCCTTGGGACATGGCACAATATTCTGCCTCTGTACTCGATCTAGCAACAACATTCTGCTTCTTGCTACGCCACATCACAAGATTTCAACCAACAAAGGAGCAGTATCTTGTTGTGGAATTCTGTCATCACGACATCCAACCCAATCAGCATCAATAAAATCTCAATCTTCAAGTTATTGTTTTTGGAAAATAAGAGACCACGACCAGGGGCTTTCTTCAAATATCCCAACAAGCGATACGCAGCTTCTTGATGTCAGATTCTGGGAAAATGCATATATATACTAAGAATACCAACTGCATACGTAATGTCGGGACCTAAAGATGAAACTCAACCTCCAGAATCTTACTCTCAGGTTTGGGAATCTGACATTCCTAAAGATTTTCCAGAAATTCAGATTCCTAAAAGAAGGAAGTATGGAGAGGGAGCTTATGCTAGTAGATCTATTCCAAATCCAGAGGCAGAGAAGAGAAAAGCTCAGGAGTTTGCTGAAATATGGAGTCCAACTTCCAAAGCTTTGATACTTGATACACTGATGCTTGTCATGGATTATAATGAAAGCATAAATCTTCATTACAGCTATTCTGAATGGGAATTATATGATAAACCATTGACTAAAAGGAGAATCTATGACAGAGAATATGGGAGGAACAATCCCAATGCTCCTCCTAGACCTCCTAAGTATTACCCCAAGCCCTTCAGTTATCAGAGAAGAAAACTGGATAAGAAGGACAGAAAACAACGATAACAGCATCATCAAAGCTAGAAATGGTTATGAGTTATGAGATTGAGGAGTGAATCCATGTAGAATGAAATCTAGAAACAATTCTAATTATATAATCTTTAGTTTTGATGATTATTTCTTTATTTATTAGTTTCTTGTATTTTATCCCGGGATTACCTTTAATATCTAGTTCTTTCTATTTTGGTATAATTCACCTTAGTGTAGAGGGTTCTGACTTTTACAAATAGGGGGAGATTGTTGGGTATTGCATCCACAATAACCTAGATTTGTATAAAGTCACCCTTAAACTAAGATGAATTAGGTTATATTTGATTTCCTATTCTAGTTATGTGTTTGCAGGATTTATTGCCAAGTGTAGACCAATGTCAGTCTACAGCGGGTCATCAAACACAGGACCATACAATGTAATTCCTTATTGTGTAATCCAAGGGGTTGAATCATGTGTAGCCTCTCTATTGGGATACACTTCATGTTCTAGCACATGGACTAATGGATGAAAACTGGATGCTGTTTGGAATGAAGAACTTTAGTTTTATAAAGCTGAGAAAATTCTAAGTGTTGTACTCGAGTAGCTCTCTTAGTACTCGAGTAGAAGCCTTAGAAGCACACAAGTAAAACTAGTCTGTATTTCGAGTGTGGAAGTGGTTCTCGAGTAGTTTATATCTAGCACTGGATAAGTCAAGTCCCGCACTCGAGTAGACCTGCTCTCATTCTCGAGTGAACATGTTTATCTATCAGAAATATTTCTAAGTCAAGTACTCGAGCAGTCTAGCTGAATACTCGAGTGGTTGAGAAGATTAAGTCGAGTGACAAAGTTAGTTCTCGGGAAAATTCTTAGACCACTCGAGTGGGATTTTTTTGTACTCGAGTAGTTCATTTATTACTCGAGTAGTCTAATTTCAGCACTCGAGTGATCGATAGTTTCATCCAGAATTTTCTCCAAGTCCAAGCTCTCGAGAAGCTCAAGTCTATCTCTCAAGATGTATGTCTAGCACTCGAGTAATCCTTTAACCACTCGAGTGATTTACTTCTACATCCAGAATTTCCAGAATTGCCTCCTCTCGAGTTGTCAAAGTCTTTCACTCAAGAGCCAGTTCATTCACTCGAGTAGTATACTTCTCACTCAAGTAATGCTGAACCAATTTCAGAAAATTCTTAAGTCCCTGTCAGATCTAATTTTTTGAATGTCGTGACATGATTGGTCCACGTGGCCATCATTAATGATGATTATTACCGTTAGGGAGATCTTATAAAAGTTCCTGTCATAATGATAAACCCTAAGCATGTAATTCCAAAATCTGGATCGGCCGATAGTTTTATCTTCAACATAAATTCGCTGCAAGTTTTCAAGAACACTTTTCGTAACTTTCGATCCAGAGAGATTCGCAGATCAAGGGATTCTTCTTTCTCTATCTACTTCTTGATCGCGTGAGTCAAAAGTTCTCAGAACAAGATCGATCCGAGAGTTTTCTTCTACAGTTTCTGATAAAGCCACAAGTCCAAGGAAGAAGACCTAGGGAAAGATTTTCAGATTTGAGAAAATAATTGTTTGTATTCTACAATTTCTTTTTAATCTTGTAGGAGATTATTATTCGAGTGTAGGAGATTTGTTCTCCGAGTTATAGGAAGTTTTCATCTTCCAAGTGTAGATCCATTTTAGATCGAGATTGTAGGAATGTTGTTCCGAGTGGTAGGATTGTTTTGATCCGAGATTAGTGGAGTAGCCGCGTCTAGCATATTGCTAGATCGGTGAGTGGAAAGTGGACGTACCCAAGATTGGGGAACCATTATAATTCTTGGTGTCCTCTGTGAATGCTTGTTTATTTCTTATGAATTAGATCGCTAAAGTTTTTATTCCGCAAAAGACGCACAACTCACCTATTCACCCCCTCTAGGTGATTTAGGTAGACAACTTAGACGTTTTTCAATTGGTATCAGAGGGAGGTTGATCATTAGAAGGTTAACACCTTGATCAAGATCTGCCCCAAGTTGTCTCTGAGTTATTCAAGCATGGATAGAGCCAAGAATTTTGCCAAGCTTCCCTTGTGCACAAAGAATAATTTTGCAATGTGGAAAGAGAGAATAAAATTCTTTATGGAAGCTGTGGATCCAAGGATCTTCATGATTGTTGAAGAAGGTCCTTATGTTCTCGTGACCGCCTCCACTATAGATTCTGCAAAACAAGTTCCTAAGAAGCCAATGGATCTTGACAAAGATGAGATTGCACTTGTCTCTTTAGACAAGAAAGCTAAAAATATTATAGCAAGTGCAGTCGATGATTTAATGCTGCAGAATTTGATTCACTACCAGTCTACTAAGGAGATGTGGCAGTCTCTGATCATATTGATGGAAGGTACAGAAGAAGTAAGCGATGACACAAGATCCCTTCTGAATCAGAAGTATGAAGCCTTCCGGCAAGCACCCAAGGACACCATTACTGACACTTTTGAGAACTTCTTCAAGATAGTCAACGGCCTAAGAGTATATGGTCGGATCTTCACCAATGGAGAGCTGAACGATAAGTTTCTGAGATCCCTAACCAAGGAATGGGACAACAAAGTCTGTGCCATTAGAGAATTTGGCAATCTAGCTGAGACTGATCCTCAGAACCTCTTTGGAAAGCTGATGTCCTATGAACTTCAAATTAATTCTAGAAAAGCTGAAGAAGAGAAGAGTCGATCCGCTCCCAAGGAGAAGTCTTTCGCTCTGAAGACAGACAGCTCAAGGATGGGCAAAGCTGCTTCACCTGCCCCTGCTTAAGTAGAAAGTGAAGAAGAATCATCTAAGCCAAGCACTTCAGGATTAGAGCTATCTGAAGGAGAGTTCTCGCTGCTCTCAAGAGAGTTCAAGAAATTCTTGAATAAGAAAAAGCAATGGAGAGGCAAGGATGCCTCATACTGTAATTTTTTCTCCTAGGTAGGGTGGCCTCAAGGTTACCCTGCCCTCTATCTATTTCGCTGCTTAGGGAGGGCGCCTCGTGATCGTTCGCCGATTTAGCCTCCTATATTAGGCGGCCCCATCCCCGCCCAAGCTATTCGGCCCTTCAGCCATCTGTTCTTCCGTCGGCGACCGACCGAAATTCCTCCATCGGTCGACCTTTTTCAGTTGGGTCTCGTGTAACCATCCTCATAATTACCAATAGTGGGGGTGAGTTTAGCCAAAAATATTAGTCAGTCTACGTTTAAGAAAAATAATAAAATAATACGGATGTAGAACTTTATAAAATTGACATACGATTACTAATTACAGTGGTTATGATCTGCGGATATTCGGGTAACCACCATAACTTCTTGTGGAGGCTAAAATAGAGCATTAGGCCCTCATTCATTTCTACCATTTCTCATCACAATTTTTTTCCTACGATTCTCTCTCTCCTCTCCTATTTATCCTACAATTTTCTTTCTCGTCACATTTTTTCCTACGATCATTCTCTCTCTCTACTCCAAACTTCTCCTCTTCCTTTCACACTCCTGTGCGCTCCATTCAAAGCACACTAATGTGAACTCCATTCCAAGTATGACCTGCGCACCCCTCCACACTCTCCACTCTCAAGACCAATCTGTTCAAGTAGGATACCGTGCGGTCTGGCGGTTTAGCTTGGCGGATTGATTAACCGCGCGGTCAGGCGGTCTCTCTACAATGGTTAGATATCCAAACTGTTGTTGTTGGTTGTCCGGGCGGTCTAGCAGTTTATCTCAGATGTCTTGGAGACCGGGCGGTTTAACGGTATCCTACCATGACTTGTTCTCTTCCTTCTAGTGTTGTCGAGTGGTTAGACCTTTGTTAACCGCATGGCCTGATCAGTCTCTATATGTCTAGCCGCCAGCTCTCTGTAATTTTTTTAGTCCCACATTGTTTATTTGTACTCTCTCCACTCTCCTCCATTCTATAAAAGGGAGGCCATACCTTTGTAAAGATCATCTTTTTGTATAATAAAACTTTCAATTATTCAAATTTTTTGCTTGTTTTTTAGTCTCATGTTCGCCTGTTCGCTACTTCTCACATGGTGTCAGAGGAAACGATCGATTCCACCTGATTCCTTTGGCCATTCTGTCCGCACGGCTTTGTTATCTGTTCGCCCGGATATCTGTCTATCCGCACGGCTTCTTTTCCTTGTCGCTGCCCTATTTGTGTGACTTCCTTCCCTCTTTTCTACGACCTATTTTTGCGGACTCTCTGATTTCCTTCCGCTCTCTCTTCTCTTTCGCTCGAACTCTGTGTGTTCGCGTGGCTTATTCTCTGATCGCCCGAACTCTTTCCTGTTCGTGCGATCTCCCCTTTTTCTCGCAAACTTCTTAGTTCGCGCGACCTCTGCCCCTGTGCTTTGATCTGCTTCCTGGTGGTTGCCCTTATCTCCACTGGTGTGCTGACACCGTGATCGTTGCGGTTTACACTCTTTAGCCACTGCGGTTTCTTCTCTCCAGCCTCTAGTATCGCACACTCCTTCGCGCGGCTTCTCTATTTTCTATCCGCATGACCTCTCTTCAGCGCGACATCCTTTGTTTCCTTCTTATCTATGACCAACTCCGATATCTCCACCCCCATCATCTCTACCTCCACCACTCATGTGGCCCATCCTCCTCCTCCTCCTACTCCTTCCGGAAACCTTGGCATGGTTTCTAAACTACTTGGTTCCAACTATCCGGATTAGAGCATTTCTTTCACCTTTCTTCTTCATTCTCAGCGTAAACATCATCACCTCACGAATGACCCTCCTCCTACTAACTCTGCTCACTTTGAGTATGGGGATGCGAGTGATGCGCTTGTCCGCACTTGGCTGGCCAACAGCCTCTGATGAATGCATTCCCATCATCCGTCATGATGAGACGGTTAAGGCTGTCTGGCTTCACCTTGCTGCTCTCTACTCGAAGGGCCCAGACGTCCCGCATTTATATTCTTTATGTAGACCTCTTTGCCCGCCCTTCCATGTCTCCTACTGCGGCTTATCAACAAGTTCAGGCTCTTGGCGCAGAAATCCTCAAGAATCGCCCCTTCTCCGCAGACTTGGCCGAGCAGCACAAGCACTTCCAGGAACTCCTGGTTATTTGTTATCTTCTGCGACTTCCGGATTCATATGATTTGATCCGCCAACAAATCTTGGGCGATGCGAAATATCCAACTTTGGATGCCACCATGGCTCGCATCGCCATTATTACTTCGTTGCTCCAGCATCCTTTGTTGTCCTCTCCTCCTCCCCAGGACTCCTATGCTCACCAAGCTCAGTGGGGTGGCCCTAGTGGTCGCAACCAGTCAGGCGGTCGTGGTTCATCCAGGTTCCTCTTCTCTCACTATGGTCGTACCGGCCATTCTATTGACCGCTACTGGCAGAAACATCCTCATCTTCGCCCCTCTAGTGATGCATCCTCCTCCACCTCCAGCTCCTCTCGGCCCTCTATTTTTGTGGCCATGACTTCAGGTAGTGCCCAAGTTTTTACCCAAGGTAAATGGCTCATTGAATCAAGTGTGACGAATCACATGACCGGCAACCCTCAATTCTTCTCTCTCCTCGAAACGCATGATCGATTGCCCTCGGTTCTTGTTGCGGATGGCTCGCCTTCCCTGGTTCACGGGACAGGCATGGTTCAAGTCACCCCGTCACTTCATTTGGCGGACACCCTTTATGTCCCAAAGTTCCCGTGCATTTTGTTATCCGTTACTACATTATGCAAGCAACTTCAGTGCTCTGTCTTATTCACTCCAACTTCTTATTCTTTTCAGGACCCGAGCACCCAACGGATGATTGCTACTGGGACTGAGAGCGGCGACCTCTACTTTCTCCACAATGTTTCTGCTCTGTCCGCCTTCTCCTTCTCTTCTATGGATCTACTTCAATGGCATCTTCTCCTTGGACATACTCCTCCTTGGATTCTTCGTCATCTTCTGCCCCACTTACCTCCGATCAGTCCTCCGCTCAACTGTGATGTGTGTCAGCTTGGCAAACATCACCGCTCCTCCTTCCCGCCAAAGAAGAGTCGTGGCTCTTCTCGTCCGTTTGATCTCATTCATTCTGATGTCTGGGGTCCTTCTCCTACCCTTAGTGTTGGTCGGGGTAGTTCTTACTTTGTAACGTTTATTGATGATTTCTCTTGATGTACGTTGGTGTATCTGTTAAAAGATCGTCCTGAACTATTTTCTATATGACAATCAATTTATTGTATGGTTCGAACTCAGTTTAATGTTTCTATTAAAATTTTGCGCTCTGATAATGCTAAGGAATATCTTAGTCATGAGTTCTCCTCTTTTTGTATGCAACATGGTCTTGTTCATCAGACCAGCTGTGTTTACACATCCCAGCAAAATGGGGTGGCAGAGCGTAAAAACTGTCATCTCCTTGATGTCGCTCGTACTCTCATGACGCAGATGCAAGTACCTCGCTCCTACTGGGGCTATGCTTTTCTCCTCTCCTGCTATCTCGTCAATCGAGTTCCCTCTACGGTTCTCCACGGCAAGACCCCATTCTCCATTCTCTACCTGGGCAAGGAACCATTTCCTCTCCCTCTCCGTATCTTTGGGTGCACAGCTTTTGTGCATGCTCCTTCCGCTACCCGCGATAAGCTTTTCCCCCGTTCCACCAAGTGTGTCTTTTTGGGTTATTCTACAACTCAAAAAGACTATTGTATCTTTGACCCCGTTCTACGCAAGCAATTTGTCTCCGCGGACGTGACCTTCTTCGAGAATGTGTCCTACTTCTCTCCTGCATCCCCACTTCTCCCTGATCTATCTGATTCCCCACTGTCTCCCTCCATTCCTTCCCCGCCTATCGATGTCTCTCCTCCTACTTCATATCCTCCTCCGTCTCCTCCTCTGTCTCCTCCTCTCTCCATTCTATCCCTTCCCACTTCTCCCTTTTCTCTGCAGCCATCTCTCTCTACTCCCGGGCCAGCCTTCTCTGCCACGGACGCTCCGGTCACTGAGGAATGCGTCGACCTGGATCTTCCCATTGCTCTTCACAAAGGGGTTCGGGCGTGTACTCAACACCCGCTTGCGGCAGTTATTTCCTATGATCGGCTTACTCCTTCTCGCAGGTCTTTTGCTTTGGCTATCTCGGCTACTAACACTCCTCGCACCTACCAGGAGGCTCTTGCTATTCCTCACTGGAAAATTCCATGGATGAGGAGATTGCCACTCTTACTAAAAGGGGTACCTGGACCCTTGTTCCTCCACCAGTTGGTACTGATGTAGTTGGCTATCGCTGGATGTTTGTTGTGAAGTTTCGCCCAGACGGTACTGTGGATCGCTATAAAGCCCAGCTGGTGGCGAAATGCTTTACTCAGACTTATGCGGTTGATTACTTTGATACCTTTTCTCCGGTCGCTCGCCTCAGCACCATCCGCGTTCTTCTCTCTGTGGCCATCAATAGGGATTGGGTTATTTCCCATCTTGATATCAAGAATGCCTTCCTCTATGGGGATCTTCAGGAGGAGGTCTACATGGAGCAACCTCCTGGGTATGTTGCTCAAGGGGAGACACATGTATGCCGGTTGAAGAAGGACATCTATGGCCTAAAACAGAGCCCTCGGGCGTGGTTTGACAAGTTCAGTGGCATTGTGGCTGATATCGGCTTTGCAAGGAGTTCGGCCGATCACTCCTTATTTATTCGCAAAACTGCCTTGGGACTGGTGGTTTTGGTGGTATATGTGGATGATATTCTTCTTACTGGCGATGACCAGGCTGGTGTGGACTTGACAAAGAAACACCTCCGTCAACACCTGGTCACAAAGGATATGAGCTCCCCGAAATACTTTTTGGGGATAGAAATCTCTCGAAATCCCGACTCGTTGGTTCTTTCTCAACGGAAGTATGCTCTTGATCTTCTACAAGAGGCAATATTGACTGGTGCCAAACCGGCCCGATGTCCCATGGCTACTAGAGAAGACAAAACATGGACAGATGACTCGCCTCTTCTATCCAATATCATGAGATACAGACGTCTGGTGGGAAAACTCATTTATCTCATAGTGATTAGACCAGACATCTCCTATGTTATAGGCGAGGTTAGTCAGTTCATGCAAGCTCCTAGGGAATTCCATCTTCAGTCTGCCTTGAGGATATTAGAGTATGTCAAAGCTGCACCAGGAAAAGGGTTACTCTTTTAGAAGAATGGTCATCTAAAAGTTGAAGCCTACTCAGATTCTAGCTATGCGAATGATAAAGGTGACCGTGTTAGAACCCTAGTTCATGATTTGGGCTAGGATCACTATTAGGATGATTAGATTGACCAAAAATGTATAGTCATGGGTCATAGGATTATTTACAGGTTTGATCCCTCAGAAAAATTCCAGAGAAGTTCAGATTTGAAGTTCATAAAATTGCTGGAAGAAATTCTCCGAGCTCAGTTCAACGAACTCTGAGCTCAGTTCAACGAACTCTGAGCTCAGCTCAAAGAAAGCTGTGAAACTCAGTTCAATTATTTTGCAGTTCATGTTATCTGAGCTCAGCTCGACAAACTCCGAGCTAAGCTCGATGAACTCCAAGCTGAGATCAACGAATTCCGAGCCCAGTTTGAAGAAGCTTTAAAATAAAGTTTGGCGATTTCCTGTGCAGTTTTTCAGACAGTTTTATTTATAACTGGCAGAATTTATTAAGACTTAATTGCATGCATTTATAGCTATCAAAATTAATGCTATATATTCTTAAGAATATAGCCGTTTGGAGGCTGCATTAATTATCAATTAAATCATAGATTAAATGCCAATTGATTCCCAAAGAAATTACCATTCTCGGGAATAGGCTTCAGCCATTTCAAGACAAGAATTCAAATGTTTGAATTAGTCAAAGGGATATATATATATGATATACAGAAGATTGTAAGAAAAACAATATATATCATAAAGTGACAAAGAAAAGGAAGCAGAGAATGAAAGAAAAACATACAGAACAACTTCATCTTCTTCATCTGCTCCAAGGCTTTCAAGATACGAGAAATACATATCAGTCAAGAAGTCTGTTGTAGAGCAATATCAAAGCTGAAGGCCTACTCACCCTTAGCAAAGCTTCCACTCCTAAACCATTGAAGATCTCAGGGGGAGCTTTGACAACATCACATATTCCACATAGTCTTCGCAGTTGTATTTGAGAAAAGAAGACTTCCATCAATCTCTCATCCCTACCTCTGTACAGGGTTTTAATTCCCTTCAAAATTATTCTGGTTGCAAGTCTCCTTCCAAAAGAGTTGGGTTTGTTTTTGAGCACCTGATCAAAAGCTCATTGGTGGAAGTCACCTGATCAAAACCTGTAGTGGATTCCTACCAAGGGTGGTAGAAGAGTGGATGTACCCAGGTTGGGTAACCACTATAAATTTCCTTGTGTCATCTGGATTGCTTGCTTTCTTTCTTTTTATTTGTGCTGTGACTTTTTATTTCTTAACTCTAATTTAGAATAAATTAAGATCTATCCCTAACTTTCAATTGGTATCAGAGGGTCGTTCTTTGGTTGTACAAGCTAACACCTGAACTAAAATGATCTGATAGATCTTAAATTTCTTAAGAGTTTTTCATGACACAAAATGAAGAATGTTCAAGCACTAGACCTCCTAAGTGCAATCTGGATAAGCTTGTACTATGGAAGGCAAGGATTAGGCTTTTTATGAACTCTATTGATGAAGCCATTTTCAATTCTATTTTGACAGGTCCTTATCAACCATTGGAAATAAAAAGCATGAATGCTGTTCCATCACTTCAATGGACAGAAGCCCAAAAATTGCTAAAGATTGCTAATGCAAGAGCAATGGACATCCTTGCTCAATCAATGTCTGATGACATTTTTGAAGAAATTGTTGAATGCACCTCAACAAAGGACATCTGGGACTCCCTCACAGCAATGGCTGCTGGATCAGCTAAAAAGAGAAAATATGATGCTGATACTTGGAGTGATTCTGAAGCTTCATTCTATACTACTGAGGATGAAGAAGAAATAAGGGCAAGAGAATTCTGCTTGATGGCAATCAATGCATCTTGCAGCAACTATGATGAAGAATCTGAATCTGATGAAGAATCAGAAGCAGAATCAGAAGAGGATAAGGTTATCTCTTCTTTTGATTTTTCCTCAAAATATTTTAAAGAAGATTTTAAAATTTTATGCAATGATTTAATTCAATCTGAGAAGGAAATAAAATTTCTCAGAGAGAAAGTGTATAATCTATCTTTTGAAAACAAAAATCTTAAAGAAAATTTAAAAAATATTTCTGAACAATTAGCTTCTTTAGAAACAATTAAAGACAGAGAAAAGATAATAGATTTAGGGAATATAACTGAATTTTTACCAAAAACAATTAAAAAATTTCAGAAAATTTGTGTTCAACATAATTTGTCGAACGAAGCTCGACGAAAACTACATTAATCGTCGAACCGAGGTCGACGATCTCTGAACAGAAATTTTGATTTTAACTTGTCTAGAAATTATGATTGACGAAAGAAATTTGCTTCGTCGAACCGAGATCGACGATCGTGGAACACAGAAAATAGATATTATCATTCTGTGAACCGAGATCGATGAAATCGATTCCCTTCGTCGAACTCAGGTCGACGAAAATATTTTTCGTCGAACTCAGAATTTCAAAACAGAAATTTTTATCCTTTTGAAAACTATAATCAAACTCAAAACTTTATCAATCCTTTTACCCAATGGGTCATCTCTCCTAGGAAATTTCATCCATTAGGTTACAAAGATCAACCTGAAGGTACTTTTATTTCTAATTATTTTAAAAGAAAACCAGGACCCAAGATATTCTGGGTCCAGAACCTCTAACCTCTCTTTTCAGGTAAAGAACTTGACAGGTTGTCAAGATCTAAGGCTGGGCAAAAAGGAAAGCTGAAGATACTATCAGAGAGCTTACTCTCACCAAATTTCTCCAATTCTTTCGTCAGCAATTCCTTAGAAAGATTCTTTATTTCTCTTCATATTCTTGGATCTTTGTTGTCATCTTTATTTCTCAAAGTACCTTTGTAAATCTGCTGAAAAATTATAATTCAGGCAGATTATTTTTGCTTTGTATTTTATTTTTCTGTGAATAGTGTCCTCACCTAAATAGGGGGATATTGTTGGAACCCTAGTTCTGATTTGGGCTAGGATCACTATTAGGATGATTAGATTGACCCAAAATGTATAGTCATGGGTCATAGGATTATTTACAGGTTTGCTCCCTCAGAAAAATTCCAGAGAAGTTCAGATTTGAAGTTCAGAAAATTGCTGAAAGAAATTCTCCGAGCTTAGTTCAACGAACTCTGAGCTCATTTCAACAAACTCTGAGCTCAGTTCAACGAACTCTGAGCTCAGCTCAAAGAAAGCTGTGAAACTTAGTTCAACGATTTTGCAGTTCATATTCTCTGAGCTCAGCTCCCCGAACTCCGAGCTAAGCTCGACGAACTCCGAGCTGAGATCAACGAACACCGAGCCCAGTTTGAAGAAGCTTTAAAATAAAGTTTGGTGATTTCCTGTGCAGTTTTTCAGACAGTTTTATTTACAGCTGGCAGAATTTATTAAGGCTTAATTGCAGGCATTTATAGCTATCAGAATTAATGCTATATATTCTTAAGAATATAGCCGTTCGGAGGCTTCATTAATTATGAATTAAATCAGAGATTAAATGTCAATTGATTCCCAAAGAAATTACCATTCTCGGGAATAGGCTTCAGCCATTTCAAGACAAGAATTCAAATGTATGAATTAGTCCAAGGGATATATATATATGATATACAGAAGATTGTAAGAAAAATAATATATATCATAAAGTGACAAAGAAAAGGAAGCAGAGATTGAAAGAAAAATATACAGATCAAATTCATCTTCTTCATCTGCTCCAAGGCTTTCAAGATACAAGAAATACATATCAGTCTAGAAGCCTGTTGTAGAGCAACATCAAAGCTGAAGGCCTACTCACCCTTAGCAAAGCTTCCACTCCTAAACCATTCAAGATCTCAGGGAGAGCTTTGACAACATCACATAATCCACATAGTCTTCTCAGTTGTATTTGAGAAAAGAAGACTTCCATCAATCTCTCATCCCCACCTCTGTACAGGGTTTTAATTCTCATCAAAATTATTCTGGTTGCAAGTCTCCTTCCAAAAGACTTGGGTTGGTTTTTGAGCACCTGATAAAAAGCTCATTGGTGGTAGTCACCTGATCAAAACCTGTAGTGGATTCCTACCAAGGGTGGTAGAAGAGTGGATGTACCCAGGTTGGAGAACCACTATAAATTTCCTTGTGCCATCTGGAATGCTTGTTTTCTTTCTTTTTATTTATGCTGTGACTTTTTATTTCTTAACTCTAATTTAGAATAAATTAAGATCTATCCCTAACTTTCAGACCGCAAATCTACATCAGGCTTTTGCACATTTGTTGGAGGAAATCTTGTGAGATGGAAGAGCAAGAAACAGTCTGTTGTCTCCAGATCCAGTGCAGAAGCCGAATATCGGAGTATGGCGTCAACCACCTGTGAGATAAAATGGTTGCGTGCTCTCATGCTTGACTTAGGAGAGGTCTACGACTATCCTCTTCCTATGTTCTGTGATAATAAGGTTGCCATATACATATCCAGAAATCTGGTCTTCCATGTAAGAACAAAACATATAGAAGTTGACTACCATTTCATTCAGGAAGAGGTCCTGAAGAAATAGATTTGTACTCCGTTCGTCACCTCCGACAAAGAGTTGACGGATATCTTCACTAAGCCGGTTTCTACTTCCTTCTTCCACATTTGTGACAAGCTGGGCATGATTGATATATATGCTCCAGCTTGAGGGGGAGTGTTGAAGTAGGAGACCATGCGGTCTGACGGTTTAGCTTGGTAGATTTATAAACCGTGCGGTCAGGCGGTCTCTCTACAGCGATTAGATATCCAGACTATTGTTATTGGTTGTCCGAACGGTCTAGCGATTTATCTCAGATGTCTTGGAGACCGGGCAGTTTAGCGGTCTCCTACCGTGACTTGTTCTCTTCCTCCTGGTGTTGCCGAGCGGTTAGACCTTTGTTAACCGCGCGGCCCGATCGGTCTCTATATGTCTAGCCACCAGCTCTCTGTAATTTTTTAGCCCCACATTGTTTATTTATACTCTCTCCACTCTCCTACATTCTATAAAAGGGAGGTCATACCTTTGTAAAGATCATCTTTTTGGATAATAAAACTTTCAATTATTAAAATGTTGATAGTTTAACTTTCAAGGCAGCCTAAACACCTAGAGGGGGGGTGAATAGGTTCTGCTTCTCTTTATAAAACTTCTAGGCAGAATTCAATTTAATAACTAATATAATAAACACAGCAATCACAGAAAACAAAACATCACAGATTGCACTATGTTTTATAGTGGTTCCCCAAGGTCTGGGTACATCCACTTTCCCCCTTCACCTATCTAGCAGTATGCTAGATTCGGCCAAACTTCCACTTATCTCAGATCAATAGATCTTACAACTCAGAACCCAACTGGTTCCTACAACTCAGGCACAACTGCCCTACCTCAGCCTTGCCCCAAGGCCTACAACTCAGAGAATATCCTTCTCCTACACTCAGGCAAACAGCCCTACCACTCAGAGTTCAACACTCTTACACTCAGCCTTTATAACATAGGCTTACAACTCAGATCTGTATAAACAGATCCTACAGAAATATAGAAAAGATTGTTTTAATTGTCTTGCCAAAGTTGAGAGAGAAAAGGCAATGACAATTCTTGATCAGCTGATGCAATCAACTGTTTCTTAGCCTTCTTCAAAGCTTCTTGAAAATGTACTTAGCTGAGTTGATTCCAAACAGCTTCTTGAGAATCCACTGGTGGATTCTTTCTTCTTCTTCAAATTCTGACTTGATCTCTCTCTATCCAGAACTTTGAATGATTCTTCTGAATTCTGATTAGAACTCTTCTTAGATCTATCCTTAGATAGTCTTCTTAGATCTCCCGGAGAAGATCTTCTTAAGTGCCTAGCACTTTCTTGAAATGAGTAGAATTGTAATCCTTCTCCACTTTCTGATCCAATGTATTTCAAAAGGTCAGTTCTATATGTTGTTCATCCTTTTCTCCTTCTGAATCTGTCTATTTATAGACATTCTTCATGGTAACCGGCTGATCCGGTTTCTAACCATTTTCTGACAAGTCTGACAACTTCAGTTAACCGGTGATAACCCACAGCTGTCAAGTCTTCAAACAAGTCCTGTGCCTTAGTCTTGAATCACAAGTTGTTGAAACAGTCTGTCAGAAAGTGTCGAGACAATCTGTCTATTTGTGTCGACATAATTGACTTTGGTGTCGACACAGTCTTCAGTGATGTCGACTAAGTTGCCTTTGAGTCGACACAGCTTCTTCTGCAAATAACTTGATCTTGACTCTTCAGTGTGTCGACACAAGTCCTGTGTGTCGACACAATTGTTGTAGAATCATAACTTTAGTAAGTGTCGACTTAGCCTTCAGGTGTCGACACATTCATTTTTTAACTCTGCTATTATGTGTCGACTTAATCACAATGTGTCGACACATTCTGCTGGTGTCGACTAACTTGAGGTCGACTATTTTCTTCTGTGTCGACACATTCAGATGATGTCGACAATCTTGAGATCAACTATATTCTTCTGTGTCGACACATTCTCCCAATGTTTGAGGTCGACGCTTTTCTTCTGTGTCGACACAATTTCCCAGTATTGTGTCGACTCTTTTCTTCTGTGTCGACACAATTTCCCAGTGTTGTGTCGACTCTTTTTCTGTGTCGACACAAATTCCCAGTGTTGTGTCGACTTACTTCTTCTGTGTCGACACTTTTTCCCAGTGTAGTTGTAGACTAACTGCTATGTGTCGACACTGCTTCCCAGTGTTGTGTCGACTATTTTCTTCTGTGTGTCGACACTGCTTCCTTTGTGTCGACACTTGGACTTAGAATTTTTCTGCATACTTTATCAATTCTCCACCTGCACATGTCAACTTAAAACAACATCAAATACACCTTGATGTATATCATTGAGCTAAGTTGGGCTTCTTCAAATCAGGTACACATTTTCCAATGTACCCAACAATCTCCCCCTATTTGGAGAAGTCATAACCCCTATAGCCAATGATATACACCATTTATAAACAGTACTAAATGATGATTAATGACATAGCAGGAATACTTTAAATATAAACAAAACATAACATGGAATAATTCAGAATCAATCATCACAGAATGCACATTATAATATGCCAAACAACATTTTGTTTATAACAGGGTAATGTTTGATTACAAAGTTTTACATTTGATGATCACATCACAACATTACAAAATATTTAAAACAAAATCAGGATTGATCAGGCTCTCTAATCATAATCCCTTTGCCAGACTGAATTGTAGCTGTCACAGGAGCTTCTGATTCTTCAGCTATCTTCTTTCCTTTAAGATCAGCCTTCTTCTGAGCTTCTTCCTTGATCCTTTGCCTTTCAAAATAATGAAAAGGCTTTGGGAAGTATTTGCTTGGCTCCTTAGCATTTGATGGCAGTCTTCCCAGCTTGGCTTTCCTTCTGAATTGTACAATTGCCTCTTGCCTTGCCTCATACTTCTGCCATTCAATTTCATTGTACCACTTCCCTCTCTCATGAACTTTATCCTGTACAGCTTTCCATGCAGTGAGTATGATGTTCCTTGAAGTAGGACTCCACTGCTCATAATCTGGCTTCAGTACAGCCTGCTCTCTGAATTTCTTCTTTGCCAATAGAGCATCCTGCTGTTCTTTCAGAGTAGCCTCAGGCTTATCAACTTTTCCAAAGACAATATTAGTAACCTCCTTTGGAGGACTATACATTCCTTGAACTTTCCGATCAATCAAGTCAAAATCTGGAGGGGGGTATATGACTTGGGCAACCTCAGGTTGATTGCCTTCAAGTAGATTAGATTGTATTCCTGACTCAGCTACCATAGCATCATCACACAATGGGGGATATCCCAAAGTGGCTCGTATGCTATTGGTCACCCACTTGGTGTGCTCAGAGCCTGCATGAATTAGCATCCTCTCCCCCTTTATGGCTTCTCTTGAGACATGATCTCTAAGATCTTCTTTTTGAAATCGAATTTGGCCATCCAAATAATTCACTCCCTCTTTGAAAAATGGTCTTAACTTTTGAAGCTTTTCAGATATGTCCTTTTGAGAGGTTGTGATGGCAGTCTTAACAGATGCAATAGCAGCCTGAAAATTTTTATCAAATTCTTCCATTTCTTTGGCTCTATCTGCAGGCATACCTGGAACAATCTTTTTCACTTCTTTAATGATCTCATTATGAGATTCAGTTAAATTTTCATTCATTCTGATTTGATTTTCCAGAACATAACTTTGCTTCAAAGCAATATCATCCACCTTTGTAGAGATAGCCTCCTGTTGTTTAGCCAGATAAACTACAGCATTGCCACCCTTGTGGAAGCAATCTGTCATTTCAGTTTTATGCAAGTTGACTTGAAATTGGATGGACTTGATATCCTGAGCTAAGTCAAACTGAACTGACTTGCTATTTTCATCAACATACTTCTCCAGAGCCATCCTTTGGTCATCCAATTTTACTTGAAGATCTACCATAAATTTATTGTAATCAAAGGCTGGAGAAACTTGTGGAGTTGTGGTCTGTAATGCCTGCTTATAGTTCTTGCTTCTTCTCTTAAAGACAACAAGTTTTCTTTTCTTTGCCACCCTGGATTCTTCAGTTTCTGTGTCAGAGGAAGTATCTACATGAATTCTTTCTTGTGGATGATGAATTGTATCTGTTCCAGGGAGTTGTTGCTCAGCTTCAACATCCACTGGCTCATCCTCAACCTGTGTTTCCACAGCAGCTTCCTGATCAATGTCCATTCCTATGGACTTCTCAATATCTGGTCCACCTCCTTCTTTATCAGCAGCAGTATCAACATCTGGGAATAACTCCTCCATAGTAAATTCCAGTTGAGTGGTCACTTCTGCAGCAGTTAAATCTTGAGATATGTTTAACTGTGCTTCCTCTTGGACTTGCACCTCAATATTTGTAGTGGCAGGAGTAGGTGTGGACACTAGCTCCCCCTGAACCTGTGCAGTAATAAGAATATGAGCAATGTCTTTTATAGTAAAATACATTAGCTCCCCCTATACCTAAGCAGGAGTAGATACCTTTGGAGCAGAAGTGGAAACTGGCTCCCCCTGCATCTGTGCAGGTGTTGATACTTCCTGGACCACAGTTGAGTCAAGCTGTGTCCCTTCTTGTACTTGTTCAGATTCTTGATTTGGTGTAGGGGATTGCACAGGGGTGTCTGGCCTGCTCTCTTCAGGCACATCCTTGGACAGCACCCTATCCCACCTGGAGAATAGTCTCATATCCATTCTTCTCATATGGTTAATCTTACTCCCTTGCAGCTGCTGCATCACATCAGGAATCACTCCAGTGAAGTACAGGCTCATGATCCTAGCCATGTTAGGCTTCTTGATTCCCTCTTTGATCTTGTCAAAGAGCACTCCTGACCAATCAGTAGGAATAGTAAAAACTATCCTGGTCATCAGGCTGAACATATAGGCAGAAATCCTATCATATCCACCTGTCTTGCAGAGGATTACCTTTCCAACTACTTCAGACAAGAACTTCCCTTGCTGATTCATTCCCTTTCTGTTGAATGTAGCTCCAATCTTCAATCCTGAATCCAGGCCACACCATTGAAGGGCTTCCCTTGTCTTAGATATAGGAACTTCCTCTTCATTCTCAACCACTTGCAGTTGGAAGATCTTTCTTAAACTTCTTTGATTAATCTTTACCTTCGTCCCTTGAACAGTGGACTTAATCTTGAGGCCAGTAGAATGGACTGATGCAGAGATAAAGAACTCATGCACCTCCTTCTTCCAGATCTTAGTTGGTTCTGAAATGAGAAATTCTAACCCTGATGCAGAGAGAAGGGTGATAACTCCTTGAACATCAGGCGGCGCCTCTGCAAAGGCCTAGCGCACTAACTCATATCCTTCATTGATGTTATCTTCAATCCTTGGCGCCATCGTTGTGTCGAGAAAGCTTGAGAGAAGAGAGAAAGAAAGACTGTCGACACAGGGTTTGAGTCTCGAAAACCTTGAAAGCGTGTCGACACAAAGAGCTTTTGACCTATTTATAGCTTCTGTTGAAAGAAGTTCAAAAGGCGCCAAAAACAGTCTAAATGTGTCGACACAGACGGAATGTGTCGACACAAGCTTCTATTAACTCGACATTTCTTCAGCCTACTATGTGTCGACACCAATTTGTGGTTATGTCGACACCTTGGATACATAGTAGAAAGACAGAAATTCTGTGTCGACACTAAGGACAAGTGTCGATACATATTCTGTAAGTGTCGACACCATAATTCTGGTTGAGTCGACATTACATTTCTGGTTAAGTCGACAATAAAACTCTTAAGTGTCGACACATATTCTCTGTGTCGACACAATATTTCTGACTTGTCGACATAATTTCTTTGAGTCGACACATTATTACTGAATGTGTCGACACATTCTTACTTAGCCAATTTCTGTAACTTCAATGTGTCCTTTTTAACACTTGATTATGTTATTACTACTTTTACTTACTTATAAACCATTTCAATAGTATTGTTAATGATTTTGTTTAATACATTAATCAATGGTTAACATACCTAATTCAATTTTGAATTTATTGAATTTGGTTTCATCTAAAGGCTTAGTAAATACATCTGCTATTTGATAATCTGTTTTTACAAATTCCAATGAGATGTCACCTTTTTCTACATGTTCTCTAAGAAAATGATATTTGATTTCTATATGCTTAGTTCTACTATGAGAAACTGGATTATTAGCAATAGAAATAGCACTCTTAGAATCACATAAAAGGGGTGTTCTACTTACCTGAATACCATAATCTTTAAGCTGATGCTGCATCCATAATAGCTGTGCACAGCAGCTTCCAGCAGCAATATACTCTGACTCAGCTGTGGAAATTGCCACACTAGTCTGTTTTTTACTACTCCAAGATATTAGTCTTCCTCCCAGGAATTGACAAGTACCTGTAGTACTCTTTCTATCCTCTCTACATCCTGCAAAATCTGCATCTGAATAGCCTGTTAGTTGAAAATCTCTATTCCTAGGGTACCAAAGACCTAGAGTAGGAGTGCCCTTTAGATATCTCAGAATCCTTTTGACTGCAGTATAATGAGATTCTTTAGGGCAGGCTTGGTACCTAGCACAGACACATGTTGCATACATAATGTCAGGTCTACTAGCAGTGAGATATAGTAGAGACCCAACTATTCCTCTATACAATGATTCATCAACAGGTTTACCTGCCTCATCTTTGCATATTGGCATACTTGTCCCCATAGGAGTTCTCATGGAGGAGGATGACTCCATACCATATTTCTTAATTAATTCCTTGGTGAACTTAGACTGGGATATGGACAATCCATCATCAGTCTGTCTTACTTGGAGTCCCAAGAAGAACTTAAGTTCTCCCATACTGCTCATCTCAAACTTCCCTTGCATAAGTTTGGCAAACTTTTTACAAAGGTTGTTTTCAGTAGATCCAAAGATTATGTCATCAACATAGATCTGGACTAAGATGATCTTTCCTTTGGATTCCCTAAGGAATAGAGTTTTGTCTATCTTTCCTCTTGAGAATTTATTCTCAATGAGGAAGGTAGACAGGGTTTCATACCAAGCCCTTGGAGCTTGTTTTAACCCATACAAAGCTTTCCTAAGCTTATACACAGAATCAGGTTTAAGAGGATCTACAAAACCTGATGGCTGCTCTACATATACTTCTTCTTTAAGATCACCATTCAGAAATGCTGACTTCACATCCATCTGGTATACTTTGAAGTCTTGGTAGGCTGCATAGGCAAGGAACATTCTGATTGCCTCCAGCCTTGCTACTGGAGCAAAGGTTTGATCAAAGTCAATCCCTTCTTCCTGCCTGTATCCTTTTGCAACCAATCTTGCTTTATTCTTTACTATTATTCCACTTTCATCTAGCTTGTTCCTATAGATCCACTTAGTTCCAATTATGTTGTGGCCTCTTGGTTTAGGAACAAGCTCCCAGACTTTGCACCTTCTAAATTGATTCAGCTCCTCTTGCATAGCATCAATCCTAGTGCTGGTCTTGGATAGCTTCTTCAAACTTCTTAGGTTCCATTTGGGACAAGAAACTAGAATGCAAAACTGTGCTTTGATTTCTGCTTCTAGTTTGCACTCCTTGTCTTGGATCACCAATTATCTGATCAGTAGGATGATCTCTTAGATATCTTATAGCTGGAGGTAGATTCCCTTCAGGTTGTGCATCTCCAGCTTCTTCATTCTGCTGTTCCTCTTGGTTTTCATCAGCTTCCATTATCTCTTGTACTCCCCCTGGACAGCAGCCATCATTTTCCAATGCTCCCTCTTCCTTTGAAGCTTCAGCAATGGAGAGCTTGTCCATCTTCTTGCTTATACCTGTTGAGTCATTTGATCTACAAGACAACTCACAATTGATTAATCTTGTTTCATCAAATACAACATGCACAGATTCTTCAACAACTTGAGTAGTTAAGTTGAAGACTCTATAGGCCTTACTATTTGTGTTGTACCCAACAAATATCCCATCCTGGGATTTGGCAGCAAACTTAGTCAAATATGACTTGCCATTGTTAAGTATATAGCATTTGCAACCAAAGATCCTAAAATAGGATAGGTTTGGTTTTCTGCCTTTCACAATCTCATAGGGAGTCTTTCTGTAGCCTTTGGTGATAGAAGCCCTATTGATGACATGACAAGCAGTGTTAACTGCCTCAGCCCAAAAATATTCTGGGAGAGAGGTGTCACTCAATAGAGTTCTACCAGCTTCAATTAATGTTCTATTCTTTCTTTCAGCAATACCATTTTGCTGAGGTGTTCTAGGTGAGGAGAACTCTTGGAAAATCCCAAAGTCTATACACAAGTTTGTTATGCTTTCAGATTGAAACTCAGTACCATGGTCACTTCTAATTTTGACCACTGTACTATTCAGTTCATTCTGAATTTGCTTTACAAAATTAAGTAATACACTTGGGGTTTCAGATTTTTGTCTCAGAAAGAACACCCATGTAAATCTAGAATAGTCATCTACAACCACTAGAGTGTAGACCTTCCTACCTAGACTGTGAACTGGCATAGGACCAAAAAGATCCATATGCAAGAGGTATAAGCACCTCACAGAATCCTTGTTTTCAAGGCTTTGAAATGAGGTTTTTGTCTGCTTGCCCTTTTGAGAAGCTGAGCATACCCCTTCCTTTATACACTTAACTTGAGGCCCATTCCTCACTAGTTCTTTACTAAAGAGTTGGCCAATTGTCTTGTAGTTTAGATGAGCCAATCTCTTGTGCCACTTAACACAATGAGAAGCATTGTTATCAGCTACAAGACAAATGGGGGATGCCATATTCTCACATTCAAAATTAAGGCAATACACATTTCTCTTCCTATACCCAGTCAATATGATCTCTTGATCACTTGACCTTTTGATATGACATCCATCCTTACCAAATGAAATGTCATATCCTAGATCACTCAGCTGGCTTATGCTTATTAGATTATGTTTCAAACCTTTTACATAGGCCACTTGGGTGATAGTAATTAGGTTTGAAGAGATGTTACCAAATCCTTTGATGACTCCTTTTTCAGATCCACCAAAGATCACTTTATGTCCATCTTTGACAGATGAATACTCCTTCAGCAGCCCCTTTGTTCCAGTCATGTACCTGGAACAACCACTATCCAAGTACCATATAGGGGCTTGGTAACTTGGATTCACCTGCAATACAGAATTACTTACCCTTAGAACCCAAGTAAGTCTTGGGTCCTTGGTTCAGGTTAGCCTTAATAAAGTTATCATAACCTCTTCTAACAGGTAGACTCTTATTCTTTATAACACTTGTGTTATACCAGCAGTCCAATGCAAAATGACCCCTCTTGCCACAGCACCAACATTCAAACTTATTGTATCTAGATCTAGATACATCCTTGTCAGAAGCATTTCTGTTCATTGCTGGTGCTGTTGCAACTTCACCTACTGATTTCTTAAAACCATAGGGTTTATGACCATAGGTAGGCCTGCTTGCCTTAACACCCTTGTTCTTCAGAACATTTGTCTTAATATGATCCTGAATGTCTTCATGATCATATATGTTAGAAGGCACTTTCTCCTTACCAAACCTTATGGGGACTGAAAGGTTTAGTGGCTGAATAGGGGCTTTGCCTTTCCTCTTGAATCTGCCAGCCCTGGAGTTACCCTTAAATCCTAATCCAGCCTTACTCTTCTGAGTGACAAATTCATCTATCAAGGGTAAGACAGATTTTGGCTTAGAGTAACTAGCCACTAAATCCCTTTCAATTCTAAGTCTGTCCTCCAGACTCTTTACTTGATCATTAGTATAATTAATTGTGCCCATCTGAATAATAGTTATATTCTTCAGCTTGGCAATTTCAGCTAACTTTTGATCAAGGACTTTTTCTAACTCAGTTGTTGCAACCCTTAGATCAGCAATTTCCTGAGCCTGTGATCACTGTTGTGGATATCCTCCGACATGGCCGACATGTCGGCCGACATAAAGGTTTCATCGACAAAACGACGCGTTTCCGATATGTTTTTGCAAAATATCATTTTGGAATATATCCTCCGATATGTCTGCTATTGACCGATATATTTGCCGATATATCTGCCGATATATCCCGACATTTTATCGACTGTTTTATTTAAATTTATTTTAATTAGTGTCTATGGTCTAATAGACAAAAGACCAAAATTATTTCATTGTTTAGGTTATTTTTTCCCTTCATCTGGCTTTCTTCCTTGCTCAAGTCCGCAACTTCCCGACATTCTGCTTCCTCTTGTTTTATTTCACGTGTTATACCGTTATTACTTGTGTAATATAAAATATTTATATTAGTTCGATAAATTTATGAGTTCAATAAATATCAAATTATTAATATATATAAATTAAAAAAGGATTAAATTTATAAATAATTACACATATAAATAATTAAATATTAAAACCCGATATATAAAATATCCCCGATATATCCCCCGACATATTAAAACCGACAAGAAAAACCTAAACCGACGTGTCCCCGATATCTGACATCTACAACCTTGCCTGTGATTTAACCAGGTTCTTGCTTTTCTTAAGGGCCTGCAACAGGTCCCCATACTTGTCTATCAATTGATAGACATCTCCTTCAGATCCAGATACATCTTCATCACTTGATGCAGATGTAGCTGATTCTTTACTTGTATTACAAACAGATGTACAAGAAGGACAGTTTACCTCATTAGAACCAGACTGATTCTGGCATAGGTCCTCTTCTGATCTTGTCATCAAACCCATGCATTGATGTTCATTGATGGAGTCTAGCAACTGCATAAACTCCTCTTCCTCAGATGCAGCATATAATCCAATATATGCTTCAGCTTCAGATCCTGATTCTGAAGTTGACTGGTCTGACAGACTTTTATCTTTCTTTGCTACAAAGGATTTCTCCTTCTTGCCTTTCTGATAAGTCTTCTTCTTTTCTGAAGATTCCTTCCTTTTGTCAGGACAATCAGCCACTACATGTCCAGGCCTATTGCAATAATAGCAGACAATCTTTGAAGTAGTGGCTTTGCTGGGCTTTGACCTGCTTTTCTCTTTCCTTGATGACCTTCTCTTCTGATAATAGTCATCTACTTGCTGTGATGAGGAAGGCCTAGACTTCCATTGCTTCTTTTTCAAGAACCTTTGAAATTGCCTAGTGAATGCAGCAAAGTCTGCATCTGAATCACAGCTGACTGAACCCTTATCTGAATTTTCAGAACTACCTTCTTCAACTTCCTTAGGAGGAGATGGTGATTTCCTCCTATTCTTTCTAGTGGCTTCAGCATTAAATGCCACAGTCTTTTCTCTATGCTCTCCTCTTGAGTTTCTTTCCTCCTCCTTCCTTACCATAAGTTGCATTTCATAGGATAGCAACTTTCCAAACAGAGTTGGAGGAGATATCTCTGCCAATTTTGCCACTTCTCTTATGGCACAGATCTTTGTATCCCAATCCTTTGATAAGGATCTTAAGAATTTGTCATTCAGTTCATAGGTACTGAAGACTCTTCCATAGGAAATTAGCTCATTCACAATTCTATAGAATTTCTTATAGCACTCAGTTATGCTATCAGATTTTCCTTGTCTAAAACTTTCATACTCCTGATTTAGCATAGATTTTCTGTCCAGCCTTACTTCTTCTGATCCCTCCATGTAGACAATCAATGTGTCCCACATCTCCTTGGAGGTCTTGCAGTGAATCAGATTCTGAAATGTTGAATCATCTATGGCACTGACAATGATGTTCTGTGCCCTTTTGTCCATGGTTGCCAAGATGATTTCATCCTTGGTCATTTCAGAATAAGTCTTTGGTGTTTGGATATTTGCATCAAGAACAGATATCTTCATTGGTATGAAGGGGCCTTCCTGTACTGTGATGTAAATCCTTGGGTCAGATGCTTCCATAAACAATCTGACTCTTTCTTTCCAGATCCCAAAGATTTCCTTCTTGCATATGGGTAATTTCATTGACCCTAGCTCCTTATGATTCTCTCCAGAACCCATCTTCTTGATTCTTGAATCTGCCTATCAGAACTACCTCAGACTGTTAAGTCCTTTTTGAGGAACCTCCCTCTGATACCACTTGATAGTTTAACTTTCAAGGCAGCCTAAACACCTAGAGGGGGGGGTGAATAGGTTCTGCTTCTCTTTCTAAAACTTCTAGGCAGAATTCAATTTAATAACTAATATAATAAACACAGCAATCACAGAAAACAAAACATCACAGATTGCACTATGTTTTATAGTGGTTCCCCAAGGTCTGGGTACATCCACTTTCCCCCTTCACCTATCTAGCAGTATGCTAGATTCGGCCAAACTTCCACTTATCTCAGATCAATAGATCTTACAACTCAGAACCCAACTGGTTCCTACAACTCAGGCACAACTGCCCTACCTCAGCCTTGCCCCAAGGCCTACAACTCAGAGAATATCCTTCTCCTACACTCAGGCAAACAGCCCTACCACTCAGAGTTCAACACTCTTACACTCAGCCTTTATAACATAGGCTTACAACTCAGATCTGTATAAACAGATCCTACAGAAATATAGAAAAGATTATTTTAATTGTCTTGCCAAAGTTGAGAGAGAAAAGGCAATGACAATTCTTGATCAGCTGATGCAATCAACTGTTTCTTAGCCTTCTTCAAAGCTTCTTGAAAATGTACTTAGCTGAGTTGATTCCAAACAGCTTCTTGAGAATCCACTGGTGGATTCTTTCTTCTTCTTCAAATTCTGACTTGATCTCTCTCTATCCAGAACTTTGAATGATTCTTCTGAATTCTGATTAGAACTCTTCTTAGATCTATCCTTAGATAGTCTTCTTAGATCTCCCGGAGAAGATCTTCTTAAGTGCCTAGCACTTTCTTGAAATGAGTAGAATTGTAATCCTTCTCCACTTTCTGATCCAATGTATTTCAAAAGGTCAGTTCTATATGTTGTTCATCCTTTTCTCCTTCTGAATCTGTCTATTTATAGACATTCTTCATGGTAACCGGCTGATCCGGTTTCTAACCGTTTTCTGACAAGTCTGACAACTTCAGTTAACCGGTGATAACCCACAGCTGTCAAGTCTTCAAACAAGTCCTGTGCCTTAGTCTTGAATCACAAGTTGTTGAAACAGTCTGTCAGAAAGTGTCGAGACAATCTGTCTATTTGTGTCGACATAATTGACTTTGGTGTCGACACAGTCTTCAGTGATGTCGACTAAGTTGCCTTTGAGTCGACACAGCTTCTTCTGCAAATAACTTGATCTTGACTCTTCAGTGTGTCGACACAAGTCCTGTGTGTCGACACAATTGTTGTAGAATCATAACTTTAGTAAGTGTCGACTTAGCCTTCAGGTGTCGACACATTCATTTTTTAACTCTGCTATTATGTGTCGACTTAATCACAATGTGTCGACACATTCTGCTGGTGTCGACTAACTTGAGGTCGACTATTTTCTTCTGTGTCGATACATTCAGATGATGTCGACAATCTTGAGATCAACTATATTCTTCTGTGTCGACACATTCTCCCAATGTTTGAGGTCGACGCTTTTCTTCTGTGTCGACACAATTTCCCAGTATTGTGTCGACTCTTTTCTTCTGTGTCGACACAATTTCCCAGTGTTGTGTCGACTCTTTTTCTGTGTCGACACAAATTCCCAGTGTTGTGTCGACTTACTTCTTCTGTGTCGACACTTTTTCCCAGTGTAGTTGTAGACTAACTGCTATGTGTCGACACTGCTTCCCAGTGTTGTGTCGACTATTTTCTTCTGTGTGTCGACACTGCTTCCTTTGTGTCGACACTTGGACTTAGAATTTTTCTGCATACTTTATCAATTCTCCACCTGCACATGTCAACTTAAAACAACATCAAATACACCTTGATGTATATCATTGAGCTAAGTTGGGCTTCTTCAAATCAGGTACACATTTTCCAATGTACCCAACAAATGTCTAGCTTGTTTTTTAGTCGTCTGTTCGTCTATTCGCTACTTCTCACAAATCCAAGCTTGCTTCTGTGTGCTCTGCTCAGAAGACTACTCCAAGCACACCCCTATGTGCTTTGTTTCAAGTGTGCCTCTATAACACCCCATTCGTCAAGAGTAATATAACAGATGGTCCGGTCGGGGCACCACGCCATATTAAATGGACAAATGAAAGAGTTATGCAATGAAACCATAATCCATTCTAATCTAATAACGCACCCTAACACAAAGTTGCATTCTAGAGGAAGCTTAAAGAGTTAAGAATCACCTATACAGGGATGTCCACTACTAAGATACAACAGGAATGAAAGTTACACAAATAGTTTTGGCCATAAGACCTTACAACACCGTGTTTATGTTTACAATAAAATGATTTCCATACATTGGCACGCAGGCCGGCAACATATGAAAATACTAAACATAACACTTGGGCCTTCGAGGGCCTGCTCAGCAAAAGGGCTTCATCCTGCTACTTCCCGCTTAGCACTACAGCACCTGTACAAAAGCACTCCACCAAACAGTTGCAAACAAGCTAACGGTCAGCATTAGCTGACCAAATTATAATAACCCCACCCCTTTATCGGGGTGGCGGTGCTCCTTCAATTCCCTACAAGCAAATAGCATATTCACAATTATCAAGAATATGCAACTTTTGCTCCAATCACCATAGAGAATGGCACGATCGGCCAAAAGCCACGTGCACTCTGGGAACCTTATCGGTATACCGGATAACCCAAGGTCCAACTTTTTTCCATCATGAGCAATCACCGGTGTATTAGCACCAAACAGGAAACTCCACAAGTCCAACTACCATCCTCAGTCCCAAACTGGATAGTCTCACCTGAGCATTACTAGCCTGGCGTACATCCAAGACTCTCTCTTATGCCAACAACAATTACCCTGTACTTTTGGTCTATTTAGCCGAACGACATAGTGTAGATATAGTTCAGCTCTTTTCAGTTGCTCAGATCGTCGTGCAAATTAACAACAACTATGCGGGTCAGCCTCTCCTTTCACGTAATCCACAATACCAAGGATTCATTCTACGGCTTGCACTCACGGCCAATGAAGTTGGGCACTCCAGGCACACAAACTCAACAAGTTATGTATTGTGTCCCCAGGACACGGGCTTCACAATCACAACAAAAGCTCACTCAGAGCCATTACCAACAGAACTCTGAAACCATAAAATTTCTAAGGAGTCTTCTCCGGCAAGAAAAGAAAACATCTTCAATCTGGACAGCAAGCCTAATTCATACTTACGCTTTCAGATACCATATGCAAAAAATACTCGGGGATAAAGATATCTACCCGATGGAAAGCACCTTTTCTCCACCACTCGGTGAGGGCTTTCATGCAATCATGCTAAAAGAAGACTTCACTTATCCAAAAGGAAAATCATTACCCTCAGCTCACGTTTCAGAGTCATAACTCAATCACAGTGGCTTTCCACACATGGGTTCGGTTTCCACATGCCAATATGAACTCCAAATTGACTTCCTCTTTGTCGGCCACGATTTCGGCGGTTGTCCTAGCCGACTGCACAGGTCGGCCTTGTCACTGCCAGTGGCATAGGAGTAGCGCAAACCTTCTCTGCCAGTGTAAGACCCCATTTGTTTTCTTTTAAATCGTCGGGGTCTTATGCCCAGAACCGTCGCTTTGTGGTGACACAACACACCCGGGAAGGTCGTCACTACAAAACGTCGATCCTGCCGGCCATATCGATCGCAGAAGAGTATAATAAATATAAGAGTAAAGTAAAACTCAAATACTTGTCCACAAAAATCACATAAATATAAAATAAATCTCCACGAAGGGAGATTCCACAGCAATGATAAATCAGAGTACTAATAAGAGGGATCATGCCTGATATATCATGATCCTCACTATAAGGCTGCGTTTGGCGTGGCTTATCGTGACTTATTTGCTCCGGTGAGGTTGAACAAAAATGTCATTGTCATACCAAAATCTTATGTCTCAAACTAGTTTTTTTTTTGTAACATTTGTGATATCAAACATACATTTTATGACAATGACGTTTTTGTCCAAACTTATCGGAGCAAATAAGCAGTGATAAGCCGCTCCAAACGCAGCCTAAGTCACTCAATGCAGAAGCAAATCGATAATAACTACTAATGACCGGGACTCACTATCCCTGCTGCTTGAACTCCCGTGCTAGACTATCCCGTCTCCAAGAGCACCGACCTATGGGGCTGCATCTCCTGGTTCGGCTCCACGATCCCCTAAAATGATTTGGTCAACTACCATTAGTCTAAAATACTAAGTCCTATCATCCCCCACCCCTCCCCCATGGCTGCTAGGCACCTAGCGGGGAGAAGGAAAGGTAAGGTATTTAAGGTGGTGAGTAACAAAAGTAAGCAGGTGGCGGCGGAACTAGTCTATCATGAGTATATAGTCACAGCAAGTATAAGTAAGCAGTAGTAGGTAAGCAGTACGAGTATACACAAGAACAAGTGAGCAAGTAAAAGTACAAGGAGGTAAACTAAGTGAGTAACCATGACCTATAGGAATGCCCATACAAACCTATAGACCAAGGGGTCGTTTTGTAAGGCCTATTATATAAAGAGTCCCATACAAATTTATAGAATAGGTGTTAAGGGTTATATGCAATGATTATGCTATATCGTGCAAATATGCCATGATATGAACATGCAAGTGCAACACACACACCCGACTCTGTGCACACAGACCTTTAGTTCCCCCTTTCCGAAGCCTAACCTCACAGGATACCTCCGTAGTGGCAAATAGAAGCGGTGGGTTGGGCCTCGCCCACCTCTAAACCAGTATTAGCACTACCAGTCATACCTATCATACGCCTCAACACTGGTGCACTAAGCGGATCTCCTACGTACTCTTGCTGGCTGGCATACCGAACTTTATTTGGCTAAGTGCTAAACCATACTTATCGAGTCAATGTATTGGTGTCGGTGCGACGACTCTCCAGTACCGAAGACCCACTACCTTTTTATTTTATGCACATGCAACATTAACATATTCTCCCACCGAGCCAAAGCTCCCCAGACTATCCCGTTCGTCACAATTATCTACCGAGCCATCGGCTCACGGGCTAACCTTACCATCACTAAAACCACAGATCCAACCGCTCGTGAGACCCAACCTAACTCCCACAACACCGGGGAGTGTGAGTGTAAGTGTAATCCTAGTTATACTAGTTACTCTTAAACATTGATTATTCTTATTGTTTAGGTTAGCCCAGGAATGCCCAAGGTATTCTCGATGAAGGGCTCTCACAGGGCACTAGGAACTATGATGGTAGTGGAAGCCCATTATTCCCTTTCGCAAGGCTCTTACTATTATTGGTTATTACCCAATTCCCGATCCCTTTTAATATTATATTGGATCAAACCTTAGTGTATTTTGACCCTCTCTCTCTCTCTCCACAGGAAAGACGATCTTTTGTCGATCTCGATCCCCTCTTAAAACTAGTCAACCCAGCACTCTCCTCTTCATGACTCCTAATGAAGCTCTCTTTTTCACCTTACCAAATCAGTAAACTATTAACCCCATCCATGGTGATATCGTCGATGCGACGATATTGGTGTCGGTGTGACGACTCTCCATTACTAAAGACCCGCCACCTTTTTATTTTATGCACATGCAACATTAATATATTCTTCCACTGAGCCAAAGCTTCCCGGACTATCCCGTCTGTCACAATTATCTACCGAGCCATCGGCTCGCCGGGCTAACCTGCCCATCACCAAAACCATCGAGCCTATGACTCGTGAGACCCAACCTAACTCCCACAACACCGGAGAGTGTGAGTGTAAGTGTAATACTAGTTATACTAGTTACTCTTAAATATTAATTATTCTTATGGTTTAGGTTAGCCCAGGACTTCCCAAGGTATTCCCGGTGAAGGGCTCTCACAGGGCACTAGGAACTATGATGGTAGCTGAAGCTCATTGTTCTCTTTCACAAGGCACTTACTATTATTGGTTATTACCCAATTCCCGATCACTTTTCATATTATACTGTATCTAACCGTAGTGTATTTTGACTCTCTCTCTCTCTCCACAGGAAAGACGATCTTTCGTCGATCCCGAGCCCCTCTTAACACTAGTCAACCCAGCACTCTCCTCATCATGACTCCTAATGAAGCTCTCTTTTTCACCTTACCAAATCAGTAAACTATTAACCCCATCTCCCTATGTCCATTCCACATATTATCATAATTTCTGCTGTTTTACTAAATGCAGACTAACCTAAGCTATATGATGTACATGGCAGGAGGTACTCTAAATTTTCATCCAAAAGCCCTAAGATAATTATTGGGGGTCTATCATAACACATTTAGCCTAAATCCAAAAACTTGTAATTTTCTTAATTAATTTGGCATTTATTAAATTTTCCCAAAGTTAGGCAATGGATAATTTTGATCATGAAGTACTAGATTTACTTAAGTTATGGTCACCCAAAAATTATGAACAGTGTATGATGGAAAAATATCAGTGAATACCAAATTTCACATATTTTCATAAAAAAATAACCTCTGAATAATTAATTCAAGGTTATTCAGATAATTAGAGGTAATGAAAGGAGTACCACAATTCATAGTCCAAAAATTATATAAACATTACCAGAGCTTTATTATGATCATAAAACATTACTGACTAAGTTTTATGCAATTCCAATATCAGTGGGCTATATAGAGAAATACTTCAAATAAATCTATTAGAGTGCACTTTATGAAGAAATATTCTTATAAACTCATCCAAATAACATGTAATAATTTCCTAAACTCTATTATGCACTAAAAGATTCTCTGGTCAAGTAACACAATTTTCCAGTAAGATATAATATTTATTATCTATTTATCAAAATAAGGTGCACTAGTTCACTTTACACATGAAGCACTAAGAGGAGATACCCAATTATTCCAAATAATCTATCAGTGCTTACAAATGGTATTTGATTAACTTTTCCAGAGTTTCATATCATTCTAAGACAATTATACCACAATTACTTCAATATCATCAAAAGGGGCAAGGTGAAGATTATACCTACAAGTATGAGCTACTGTTTTCTAAACATCCTATAATAAATTTCATAGGTTAATATTACTATAAAATTACTCCTACCAAAATCTCACGGAGGTCCAAAGTCATATGACCCCTTATTTATTCCATAAGGTGTATGGACCTAAATAATTTCTAAGAGATTAAAGTGGGGTGCATGTGTCCAAATACTACCAACTTCCTTCCTAGGGCATTTCACCACCCTAAGATCACATGGACTAAACCCCAAGTCCATACATGGACATATCACACCATGTCCTTCACTAACCCCTAAAGTTAAACCTTAGGGTTTGATCTAGGGTCCTAGGGCAAATCCACCCCAATCCATCTCCAACTCCATGAGGGGGTGTTTAAACTAACCTTGGGGCTCTGGCCAAAGTCCCAACCCCTTTGGGTGAGTAATGGCCCCAAACACTCTTTTGCCCTTTGGGTGAGTAATGGCCCCAAACACTCTTTTGCCCTAAATTACCCTTAAGGGACCAAGTTTGGTCACACAAAAACCTACTCAAATCAAACCCAATTGGGCTGAGATTTTTATAAGAGTCATAATTTGACTTAAATAGTAAGCCACCAAAGTTTTGGTGGGTTTAGAGTTCATTAGACCCATTAAATAACTCATACATGGTTTATTACATTTTTACAAACACTGTAGGAAAATGATCTCGAAAAAATCCCATTTTTGGATATGTTATAGTTATAGATAAGAGTGACCCCTAGTATAAATTTCAATTCATTTGGATGTCAGGTTTGATGGGGGAACCCCAAACAATCTATGATCAACCCAAAGTATAAACCTCACCAAAATGAGTGTTGTGGTCTGACCTGAACTCCAAATTGGTTCAAATTAATTTTAAAATAAACTAGGCCCATAGGGCTACAAGTTTTATGTTGACCACGTTTTCTGAAAAGGCCTTTAATTATTTTTAATTTCAATTCTTAGTCAGGTTATTTTCTGTGATAGAAATATATATACAAAATTTAATACATCTAGATCTGCACAGATCTTAAAGCAAGATCGAGTGGCTCCTGGCTTTCTTCTTCCTCCAGGCAATGGATGCGATCAGCCCGACCTGGAGCACTTCCATGTCTATTTTCCGGCCACCAAGCCACCTCCCTGGTCGTCCACCACCGCCACCACATTCGTTGAGGCGGGAGCTATCTCCGGGTGGCGGCACGACCGCCGGAGGGGCGGTTTCCAGGAAACCTGAGAAGAAGCCCAAATCCGAAAATTCATGTAATTTGAAGCTTGAAATCGGCTCAACTGAGCCCGATTCTTATCCCTGAAGATTCCTAAGATCTAACCCATGAAGGAGTAGAGGAGGACCTTAGTGGAGGGCTGGACTCGGGCCGACCGTCGTGCCACTATTTCCGGCGGTGGAGCTTTCGGTGCTCTATAACTACACAGCCAACTAGCTTGGTTTCTTCAGGTAAAGGGTGGAAACATCTCCTCTAACCTTGGGGAAGCTTTTAAAATAGCAAAATGGGGGAGGGGAGGGGTCAAGCACCAATTGCCATTAATGGCCATAAAGGTGAAATTTCGGCCAACTGAAATTCCATGCATCCAACCACCTAGGGGGTCGGCCATGGCTGTTAAACTCCTCTAAACTGATGAGGGGGAATGTATGAAGCCTTTGGAGGTGAGGAGAGGAACTCTTGATCTCCCATGGCCATTAATGACCTTCTCTCTCCTCTTTCTCTCTCTTCCTTATTGGATAAATTGATTTCAGCCACTTTGGTGGCTGGCCATGGCTGTAAATCTTCCCCTAACTTATTAGGGAGGAGGAACCTTGCCATGGGAGAAGGATTGAGGAGGCCCTTGGCCTTCCATGGCCATTAAAGCTCACTTTCTCTCTCTTTCTCTCTCCTCCATTAAAGGAGAAGATGTCTTTCTCTCTCCTAGTCAACATTTCCAGGAAATGAATTATAAACCTCATGAGTTTAGTGGGCCACCCAAGTTGGGCTTAGCCCAAGTGGATTAGGCTTGAGCTAGCCATTTAGGCTAGTTTGACCTAATTATAGGGTAGAGTTGACCTTAGTCAACTTGATCTTTTGGGTTGACCACAATGGGTCCTTAGTGACCCATTGGCCTCCCCTAAGGTCTAGGAAGACTTGGGTAGGGTTGGTTGGGCACCTTGGAGGTCACTTGACCCTTAGTTAGGGCACTTTGACCTTCTTAGGGCTAGGGTTGACTTGGGTCAACTTAGCCTTTTTGGTTGACCCCAATGGGTCCTTGGTGACCCATTGGCCTCCCTTAGGGCTTGGGAAGTTCTAGGTGGGTCCCTTTGGCTAAGGGGAGGTCAATTGGCCATGTGTGAGCTTAGTTTGACCTAATTAGGGTTTAGGTTGACTTTGATCAACTTAACCATTTTAGTTGACCCTAATGGGTCCCTATGGCTCTACTAGACCCTCTAATGGGTTAGTGATGTTGTGGTGGGGTCAGGAGTCATGGTAAACCCTATGGTCATCCCTAAGCTAGTAATTAGAGTTCTACTATTTGCAGACCAAGGTGGTTCACACACTAATTCCCAGGTTCACCCAAACCCTTTAGTGCTTTCCAGGGTTTTGCCATGATCCAGTCATGACAAAACCATCCTAGGGGTTTGGAAGTCTGAGGGATGTTATAAATCCCAATACATAAATATAAAAATTTCGTCGTCAAAATTCAGGTTAGGCCTACGGGGTTTCAAGTATGAGGAATAAAATATAACATCCCGAGAGGTTAAAGAGAATACCTGACGTGAAAAGTTCTGGGTACCTTTGCTGCATCAAGTCCTGCGGCTCCCACGTGTGCTCCTCTTATCCATGATTTCTCCACAATACCTTGACCAGTGGAACCTTCTTGCGACGCAAGACCTGCATCCCAGTATCATCTGTCCAGATCGGATCCAAGTGCGTTGATCGATCAGAAGCTATAGGCCCATCTGTAGTCGTAATCTACTGTTACGGCTGAAGTAGAGCTCTCCTAAGGGAGGAGATGTGGAAGACGTCATGCAAACCCGCTAGCTCTAGCAACAGCTCCAGTCTGTAAGCCAAGGGGCAGATCCATTCCAGGATCCTGTAAGGCCCCATATATCTCGGACTGAGCTTCTTCAGACCACGCACCCACGAGACTCCATGCATCAGTCGTATCTTCAGAAACACCTGATCTCCTACCTGAAACTCTACCTGACGATGTCGAGCATCGTAATACTTGGCCTGTCTACTTTGGGCCTCTACAATCTTGTCTCTAATTAACCGCACCTGAGCATTAGTATCCTCGACGAAATCCGAGCCAAGTGCCTTCAGATCCTCCTGGATCCAATATAAGGGAGGCACGTATAAAGCCTCATAAGGGTCCATGCTAATGCTGGACTGGTGGCTATTGTTGTATGAGAATTCGATCATCGGTAGCTGCCTCTCCCATGGCTCTCCGCGGTCTAGTATGCAAAGACGCAATAAATCATCTAGTGTCCGGTTGGTGCGCTCTGTCTGCCCATCCGTCTGAGAGTGGAAGGCAGTACTAAATGTCAACTGAGTCCCCAAATAAGCCTGGACTGACCTCCATTCCTTAGACATAAATCATCCATCATTATCAAACACTATTGTTCTCGGCACTCCATGGTATTGGACGAACTGCTCCACAAACCTCCGCACCAAGTCACCCACCGGAGCGTCCTTCCTGATTGGTAGAAATATGGCCACCTTCGTTAATCGATCGACGATCACCCATATAGAGTCGTTCCCCGCATGTGATCGAGGAAGACCATTTATGAAATCCATAGCGATATCGTCGAACTTCCACTCCGGCACCAGAAGTGGCTGCAACAATCCGGTCAGGCTCTTACACTATGCCTTCACTAACTGACAAGCCTCGCAATGGGTCACGAAGTATGTGATATCCCTCTTCATGACCGGCCAGTACATCGTCCTCTTCAGGTCTGTTGTCATCTTAGTGATGCCTGGGTGCACCGAGTACCTATAGCAGTAAGCCTCGGTCATAATGTCCTCCTGAATCCTGCCTGTTTGGTTCGGTGTTCCTTCACTTGACCTGTGGCACTCTGCTACTTATTTAAGAAATTAAGTAGCGACCTTTCCAATAGTCCGAGATTTTAGAATAGTTGGGTATGTGCTTGATCCTACATTTGGTATCAGAGGAGGTCACGGGTTCAAGACCGGGGGGGCGTTATTAAATCCTGATTTTCCCTTCTACCTGTGTGTGACCGGCGGGTCAGACAACTGTGGACATGTAATAACCCCACATCTGAGCCATGTGGGCTATGTGGTAACCCCACCTCTGAGCTAACGGGTTGTGCTGGATGTTGGGGGGGATTGTTGAGTCCGTCATTCCTTCACTTGACCCATGGCTCTCTGCTACTTATTTAAGAAATTAAGTAGCATCCTTTCCAACAGTCCGATCTTTTGGAACAGTTGGGTATGTGCTTGATCCTACACTGCCCTCAGCCGGTATGTACACCCGTACTCTAAAGCATAACAATCCATCTCTCTATATACTCCCTGGCCATGCCCGCCTCCAAGGTCCTAAATACTGGCTCCAGCTTGTCATCCATCCTCTGCTTAGCCCTGATACAATCTCGAATATCATTAGTTGTGCTCATCGTAGCCAGATACTCCTCATAAAGCTCTGAGTCGTCCGAGGACACAAAAGCAATATGCATATCCTCCATCATCTGTATCAGCTCCATAGCCATCAGCTGGGGCTCTGTTCCTGAAGTGGTAGTCCTCCGGCTCAGTGTGTCTGCCACCACATTCGCCTTCCCCGGGTGATAGTGTATCGTGTACTCATAATCAGATAGAAAATACACCCATCGTCTCTGGCGGATATTCAATTCCTTCTACATGTCAACATATTTCAGATTCTTATGATCCGAAAATACTTCGCAGTGCATACCATAAAAATAATGCTGCCAAATCTTCAGAGCGAACATTACTGCTCCCATCTCCAAGTCCTGCACAGGGTAGTTATGCTCGTGCTTATTCAGCTGGGGGGAGGCTTATGCTATCACATGTCTATGTTGCATCAGTATAGCACCCATCCCCTGAAACAACGCATCAGTTTACACTTGGAAGCCCTCCTTCCTAGACGGAAGAGCGAGGATAGGGGCCGACGTAAGCCGACCCTTCTACTCCTGGAATGCTGCCTCACATTGCGGTGTCTAAACAAACGGAGTGTCCTTCTTCGTCAAAGAAGTGAGTGGAATAACTATCTGAGAGAATCCATGCACAAACTTCCGGTAGTACCAGGCCAATCCCAGAAAACTTCTGACATTCGTGGTCGTATTCAACTTAGGCCAGTCTCGCACTGCCTAAATCATCGTGGGATCTACCACCAATCCTTCTCCACTAATAATGTGGCCTAAAAAGTCCACCTCCGTCAGCCAAAAATGGCATTTATTGAACTTGGCATACAACTGATGCTCCCTGAGCTTCTCTAGAGTCAAAGCAAGATGTTGTGCATGCTCTTCCTTTGTCCTCAAATAAATGAGGATGTCATCTATGAATACAATGACAAACCTATTGAGGTATGGCTCGAACACCCGGTTCATCAAGCTCATGAAAGCCGATGGAGCATTCGTAAGCCCAAAGGGCATCACGATAAACTCGTACATGCCATATCTGCTGCTAAATGTTGTCTTCGGGATGTCTTCTTCCTGAATCTATAACTGATAGTATCCCGACCTCAGATCCAGCTTCAAGAACCAATGTGCTCCCTCTAGTTGATCAAATAACTCATCGATCCTTGGCAGTGGATATGTGTTCTGGACTATCAACTGGTTTAGTGCATGATAGTCGATGCACAACCTGAGGGTCTCATCCTTCTTTTTCACAAACAAGACCGGAGCTCCCCAAGGCGAGGAACTTGGCCTAACAAATCTAGTCTCCACTAGCTCCTTTTGCTAACTCCTGAACTCAACCATCTCCTTTGGAGCCATCCGATAGGGATCCATAGACACTGACTTAGCTCCCATCACCAACTAGATCTGAAAATCCTTCTCCCAATGCGGCGGCAATCCTGGTAGCTTCTCTAGAAACACATCCACAAAGTCCCGCACCACTGATATATCGATGACCATCGTTTTGGCCTCGAACATCTTGAAGAACACCTGATAGGCCTTATCTCCCTGCATATGGGCCTTGATGGCCTAAGTAGAAGGTAACATCCTATGGGAGACGGGAGTAATACCTTCGAAGGTCGCGAAGGTGCTGTCATATCTCAGTACAACCTTCCTTGTCGGGCAATCTATCTCGGCATGGTTCCAAGTAAGCCATGTCATGCCCAGGACCAGGTATAAGTCCGGCATCCTCAAGACCATTGTTGAGGCCTCGAGTGTCAGACCATCAATAGTCACCCTCAGGAGGCACTTAGCAGTAGCTAAGACCTTTGTCATGTTGGGGAGACGCACCCTCCTGACGACTCCCAAATAATGGCTGACTCCCTCCAGTCCCTTTACGAACTCCGTAGAGATGAAGTTATGCGATGCCCCTATGTCCACCAAGGTGTGGGCAGGTTTGCTGCACACCATAACTATTCCTATTTATTTAAGTATGCTTAGGTAACTAGGCCTATGGTTTCCTTTTTCTAGTATGCTATTGTTGTTTGTTGTTTCAAAATTCCAAAAGTAAATAACAACATAAAATTACTAGCATACCTGCAATCACCCTGCCCGGGTCCCGAGGTGGAGCCAAGTCCATAGCATACACCTGCTCCCTCTCTTGCCTCCGATCTCTCCCCTAGAAACTACGTCCTCTTCCACAGCCTCGGCCTGCAAACTGTTGAGCGGGCGGGGCAGCCTGTGGTGCTAGTAGAGGTGCCCTTCTTATGGGGTAGTTTCTACGAATGTATCCTACCTGATGATAGTTGTAACACACGGTTGGAGGAAGTGCCACACCCCCGGGCCTCAGTATCTCCCGCATCTGAAGAGGTTGAGGGGCCAATACCACCAGCTCCCTCGGCTCCTATCACACCTCTTGGCGGGGTTTGTCCTCTGTTCTTCTCTAATCAGTAGAGCGATCCCTCCGTTGATCATTCCTGCCTCCCCGACCCTGATCCTCAATTGGCCTCTTTCGGCCTCGAGTCGTGTACCAATCAGCCTCCATCCTCTTTGTCATCTCCATAATCCGAGGTATGGGCCTGTCGGATTCATACAGAAGAGCCTGTCTCAGATCCTCTCGAATGCCTATATAGAACTTCTCGGTATACCCCGCTTCGTCCGGCTAGGAGTCCGCAAACCGGGCTAAGTGTTTGAACTCTCGGTGGTACTCCAACACCATCCTGTTGCCTTGCCTCAGCTGCAGGAACCTGTCTACTAGCTCGTCTCTTGCCGACTATGGGACGAAGTGCTCCAATAGTGAGGCCCTAAACTCCTCCCAAGTGACTTCAGCAACCTCCCGATCTGCAAATATCGTATCCAGAAGTGTCTTCCGCCATCTCTTGGCATGAGACTCCAAGTAGAAGACCACCAGAGGTACCCTCTCCTCCCACGGGCACCGCATCCCAGTCAGCATCTCGAACGTGATATCAAGCCACTCTTCCATCCTTACAGCCGACACCATCCCAATGTAAGATGGGGGAGAGAGTCATCAGAAGATGCTCAACCAATTGGCCCCCGGGTTTGGCTGCGGAGCCGGAGCTTGTTGGGCCCTGAAGACCTCCATAATTACCGTCAGAGTTTGCCCCATCTCCGACTGTAGAAACGAAGTGGGAGCCGAGGGAGGTGGTGCAGCATTTAGAGTTTGCTGGGCTCCGCTCTGCAATATAGGATGTGCCGGGGGCTGCATAACAAAGGCCAATTATAAGAAATTTGACCCAAACCTAGTTAAAAGTAGACAATTACATGTGATCCCCCTTATGGGCACACCACAACTTCTGCTACTTAGTTTGTCCCCAAACTAAACTCAAGCGAGGGTGACCCAGGGTTAGTGGACTTCTACTCTTCCGATTGAGGTTTTCTCTCTGATACCAATTTGTAAGATCCCATTTTTTTCTTTTAAACCACCGGGGTCTTATGCCTAGAACCGCAGCTTTGTTGTGACACCAACACACCCGGGAAGATTGTCACTACAAAACGTCGATCCTGCCGGCCATACCGATCGCATAAGAGTAGAATAAATGTAAGAGTAAAGTAAAACTCAAATACTGGTCCACAAAAATCATAAGAATATAAAAAAAAATCTCCACGAAGGGAGAGTTCACAGCAATGATAAATTAGAGTACTAATAAGAGGGCTCCTGCCCGATACATCATAATCCTCACTACAAGTCACTCAACGCAGAAGCAAATCTATAATAACTACTAATGATCGGGATCACTGTCCCTGCTTCCTGAACTCCGGTGCTAGACTGTCCCGTCACCAGCGCACCGACCTCTGGGGCTGCATTTCCTGGTTCGGCTCCATGAACCCCTAAAATGATTTGCTCAACGACTGTTAGTTTAAAAGACTAAGTCCTATCATCCCCCACCCCTCCCCCATGGCTCCTAGGCACCGAGCGGGGAGAAGGAAAGAGAAGGTATTTAAGGTGGAGAGTAACAAAAGTAAGCAGGTGATGGGGGAACTAGTCTATCATGAGTATATAGTCACAGCAAGTATAAGTAAGCAGCAGTAGGTAAGCAGTATGAGTATACACAAGAATAAGTGAGCAAGTAAAAGTACAAGGAGGTAAACTAAGTGAGTAACCATGATCTATAGAAATGCTCATACAAACCTATAGACTAAGGGGTCGTTTTGCAAGGTCTATTGTATAAAAAGTCTCATACAAATTTATACAATAGGTGTCAAGGGTTATATGCAATGATTATGTTATGTCATGCAAGTATGCCATGATATGAACATGCAAGTGCAACACACACACTCGACTCTGTGCACACAGACATTTAGTTTACCCATTTCCGGAGTCTAACCTCCCAGGATACCTCCGTAGTGTCAAAGGGAAGCAGTGGGTTAGGCCTCGCCCACCTCTAAACCAGTATCAGCACTACCAGTCAAACCTATCGTACGCCTCAATGCTGGTGCACTAAGCGGAGCTCCTGCGTACTCTTATCGGCTGGCACACCGGACTTCATTTGGCTAAGTGCTAAACCACACTTGTCGAGTCAACGTATTGGTGTCGCTGCGACGACTCTCTAGTACCGAAGACCCACCACCTTTTTATTTTATGCATATACAACATTAATATATTCTACCACCGAGCCAAAGCTCCCCGGACTTTCCCATTCGTCATAATTATTTACTGAGCCATCGGCTCGCCAGGCTAACCTGCCCATCACCAAAACCACCGAGCCTACCGCTCGTGAGACCAACCTAACTCCCACAACACCGGGGAGTGTGAGTGTAAGTGTAATCCTATTTATACTAGTTACTCTTAAACATTAATTATTCTTACGATTTAGGTTAGCCCAGGACTGCCCAAGGTATTCCCGGTTAAGGGCTCTCACAGAGCACTAGGAACTATGATGGTAGCTGAAGCCCATCGTTCCCTTTCGCAAAGCACTTACTATTAGTGGTTATTACCCAATTCTCGATCCCTTTTAATATTATACTGGATCTAACCATAGTGTATTTTGACTCTCTCTCTCTCCACAGGAAAGACAATCTTTCGTCGATCCCAAGCCCCTCTTAACACTAGTCAACTCAGCACTCTCCTCATCATGACTCCTAATGAAGCTCTATTTTTCACCTTACCAAATCAGTAAATTATTAACCCCATCTCCCTATGTCCATTCCATATGTTATCACAATTTCCGTTGTTTTACTAAATGCAGACCAACCTAAGCTATATGATGTACATGGCATGAGATACTCAAAATTTTAATCCAAAAGCCCTAAGATAATTATTGGGGGTCTATCATAACACATTTAGCCTAAATCCAGAAACTTGTAATTTTCCTAATTAATTTGGCATTTAATAAATTTTACCAAACGTTAGGCCATAGGTAATTTTGATCATGAAGTACTAGATTTCCTTAAGTTATGGACACCCAAAAATTATTAGTAGTGTATGATGGCAAAATATCAGTGAATATCAAATTTTATAGATTTTCAGAAATAAAAAAACTCTAAATAATTAATTCAAGGTGATTCAGATAATTAGAGGTAATGAAAGGAGTACCACAATTCATAGTCCAAAAATTATATAAAAATTACCAGAGCTTTATTATGATCATAAAAAATTACTGATTAAGTTTCATGCAATTCTAAGGTCAGTGGGCTATATAAAAAAATATTTCAAATAAATCCATTAGAGTGCATTTTGTGAAGAAATATTCTTATAAACTCATCCAAATAACATGTAATAATTTCCTAGACTTTATTATGCCCTAAAAGATTCTCTGGCCAAGTAACACAATTTTCCAATAAGATATAATATTTATTATCTATTTATCAAAATAAGGTGCACTAGGTCACTTTACACATGAAGCACTAAGAGGAGATACCCAATTGTTCCAAATAATCTATCAGTGCTTACAAATGGTATTTGATTAACTTTTCTAGAGTTTCATATCATTATAAGACACTTATACCACAGTTACTTCAATATCATCAAAAGGGGCAAGATGAAGATTATACCTACAAGTATGAGCTACTGTTTTCTAAACATCCTATAATAAATTTCAGAGATTAATATTACTATAAAATTACTCCTACAAAAATCTCATGAAGGTCCAAAGTAATATGACCCCTTATTTATTCCATAAGGTGTATGTACTTAAATAATTTCCAAGTGATTAAAGTGGGGTGCATGTGTCCAAATACTACCAACTTCCTTCCTAGGGTATTTCACCACCCTAAGATCACATGGACAAAACCCTAAGTACATACATAGAGATATCACACCATGTTCTTTACCAACCCCCAAAGTTCAACCTTAGGGTTTGATCTAGGGTCCTAGGGCTAATCAACCCCAATCCATCTCCAACTCCATGAGGGGGTGTTTAAACTAACCTTGGGGCTCTGTCCAAAGTCCCAACCCCTTTGGGTGAGTAATGGCCCTTCTATGCCCCAAACATTCTTTTTCCCTAAATTACCCTTAAGGGACCAACTTTGGCCATACCAAAACCTATCCAAATCAAACCCAATTGAGCTGAGATTTTAATCAGAGTCATAATATGACCCTAAGAGTCAGCCACCAAAATTTTGGTGGGTTTAGAGGTCATTAGACCCATTAAATAATTCATACATGGTTTATTATATTTTTACAAAAACTATAGGAAAATGATTTCCAAAAATTCCCATTTTTAGATATGTTATAGGTATAGATAAGAGTGACCCCAGTCCAAATTTCAAGTCATTTTGATGTCAGGATTGATGGGGGCACCCCAAACAATCTCTGATCAACCCTAAGTATAGACCTCACCAAAATGAGTGTTGTGGTCTGACCTGAACTTCAAATTGGTTCAAATCAATTTTAAAATAAACTAGACCTCAAAGGGCTACAAGTTTCAGGTTGATCACTTTTTTGAAAAAGCCTCTAAGTATTTTTAATTTAAATCCTAAGGCAGGTAATTTTATGTGACTGAAATATATATATATACAAAATTTAATACATCTAGATCTACACAAATCTTAAAGCAAGATCAAGTGGCTCCTGGATTTCTTCATCCTCCAGCCAATGGCTGCGATCAGCCTGACCTGGAGCACTTCCATGTCCATTTCCTAGCCACACAGCCACCTCTCTGGCCGGCCACCACCGCCACCACATCCGTTGAGGTGGGGGCTATTGCCAGGCGGCGGCACGTCCGCCGGAGGGGCAGTTTCCGGTGAACCCGAGAGGAAGCCCAAATTCGAAAATTCATGGAAATTGAAGCTTAGAATAGGCTCAACTAAGCCCGATTCTTATCCCTGAAGATTCCTAAGATCTAACCCATGAAGGAGTAGATGAGGACCTTAATGGAGGGTTGGAGTCGTGCCGACCGTTGTGCCACCATTTCCGACGGTGGAGCTTTCGGTGCTCTACAACTGCACAACCAACTAGCTCGGTTCCTTCAGGTAAAGGGTGGAAAAGTCTCCTCTAACCTTGGGGAAGCTTTTAAAATAGCAAAATTGCGGAGGGGAGGGGTCAAGCACCAATTGTCATTAATGACCATTAAGGTAAAATTTCAGCCAACATAAATTCCCTGCATCCAGCCACCTAGGGGGCGGCCATGGCTGTTAATCTCCTCTAAACTAATGAGGGGGAATGTATCAAGCCTTTGGAGGTGAGGAGAGGAACTCTTGATCTCCCATGGCCATTAATGACCTTCTCTCTCCTCTTTCTCTCTCTTCCTTATTGGAGAAATTGATTTCAGCCACTTTGGTTGTTGGCCATGGCTGTCAATAGTCCCCTAAATGACTAGGGAGGAGGAACCTTTCCATGGGAGAAGGATTGAGGAGGCTCTTGGCCTTTCATGGACATTAAAGCTCACTTTCTCACTTTCTCTCTCCTTTATTAAAGGAGAAGATGGTTTTCTCTCTCCTAGTCAACATTTCCAAGAAATGAATGTATTTTTAAGTGATTATAAACCCCATGAGTCTAGTGGGCCACCCAAGTTGGGCTTAGCACAAGTGGATTAGGCTTGAGCTAGCCATTTAGGCTAGTTTAACCTATTTCTAGGGTAGAGTTGACCTTGGTCAACTTGACCTTTTGGATTGACCTCAATGGATCCTTGGTGATCCATTGTCCACCCCTAAGGTCTAGTAAGACTTGGGTAGAGTTGTTTGGGCACCTTGGAGGTCACTTGACCCTTAGTTAGGGCACTTTGACCTTCTTAGGGGTAGGGTTGACTTTAGTTAACTTAACCTCTTTGGTTGACCCCAATGGGTCCTTGGTGACCCATTGGCCTCCCTTAGGGATTGGGAAGGTCTAGGTGGGTCCCTTTGGCTAAGGGGAGGTCAATTGGCCATGTGTGAGCTTAGTTTGACCTAATTAGGGTTTGGGTTGACTTTGGTCAACTTGACCTTTTTAGTTGACCCTAATTGGTCCCTATGGCTCTACTGGACCCTCTAATAGGTTAGTGATGTTGTGGTGGGGTCATGGAGTCATGGTGGAGCCCTATGGTCATCCCTAAGCTAGTAATTGGAATTCTACTTTTTACAGACCAAGGTGGTTCACACACTAATTCCTAGGTTCACCAAAACCCTTTAGCGCTTCCAAGGGTTTTGTATCATAACCCGCATTTTTCCCAACAATTTAATTATATCAGAGTAAGGGAAAAATACGCGCCGTGATGTCATGCCGTGTATGGGATAACTACAGACGTTCAGGCAAGACTCCAAACTCTACAGTTTTAAAAGAAAACATAAATTATTATGAATGAAATCCAGTTTAAGTTATAATGATAGCCGTATCCCTCGGCTTAGTGGATCATCTTGTCCATGATTTAAAATATAATTTATACGCTTGCGGAAGATACTTGTTTAATTTGAATCTAACATCTTACATGAGTATAAATGTCCCCGAGTAACAACTCATGCTAAACAGACTCTAGATTTATAATAAGTATAGGAAAAGTCTTTACGCTAACCAGAAAAAATAGTAACTTAGTTGTTGGATCCCTAGTTGAATTTGGGCTAGGTTCACTAAGTTAGGTTCATATGACCCAACATGTATAACAAGGGTCATGGTTGTGTCCTAAAGTCTAGGCCAAGTCCTTAGAGTCAACAATGCATAGACCAGCCATCAACAGTCTGCCAAAGATTCAAGACTTAGAGAAATATTAAGACTTAGAAAAAGAGTTCGACGTTCTTCGAACTCAGGTCGACGAAAGTCGTGCTCAGCTCGACGAAATTAGAGAAAAATTCTTTGAGCTAAGCTCGACGAACTCAGTTCTCAGGTCGACGATTTCTGGATCATCTGCTTCAACACTCAAGTCTAGAAAACATCTCAATATTTCTAAGTCCAGAATCAAACTCTAGTCGATGAACTTGGTTCTCAGCTCGACGATCTTATTGCACAGAATTGGAAAGATTCATCAAGTAGCAGTCAGCAGTTCTGAGGCCGACGATCGTGGATCTCAGCTTGACGAATCCAGACTTGATTATTTTCATCCTTCTGTTTCTATTATAATGCAATAATTCCTGAGTAATTAATGCTAAAATATTCTCTGAATATTACCGTTAGACGGAGCATTAGTTATGGTCTTCATCAGGATTATTGCTTGCCGTTTTTCAAAGGGACAGTTTGGGAAATCAATCAATGCAAACATTCTCAAGGCCGTCAGCATTAAATGTAGGAAGGAATTCAAAATTCAAAAAACAAATTTATTTGTAAAATATAAAAGGGATTTTCCTCCTTCCGGTAAGTGACAGAGAACAACAAGACATACAAAAGAACAGAACAACAACAGTGAACAAGGATCTTCTGCTCTCTCTCTCTCTCTCTGAACAGCACTCTGAGACACAGAGTACACAGAACAAAGTGATAGAGAGAAACAAGTGCTAGACCAGAGGAAGAACTTTAAGTTGAAGAAGAAGAAGAACTGCCATCAAAAATCAAGAGTCTTCTTCTGTCATCATCTCAGGATTCTTCAAAGGATAACTATTACAGCATCAGTTAAGAAGTTCCTGGAGATCTTTTGTTCAAAGCAAAAAGTATGAAGGCCTATCACCCTGTAGCAAAGCTCCACCTTCCTGAACCATTCAATATCTCAGGGGGAGCTCTTTGCTAAAGTCAATATCCACAAAAGTCTTCTCAGTTGTATTTGAGAAAGAGAAGATAAAATCATTCTCTCACCCCACTGTATACAGGGTTTTAATTCCCTTCAAAATTATTTTTGGTTGCAAGTCACCTGATCAAAAGACTTGAGGTTTGGTTTTTGAGCACCTGATAAAAAGCTCATTGGTGGCAATCACCTGATCAAAAACCTGAGTGGATTCCTACCAGGGTAGTAGAAGAGTGGATGTACCCAGGTTGGGGAACCATTATAAAATTCTTGTGTTGTCTGGATGCCCTTTTATTTTTATTCTTACTTTGGCTGTGCTAGTTAGGTTGTTGTGGTTGTGATTACTTATATTTGTTATTTTCTTGTGACAAATCATATAGGTTTAGGAACAATTTTTATTTACAGCAAAAGTTTTAAAACCCAAAGAATACTCTATTCACCCCCCCCCCCTCTAGAGTATACCAGATATAACCCCTCACTTTCAATTGGTATCAGAGGGGAGTTTTTTTGGTTGTACAAGCCAACCCTTGAACCAAAGATCCTAAGTTAGATCTGTCTTTCTATTTCCATTAGATTTGTAACACAGCATGGTACAGAACAAAGATTATGCAAGCACCAGACCTCCAGTATGCAACCTAAACAAGTTTGCCATCTGGAAGGCAAGAATAAAATTATATATGAATTCTATTGATGAAGATATCTACAATTCTATCTTGATAGGTCGCCCTCAGGCATCAAGCTCTACAACATCAACTAGCACTAATGCAGTTCCACCACCTGAGTGGACTGAGGCTCAGAAGAAGGCCAAAATTGTTGATGTCAAAGCAATGAACATTCTGGCCCAAACAATATCAGATGACATTTTTCAGAAAGTGGCTGAATGTACATCAGCCAAGGCCATCTGGGATTATCTAAATCAAATGGTGGTTGGATCTGCTGATGAAAGAAAGGATAGAAGATCAAATCTCATATCCCAATATGAGAACTTCAAGAAGGAGGAAGCTGAATCTGTAGCTGACATGTACAATAGGTTAAGCTCTATCATCAATGAGCTAAAAACCTTGGATAAGGACATCACCCTCACAGAGGTGAATGATAAAATCCTTATGTGCTTTCCAAGCTCATGGGATTCAAGGATCTGGCCCATCAAGGAGGTCAGGAGCCTAAATGAGATTTCCACTGAATCTCTTTTGGGAAAGCTGAAGTCCTATGAGCATCTTATCAAATCTAGAGAAGCAGCTGAGCAAATAACACCTCCACCAGCAAGGAAGGAGCATAGCATTGCATTCAAGGCTGCTAAAGAGATAGAGACTCCAACAGTTAATGAAGATTTGATGAGTCTATTTGCCAAAAGATTCTACAAAATGACAAAGAAGGATTTCAGAAGAAAGTCATCAAGGCAGGATAACAAGCCAAGGTATGATAAAACCCCCACTAAATATGTTGTGTGCTTTGGCTGCAGGAAACCTGGACACTTCCTCTCAGAGTGTCCAGAGAATCAGAAGAAAGAGATGAGAAGAGAGAAGGACTCCAGAAGATAGCAAAGCAGCAGGCATTCCTCCAGCAAACATAAGAAGAAGGAGAAAGGCTTTATAGCTGAAAGCTGGAGTGAAACTGAAGATGAATCCTCATCCTCCAGCTCTAGTGAAGAAGAAGAGGAGGCAAGGTCCAAATAAGTTTGTCTCATGGCCATTGATGCTTCCAGGAGTCATTCAAAGGAGGAAGGATCAGACACTATAGAAGCCTCAGCATCTGAAGTTGATCTGGTATTGGCTTCTTTTGATTATAGTTCTAAATCATTTCAATCTGAATTTAAAACCATGTGCATAGATCTAATAAATTTAGAAAAATAAATTAAGACACTTAGGAAAAGACTAGGAAACCAAGAAAATGTTATTTCTGGAAATAATAGGTTAAAGGCTGAACTAAATTCTGCAAATGAACAAATTATCTTTCTGAAATCTGAACTTAGCAAAGCTAAGATATTAGAAGAATCATTGAATGGCAGAAGTTTAAGATTGTTAGATATAACCAGCACATTAAATGCTAGAACTAATAACCATAGACTAGGGTTATGAGCTTCATCCAGTGAACCAATCCTAATCCAAAAGAATCATCTTTCTAAACCTATAAATTTTGTTTCTGATAAAGGAAAGAAAAATACTGAATAGGTTAATAAGGTTAATGAAGTTCTTAAATAGATTGAAATTAAGAACAAACTTAAAAACCAGAAAAATAATAAAAGTAACAATGTTCAGCAGTTATCGACGAACTCAGATCGACGATATATGAAAAGATCGTCGACCTCAGTACGACGATCTCTGAACGCAAATTTCAATAATAATCATTCGTCTTATTGTGATCGACGAATTGTGTATGGTTCGTCGAGCAGAGATCGACGAACTTGGGGCACAGAAAATGAACTTGTTCATCCTCTGAGCAGAGATCAACGATCTCATCCTAATTAGTCGAACTCTGATCGACGAACTCACAATATTTCGTCGAACACTGAAAGACTTGCTAATAATCATAACTATAACAGCAACTCTAATAAATCTAGGAAACCATTTGATCCATAAGCTGATTGGATAATTCCACCTAGAAGATATCATCCATTAGGATACAAATCTCAACCAGAATTTTCTGTAATATCGAGCTTTTCATATCAACAATATAAAGGACCCAAGGTAACCTGGGTCAAGAACAACTAACTCTTTTTCTTGCAGATAAAGAGCTATCCAATTGTGAATCAACTATGGTACCTGGACAGTGGTTGCTCCAAACACATGACTGGCAACAAGGAAAATCTACTCAACTACAAGACCAAGCTAGGACTATAGGTAATCTTAAGTGATTCAAAGTGTGGCTAATCTGAAGGTTATGGACAAGTAAGAATTGGAGCTGTCACATTCAAGAAGGTGACCTATGTAAGTGGACTCAAGCATAACCTCATCTCCATAAATCAATTATATAATGAAGGTTACCAAGTACACTTTAACTCAAAAACTTGTACTATTTCAAATAAAGAAAAACAAAATGTTTTAATTGGGAATAGACAAGAAAATATATATTTAGTTGATTTTAATGCTATCAATTCAGATATCTTCTTACTTAACATAATTAGTAATCAGAATGAATTATGGCATAAAAGGCTAGGACATGTAAACATGAAAAATATTGCTAGGCTATCAAAAGACAACCTTGTGAGAGGTTTACCTTATGGTCCCTACAAGAAGGAAGGCCTTTGCAGGGCCTGTCAACTAGGCAAGTAAACTAAATCTAGCTTTAAATCAGTAAATAAAAGTGATTCACCTAGGATCTTGTACTTGCTACACATGGATCTCTTTGGACCCATTGCTGTACAGAGCCTAGGAGGGAAATCCTACACATTAGTTATTTTAGATGACTTCTCAAGGTTCACTTGGGTGTTCTTTTTTAGATCTAAGTAAGATACCTTTAAAGTTCTTACATATTTTCTCATGATCATACAGATTGAGTACTCTACTCATGTTGTATTGATCAGAAGTGATCATGGTACAGAGTTTGAGTCTCTTCTTATGCATGAGTTTTGTGAGAAGGAAGGTATCAGGCACTGCTTCTCAGCTCCTAGAACTCCCCAACAAAATGGGGTAGTTGAAAGGAAAAATAGGACCCTTATTGAAGTTGCAGGCACATTACTTGCAGATGCTTACATGCCCCTATACTTTTGGGCAGAGGCTGTAAGCACAATAAATTATGTACTGAACAGAAGCTTGATGCATAAACTAAAGAATAGGACTCCCTATAAATTACTTAAAGGGAAGAAATCTAAACTCACCTATTTTAAAGTATTTGGATGTGTATGTTATATACATAATAATAACAAGAAATATATTAGAAAGTTTGAAGCTAAGGCTGAAGAGATAATTTTTCTAGGATATTCCCAAGTAAGTAAAGCTTATAGGGTATTCAATAAATCATCTCTAAAAATTGAAGAATCAATCCATGTTACTTTTGATGAGGCTAACATGTCTTTCAAGGAGAAAGAGATTTCTACCAATAATCCTTTGCAGGTACCTCACTTGTGTGAGAATTTGGATGGACTAAGCCTCACCTAAGAGGCTCCAACACATCCTTCTCCACAAGATGAAGAAGAAAGTGAAGAAGAAGGCACTGAAGAGACTGAACTTCATCCAACAGCAAACATAATTCCATAAGAGGAATTAAATACAAATGTTGTTGCTGAACCAACTCCACCCACTGATCCTGTCACACTAAGGGATCACCCAAGATCTCAAGTGATTGGAGACATAACAGCAGGTGTACAGACAAGGCATCAAGTCAACCAAGACTTGATGCATGCTTGTTTCCTCTCTCAAGTTGAACCTCAATCCATAAAAGATGCTGAGCAAGATCCCCACTGGATCATTGCTATGCAAGAGGAACTCAACCAATTTGAGAGATATAGAGTTTGGGATTTGGTTCCAAGACCCCAAGACTACCCAGTCATTGGAACCAAATGGGTATATAGAAACAAACTAGATGCCCAAGGTGTAATTGTGAGAAATAAGGCTAGGCTTGTTACTCAAGGTTATAGGCAAGAAGAAGGGATAGACTATGACCAAACATTTGCACCAGTTGCAAGATTAGAGGAAATCAGAATCTTTCTTGTCTATGCTGCCTACAAGAAGTTCAAAGTATATCAGATGGATGTAAAGAGTGCTTTTCTGAATAGAGTACTAAAGGAAGAGGTTTATGTTGAATAACCTCCAGGTTTTATCTCTACAACTCATCCCTATCATGTATTTAAATTGCATATGGCTCTCTATGGTCTAAAGAAAGCTCCAAGAGCTTGGTATGAGACCTTAGCTAGCTTTCTGATATATCATAAATTCATTAGAGGCATAGTAGATAAAACCTTATTCACTAGACATCATAAGGACCAAACTTTGTTAGTACAAATATATGTGGATGACATTATATTTGGGTCTACTGATCCCAAATTATGCAAGAGGTTCTCTGACCTCATGCATTCAAAATTTGAGATGAGTAGCATGGGTGAGCTCTCCTACTTTCTTGGTCTCCAAGTAAAGCAGCTCCCTGATGGCATCTTCATCTCCCAAGCTAAATATGCTAAAGAGCTTATAAAGAAGTTTGGGATGGCTGATGCCTCAGCAAAGAAAACACTCATGGCTACAAATACTGTAATAGACTCTGATGCACATTGAAAACCTGTGGATCAGAAATTATATAGGGGCATTATTGGGTCCCTCTATACCTTACAGCAAGCAGACCTGACATCATGTTTTCCACATGTCTTTGAGCTAGGTTCCAGGTGAACCCTAAAGAATCTCAGGTAATTTTTCTAAAAAGAATTTTGAGATATATAAAGAGTTGTCCCAGTCTAGGACTCTGGTATCCCACTGAGTCTGAATTTAAGTTAACTAGATACTCAGATGCTGACTTTGCTGGATGCAGAGTGGACAGAAAGAGTATCTCAGGAACTTGACAGTTCCTTGGTATGAGATTAGTGTCCTGGTTTTGTAAGAAGCAGTTATCTGTGTCAACATCAACTACTGAAGTAGAATATATTGTAGCTGATAGTTGCTGTTCCCAGATGCTGTGGATCCAAAACCAACTCCTGGACTATGGCTTCAACTTAAATAACTCAACTCTCTTATGTGATAACACAAGTGTTATAGCTATAACACAAAATCCAGTCCATCACAGTGGGACTAAACATATAGACATTAGGCATCATTTCATTAGAGAGTATGTAGATAAAAACAAAATTAAACTTGTCTATATCTACACTGATTTACAAAGAGCTAATATTTTCACCAAACCCCTGGATGAAAGAAATCACTTGTTCTTTGTAAATCAGCTTGGAATGATCAATGGAGAAGACTTAGTTTAGTTTCTGTCTGCACTCGAAGAACTCTTCAAATTTCGTCGAACGGAGGTCGACGAACTGGGAAGGGTTCTTGAGATATTTATCGACTTGAGATCGACGAACTCTCTATTAGTGAAGTTAGTTTCGTCGACCTGAGATCGACGAATCTACTTCAGAAAACTTTCGTCGAATGGAGCTCGGCGAAATGTCTTCAAACCTTTAGACTGAGCTCGATGAATTGATTAACTCCAAATTATTTCGTCGACCTCAGATCGAAGAATTATTTACTTTTAGTGGAACAGAGTTTGTCGATTCATATTCTGAAAAACCTTATATTTAGGTTTTCTTCGACCTCCGTCCCGCCCTTTCAGTTCCCTTGCACTTGATCTTCATTTTTCTCTTGCAGGTGCTCTCATGGCGATTCCAGCAGGAGCTCTCGCGGCAATGAAATTTGACACTGCATTTGATGTTGATTTCGAGTCGTTTCAATATTCCGACCCCATCTTTCTGGAAATCCTGCAACTGCTTGAAGGACAGCAGTTGAAGAATTTGCACTCTATAAGGATTAAACTACCTAGCACTGAAATCAAGGAGTGGGTCTATACATTCTCCAAAACAGAAGAGAATACAATGACTGGAACTATATCGGGTAATGCCGTCTCCCTTACCCCTGAAGTTTTAACTGAAATTTTTGGTTTGAATAATGGCAGAGAAGAATTAGAAATTGAGAATGAGGAATATACTGAGATGCTCAGCCAAATGGGTTATTCTGGAGAAAACCCTAACAAATTGCTGAAGAAACAATTGTCTGCTGAATTCAAGTTTCTCGCAGACATTGTAGGGAAAGTCTTATTGGGCAAGCATATTACCCATGACTACATCACTAGACACCAATTCCTATTTATGTGTGCAATGGTGAATAAGAAACAAGTTAACTGGGCTCAGATCTTGTTTGATCTGATTAAGAAAAAGAATAGAAAGAAAGAGGTTTGTTTTGGAAGGATCCTAGGGATCTTCCAAAAGGAAAAGGCTATTGAATCCCTGGTCTCCCCGACCACATTCATAAATGCTAGCAAGAGGCTCACATGTGCCCTCTTTAGTAAATGGGAGAGGACCATCACCAAGCCCTCCAAGGCTACCTCCTCTTCCATCAACATTTTAGAGAGTACAAGGGCTGCTCCAGCCACTTCCCACCCTACTGAAGAGGTTCCATCCACCACTACACAACCTCTAGCTCTCCAAACTCCATCTCAGCCAGCAAATCAACAAACCCCACCTTCCACTCATATTACAGTCCCTACTCCCACACCTCCATCATCCCCAATACAAACATCTCCAACCCACATTCCCTCTAATACTCCTTCCCCCCAACATGATACATCACTACCATCACCACCCCATCTCCTCTTCCACAGCATTTAGCTGACATCCCCCTATCCAACCTCTCATCCCTCCCATCCTTCAATCTACTATCATCCTCTCTTAACACTCCCTCTCCTCTAGATGTATCTCACATACAATCTCCACCTCCACCTCCACCTCTAACTCCACCAGCTACTACCACCTCCACTCAAACACCCCCTGACACAACATCTACCTCCCCACTGTTGGACTCTTCCATTATCCCTCCACTCATTGCTCTTCTCACAACCATCCTCAAAACAATCATAGCATAGGCTATTTCTCCTCTTGCTACATCCATTTCCACCCTTGCTGGCCAAATTTCTGCTCTCTCTACTGCTCCCTCTTCAGGAAGGGGCCTGGCTTTAGTTTCCACTGAAAACCAGGCAGGGGGAGATACTCAATGAAGAAGTAGCAGCAGATGTACTAGCAGAAGCAACAGCAGATGTACCAGCAGAAGAAGCAATAGTAGAACAAATAGATACAGTCTATTTTAATAACCTTCCGGCAGACAGCACTAAGCCATCCATGGCTATAATTCCTTATACCACACCAATAAGCCCCAAAGTTTGGCTCAAGTCCACTTTTGCTACTCAGAGTCTCTTCCCAGAGTTAGTTTCCCCCACTATCTCATCCCCTCTTGCACAATTTTGGTTATGGATGATTCTCCAATGCCTGATCTAGATGCACTGATCATGGCTGACATAGAATAAGAAAATAAGTCAGCTACTGAAAGCACTGATGTGTATAGTTCTCTAGCTCCCTCCAAGACTGCAAAATCTGCAATACCTGATGAGACAATAAGAGAAATAGATTCACTATATGATAATCCACAAGAGTCAGATGATGATGATGATGATGAAGACTCGGATGAGGATCCCAAGAGAAAGATAGTCTCTAAGAAGAGGAAAGCTCCTCCACCTCCTGCCCCTAAACCCAATCCTGCAAATGACACACCATACTATATTCTGCAAAATATTACCCCCATAAGGGTATGCCAGCATGGATATGGCTATCTAAGAATGAACAAAAGGCAAGGAAGAAGAGCAGGAGATACTCTCCTCCACCTCAGAAGTTTAGGAGAGGTCCTCCTTCTCCTGTTGCTGGTGCCTCAGGAGTTGCTCCTCAAAGTTTAGATGTATCCTCTAAGCCTACATCTTTCATAAGAACCTATCAAAGGCAGGAAAGATCATCCAGACATCAATCCCAAGGTGGCAGTCAACAACAAAGGAATACAAGTTCAGCTGAGCAAATAAAATAAATTATTTACCAAAAGCCTTCATTCTCTCCTCCTCAACAGCAAGCTCCTCAACATCAATCCAGAAGGCATAGTGAATCTTATAAGCCTAAAGGGAAGTTTAGTGAAGCTGATCCTCCTAAATCTCTTTATACTCAAAGTGATGAAAAGCATAGCATGATAAGTTTTCAAGCTCAATCTACACAATTCAAACCTGTCACCCTGCTATCTCCTCAAGATGATCAATCAACTGTTAATCAGGATGTTGATCCAAATTTCAGAATGGCAAGGCTCCAAGAGCTAATTGGTTTATCACAGATAAAGAAAGTTATATAAGAAGGAGAAGATCCATCAAAATTCACCACTATGTCATCCTACAGAGAAAAGGAACTGAATAAACTTCAAGTAAGCAAGAAGGTCTTCAATCCAAGCAGAGTACATGGCACTGCACCCAGAGGCTATTGTGCCTAGAACCTCAACCCTAACTGTGATTGGACATCAGATCGGTATATGTCAAAGAAAGAAGCAGCCAATCTCAACAAGGAAATCATATTCACTCAGTCTGGGGACAAAAGCAAAGAGGAGAAGCACAAGGAGAAGTAGCAGAAAAATAAATTTTTAACTTCTTTGATTATGGTATTGTTAAAATTATTTTCTCATTCATGATACAAAGCTTACTGTATATATATATATATATATATATCTGTTGCATATGCTATTTTCTTTTCTACTAGATATATGTTTTTCTTGCTTTGTACATTTTTTGATTTTGAGTCTGTAATTAGTGACCTCGCCCAAATAGGGGGATATTATTGGATCCCTAGTTAGATTTGGGCTAGGTTCACTAAGTTAGGATCATATGACCCAACATGTATAGCAAGGGTCATGGTTTTGTCCTAGAGTCTAGGCCAAGTCCTTAGAGTCAACAATGTATGGACCAGCCATCAACATTCTGCCAAAGATTCAAGACTTAGAGAAATATCAAGTCTTAGAAAAAGAGTTCGACGTTCGTCGAACTCAGGTCGACGAAATTCGTGCTCAGCTCGACGAAATCAGAGAAAAATTCTCTGAGCTGAGCTCGATGAACTCAGTTCTCAGGTCGACGATTTCATGATCATCTGCTTCAACACTCAAGTCCAGAAAACATCTCAATATTTCTAAGTCCAGAATCAAACTCCAGTCGACGAACTTGGTTCTCAACTCGACGATCTTATTGCACAGAATTGGAAAGATTCATCAAGCAGCAGTTAGCAGTTCTGAGGCCGACGATCGTTGATCTCAGCTCGACGAATCCAGACTTGGTTATTTTCATCCTTCTATTTCTATTATAATGCAATAATTCCTAAGTAATTAATGCTAAAATATTCTCTGAATATTACTGTTAGATGGAGCATTAGTTATGGTCTTCATCAGGATTATTGCTTGTCGTTTTTCAAAGGGAGAGTTGGGGAAATCAATCAATGCAAATGTTCTCAAGGCCGTCAGCATTGAATGCAGGAAGGAATTCAAAATTCAAAAAGCAAATTTATATGTAAAATATAAAAGGGATTTTCCTCCTTCCTGTAAGTGACAGAGAACAACAAGACATACAGAAGAACAGCACAACAACTGTGAACAAGGATTTTCTGCTCTCTCTCTCTCTCTCTCTCTGAACAGCACTCTGAGACGCAGAGTACACAGAACAAAATGATAGAGAGAAACAAGTGCTAAACCAGAGGAAGAAATTTAAGTTGAAGAAGAAGAAGAACAGCCATCAAAAATCAAGAGTCTTCTTCTATCCTCATCTCAGGATTCTTCAAAGGATAACTATTACAGCATCAGTCAAGAAGTTCCTGGAGATCTTCTGGTCAAAGAAAAAAGTCTGAAGGACTATCACCCTGCAGCAAAGATCTACCTTCCTAAACAATTCAATATCTCAGGGGGAGCTCTTTGCTAAAGTCAATATCCACAAAAGTCTTCTCATTGTATTTGAGAAAGAGAAGACAAAATCATTCTCTCACCCCACTATATACAGGGTTTTAATTCCCTTCAAAATTATTCCTGGTTGCAAGTCACCTGATCAAAAGACTTGAGGTTTGGTTTTTGAGCACCTGATCAAAAGCTTATTGGTGGCAGTCACCTAATCAAAAACCTGAGTGGATTCTTACCAGGGTGGTAGAAGAGTGGATGTACCCAGGTTGGGGAATCACTATAAAATTCTTGTGTTGTCTGGATGCCCTTTTCTTGTTGTTCTTGCTATGGCTGTGCTAGTTTAGGTTGTTGTGGTTGTGATTACTTATATTTGTTGTTTGCCTGTGACAAATCATATAGGTTTAGGAACAATTTTTTTACAGTAAAAGTTTTAAAACCCAAAGAATACTCCATTCACCCCCCCCCCCCCCCTCTCAAGAGTATACCAGATCTAACCCCCACTTTCATTAGTTTTAAAAGAGATTGCATGGATGCTTTACTAATAATAGGTTTTTTTAGCTTGAAAATATCTAACATGCAGACCTAGCAATAAATCATCCCAGAGAGCAAGTAATCTAAACCAAACATAAGACAATCACACCAGCTAGCAAGTGTTAAGGATCAACAATCCTGTGGGCGCCAACAACCTGACACGAACCCACGATACCAAGTATATCTGAAACTAGGAAAAGAAAACTGAAATAACAACTACCTCGCTACGGCAAGGGGAAAAACCACAGCCGACACTGCTGCTGTAAGGGCTCCAAAACTGGCTCCGCTACCCACTAATGCTCTGAACCTGAGGCATTCCAAAGACAGAACACCTCAGCAAGAGGGACAAATGGCGGCAGAGAAGTAAGCAAAATAAAATAAAGGTAAAACGGGGTACCAACCAAGACCAACAGTACTGAAGTAAGACATCGAACAGGAAAAGAAATAAATACTTATGTGAATCGTCACGTACTCCAACAAATACACCAGATTTCCCAAGGCAAAAAGGGAACAAAAATAAGTAAAAATATAAGGAAGAAAATTTAACTACCTTTACTAAGCACCTGTGGTCGACTCTACCCAAAAACACTGGCGAGGTGGTCACTCAACTGGACACACCCCTCACGAATAATTTATCCGCTTAACTGCGAGGGAGTCTCATACTCTCCACCATACACCGTAGATGCCAAAAAACCCGGTAGACTTTCACAAGGTACAATAAAGGATTCAAACAACACGGAGGTGGTTTTATCCACTAACTCCTGCAATTTTAGAAACCCCAAAGAAACCACAACGCATAAAGCTCGAGACTTGGCTCGTCAGATTCTACTTGACACTTCTAGTTTCAAGACAGGGTTGATCAACCCTTAGGAACGATTTACAATCCTAAATAACTCTAATATGTTCAATAATGAAATCTAAGGCGTTTAAAGCCATCAATAAAACACTTCAAGAACGATCAAACATATTCGGACAAAAATCGAGTTCACCATGATAAAACGTTACAACCTCATGTGATCATTGAGAAGGTTAATCATAACAATAAATTGGAAGAATAAGTGTAGAAAATTTTAAGGAACATGAAAAACATAGCCGTTACCATCAAATCGGATAAGGAGAGATGAGGGGAAATCACCACTTGCCTTGGTTTTACCGGAAAGGTCCTCCGAATCACTCAACGTCATAGATCGGGACAAAAGAACACGGGAGGAGTTGAAATCTAAACAAAAATGACCGAAAAGGGGGTTAGGGCCGAAAAACCCTAACGAGAAAACTCAAGGAATGGGTAAAAATTTACCACGATAGCGTAGCTCTCGGCGAGAGCTTTCCAGATCTATGTTCGGTTGAACATTTCGAGCACCGGAGTACCGTCGGCGGCCACCGGAAGATTCACGAAAAGAAACTCTCTCTCTCTCTCTCGCTCGATGCACTGGTTCGGGAGAAAAAATAACGGAGAAGATGAAATTTGGTTCTAAAACCTAAGTTCAAGATATATATATATATATATATATATATATATATATATATATATATATATATATATATTTATGTTTATAAATTTTTTTATCAAAAACGGGTTATTACGAGCGATTTTGCAGGAATCAAAAATAGAGGTCTAGTATGGCTCCAAATCGAAAAGTGTCCAACAATAAAGTTGTAGATCTCGTCAAAATGAACAATTTTTTTTTTGACTATTTTTTCGTACGACACTGTTTTGACTCTCAAAACGGTGCCGGAACTCTGACTGCACAGAACCACTTGAGTGGAATGGGTCTACTCGAGAAGGAGAAGTCTACTCGAGAAGGTGACTCGAGAGGGAGGTAACTACTCGAGAAGGAGACTTGGGAACTCGAGAAAAACATCTGGAACTCGAGAGGATAGGTATAGAACTCGAGTGGGTTAATTCTACTAGAGACAAAAGACTTAGAACTCGAGTGGATCAAGCCTACTCGAACTTGACATGAGCTGCTTCAGGAAAATCAAAAATAGGGAACTAAGATGGCTTCCAATCGAAAAGTGGACAACATGAAAGTTGTATATCTCATCGAGAAGAACAAATTTCATGTTGACCATATTTTAATATGATGCCGTTTTGACCCTCAAAAATGCGCCCGAACGTAGAGTATACATGACTACTCGAGAGGAAAGGGTCTACTCGAGAAAGAGAGCAAAGTTCTCGAGACAAACGTATAGTTCTCGAGTAAAATCACTAGGACTCGATAGAATTCAATATTACTCGAGAATAAAACAATAATACTCGAGATAAATCAGTAGTTCTCGAGTAGATCAAAGGTTTTCGAGTAGAAATCAATAATACAGCTTATTTACGAGCAGTTTTGATAAAATCAAAAATAAGAGTTTAAGATGCTTCAAATCAAAAAGTTGTCAACATGAAAGTTGTAGATATTGTCAAGACAAACAAATTTCATTTTTACGATTTTTTGATATGATGCCTTTTTGACCCTCAAAACGGCGTCCGAGGGAGATCTGAAACGGGCTACTCGAGAAGAACCATAGCTACTCGAGAAGACTCAGAACGGAAACCCAAACGCTTGCCAAATTAAACGAAACTCACACCGAAGACGAACACTGTCGCTACGAACACAACGACGAAGTCAAAACCAAAATCTGACAAGCCATTCCCGAGATATTAATCTTCAAAGTGTATGGCTAACAGAAATAATCCAAAACTTCAATCGCGCGTCGAGACTCCAAAAAAATGCTCGGATTGAGACGAAACTTGACGAGCAAGTCCAAAATTACTTAACTTAAATTTCCAAATGCAAAAAATTTCCCATTACGACAAGAATTCGGCCGATTCGACCGCACGGACGCGAAAATGCCTTAACGGCATTGCGTCGTCAACTCGACGTTAAAAGTAACGTCACGACGTCATAAATATGACGTTACCCATTTAAATAAAATAATCGAAAAATCGGGGGCATTACATTTTGTCATGACCCAATCATGACAAAACCATCCTAGGGGTCTGGAAGTCTGAGGGATGTTACAGCCAGAACCTGTAGAACTCGGTCCCACGCTTTGCCTCGGTTTTGAACTCACCAGAGGGCAAATAGCCAACCTTCACCAGTCATTCGTGGCTTCGATCCCGCTGGAAAATTTCGTACAGAAGTCCTCTACTTCCTTATTCCTTCGGCTCGGGCGGAGAGAAAGAACAGTGGAAAAGTTATCTGAGTCTTTCATAGAACCCTTCTTTATATCCTAGATGGGATGGAACACTAGCCGTGAGATCTAATCTAATTAGAATGGACAGCCAAGATCCACCCTAACTCTTATTTTAAAGATAGGAATCACCGCAGCTAAGCCACTTAAGGACTGGAAGATCCGCGTTCATCCAGAACACTCAACAAATCATCTAGACCACTTGACGAATTCGACTTGACCACTTGACAAATTCATCTTGAACACTCGGCGAATTCATCTTGAACACTCGACAAATTCATCTTGACCACACGACGAATTCATCTTGACTACTCAACGAATTCATCTTGACCACTCGACGAATTCATCTGGACTACTCGACAAATTCACCTTGACCACTCGAGACCATTAAACGAATTCATCTTGACCACTCGAGACCATTCGATGAATTCACTTAAATCACTCGAGACCATTCGACGAATTCCTTGGTCACTCCACGAATTTGACTTAGTTGTTTTTAGCTAAGAAAACCTAAGGTGTTATAAATCTCCCCAACTTTAAGAAATTTCGTCCAAAAATTAAACATACAGAAAAACAGACAAAGAAATACAAAACATATAAAAATTTGTACCTCAGCGAAAAAGTTCGGGGAACTCCTCAAGCATGGTTTGCCCGCGCTCCCATGTAAGCTCCTCACGGCCATAATTGTCCCAATAAACCTTGACTATCTTGATCACCTTATTCCACAATTGCTTGATCTTCATCTCTTTGATAAGAACTGGCTTGACTTTCGTCTTTAGCCCACTATCAACTGACACTTGATCCATAACAATGACTTGTGTAGGCTCTCGAATATCCTTCCTTAGCACTGATATGTGAAACACATCATGCAAACTACTTAGCTCAGTTAAAAGAGCTAGTCGATAGGCAGCTTCACCGACCCGTTCAACAATCTCAAATGGTCCAAGATATCTAAGACTGAGCTTTTTCAAACGTCAAATCCTGGATACACCTTTGAATGGATTGATTTTAAGATATACCCAATCGCCAACCGCAAACTCAACATTTTCGTGCTTGGCATTATAGTACTTAGTCTACTTATCCTGAGCAACCAACAGTCGCTCCCGAATTAAACATATTGTCGAATTTGCATCTTCGAATTCTTTACATTTATACAACTTAGTTTTGCTTGTTTCCGCCCAAGCTAATGGAGTACGACACTTCCTACCACAAAAGGTCTCGAAGGACGTCATTTGAATACTCGTTTGGTAGTTGTTGTTGTAGGCAAACTCAATCATGTAGAGATGGTCTTCAAATCTCTTTCTGAAATCTAGGGCATACATACTGAGCATATCTTCCATCGTCCTGTTGATCCTTTCGATCTGATTATCCGTTTGAGGATGAAAGACCGTGTTAAACTTCAATTTTATACCCAACAGGCGATGGATTAATCACCAATCATTAGAAGTGAAATGCCCATCTCGATCACTTATGATGCTAAAGGGCACACTATGCAATCGTACTATGTTATCAACATAAAGCTTTGCTAGATTTTTCACAGAATCATCCTTCCTATTCGGAATGAAGTGTCACACCTTTGTCAGATTGTCTATGACTACCCATATGACATCGTTCCCATGTAGCGATCTCGACAATCCATGCACAAAATTCATAAATATGTCGTCAAACTTCCATTCAGGTATCGGTAAAGACTTTATAAATCTGCTAAGCTTCTGACATTCATCCTTCACTAGTGTACAAGTGTGACACTTTGCCACATAGTGAGCTATGTCCTTTTTAAAACCCGGCCACCAGAATAACTTCTTCAAGTCTTTATACATCTTTGTGCTCCCCGGATGGATTGTGTACTTGGTAAAATGAGCCTCATACAATAACTCCTCCCATAACGTACCAAACTTTGGGATGCACAAACGATCACCTTTTCGCAAAAGACCATCTTTGAAAGAAAACTCAGCATTGAACCCATCCACGATCTTCGCTACATAGCGCTTTATGCTTTCATCAAGCTCCAACGCTTGTCGAATCCTGTCCGCCAGGTCATACTGTACCTCCGTCCAATTCAAGCATGCATTCGTTATCGTACCCCTCTCAACGCAAGAGATTTCCAAGACTTCCAAGTCACTAATGAGACGCTCATCATGCCTCAGAATCTAGTTTTCCTGCGTCGAAGTCTTATGACTCAACGCATCCACAACAAAATTTCCCTTGCCTCAGAATCTAGTTTTCCTGCGCTGTAGTCCCCTAGGAACTTCATCTACCTCCGATGTCGTATTTTCAAGTCCTTCTGATCTATCAGATATTTTAGGCTCTTATGGTTCGTAAAGATATCGATCTTCACTCCATAAAAGTAGTGATGCCAAAGCTTGAGAGCGAATATCACGACCGCTAACTCTAAATTTGAACTGGATAATTCCTCTCATGCACTTTCAATTGGCGAGAGCCATACACAATAACCTTTCTGCGTTGAAGAAGAATGCATCCTAAGTTGCTTACTAAGGCGTCACTATAGATTTTGTATCCTTCCGTACCACATGGCGAGCACAGAATTGGCATCGTGGTCAAACGATTCTTCAATTCCTCAAAAACTTGTGCGCACGCCGGCGACCAAACAAACTTCTGATCCTTCCTCATTAAGGTAGTGAGAGGTAGAGTTATCCGCGAGAAGTTCTCTATGAAGCGCCCTTAGTAGTCGACAAATCCCAGAAAACTTCCGACTTCCGCTACCGTAGACAACACAGACCACTCCCGTATCACAACTATCTTTACCAGATCCGCCGCAACTCCCTCTTCACTAACCACATGACCGAGGAACTCTACCGATGATAGCCAAAACTCACACTTAGAGAACTTGGCGTACAACTGACTCCTCCTCAGGGTTTCCAAAATAGTGTGTAAGTGATCCGCATGCTCTTCGTCCGACTGAGAGTACACCAGGATATCATCGATGAAGACTATTACAAACTGGTCCAAATACTCTTTGAATGTTCTATTCATCAAGTACATAAATATAGATGGCGCATTTGTCAGTCCAAAATACATGACAGTAAACTCATAATGCACATAACGCGTACTAAACACTTTCTTGGGAATATCACTTTTCCTTATTCTCAACTGATAATAACTGGACTTCAGATCCAATTTTGAGTACACAGTCACCCAAACAAGCTGATCGAACAGATCATCGATTCTCGGAATCAGATACCTATTTTTCTCCGTCAACTTATTCAGTTCACGGTAATCGATACATAATCACAAGCTTCCATCTTTTTTCTTCACAAAAAGGACTGGCGCACTCCAAGGTGACAAACTTGGGCACACATAGCCTTGCTCTAATAGTTCTTGCAACTGTACTTTCAGTTCTGCCATCTTTTTTGCGCAAAATGGTACGGAGACCATGATATAGGCTTGGCACCTGGCACTAGCTCAATAGTGAAATCGATCTCTCGTTGAGGTGGAGCTCTAGGGAGATCTTTAGGGAATACGTCAGCAAAACCTGATACTAAAGGAACTTTACTCAAACCAGGCTTTGGCTTTGAAGCCTCCACTAGCATGAAGAATAACTTCGCGCCTTTGCAAACTGCCTTGACTACTTGGAGAGTAGACATCCGTATCTTGCTTGATCCCTTCATACCAGAGAAGGTAGTTTTGTGATCTGTATTCTGCCCAGTTTGATCTCCTTGAGATTGCAATCGATGCACACATGCTTCTACGAGAGCTAGTTCATACCAAAGATTACGTCAAACTCTACTATCGGTAGCAGTAACACTTCCAAGTCAGACTCTTGACTTCCTATTCGCACCTTCACACAACAAACTCTATTTGCGCACATCAAGCACTCGTTAGGAAGTAACACATCTAATCTATCTTTTGATATAAAAGAAGACACACTGATACATGACAAAAAGTTCTCAGACAGATAGGAGTGCAAAGCTCCTGTATCAAATAGTGCTCTCGTCAGATAGTCTAAGATTAGGACAAAGCCTAATACAAAACCAGTTATATGACAAATGCATAGGGCATAAGGTATAAAAAGAAATAAAGTTATAGTCTAACTCATAACTATAACCACATCGCCCTACTTAATAGCCTCCTGCTGGCCAAGATTGTAAACTTTTGGTTGGGCTGGAGCATAATGGAATGTAGTTGACTCCACAACTTTCCCTTTTTCAGCATATGATGCTCCCGACTTTTTCTCCGTCTTTAGACGACCACTCCAACAATATCGGGCATAATGTCCTACCTTGCCACACGAGTAATAAGTAGTGGGGCCTCGCCCAATAGTGGTTCCAGAAATAGAAGAAGAAGGTGGTCCTGCAGTCCTATCCATCTTGTTCCACTTTCGGAACCCAGACTTTGTAAAACTTGATACCTTGAACTCGGGCTTCTTCACAGCCACATCCTTCTTATTCTAAACTCTTATCATATCGAGTGCTCACCCCACCTTAAAAGAATTCGTCCACGAATTCGAATAAGGAAACAACACCAGAATCTGATACAAAATTATAACACCCCATCTGTCACGAGTAATATAACAGAAGTTCCGATCGGGGCCCCACACCATATTAAACAGACAGACGAAAGAGATATGCAATGAAACCATAATTCATTCTAATCTAATAACGCACCCTAACACATAGTTGCATTCTAGCGGAAGCTTAAAGATTTAATAATCACCCATCCAAGAATGTCCACTACTAAGATACAACAGGAATGAAAGTTACACAAATAGTTTTGGCCTTAAGGCCTTACAATACTGTGTTCATCTTTATAAGAAAGTGATTTTTATACATCGACATACAGACCGACAACACATGAAAATACTAAACATAACACTTGGGCCTTCAAGGGCCCGCTCAGCAAAAAGGCTTCAGTCTGCTACTTTCCGCTTGACTCTACAACACATGCACAAAAGCATTCAACCAAACAGTGGCAAACAAGGCAACGGTCAGCATTAGCTGACCAAATTATAACGACCCCACCATTTTATCGGGTTGGAGGTGCTCCTTCCCTGCAAGCAAATAGCATGTTCACAATTATCAAGAATGTGCAACTTACGCGCCAATCACCACAAGCGATGGCATAACCGACAAAACGTCTCGTGCACTCTGGGCACCTTATCGGTGTATCAGATCACCCAGGATCCCACCTTTTGCTATCACAGGCAATCACTAGTGCATTAGCACCCAACGGGAAACTCCACGAGTCCCACCACCATCCTCAGTCCCAGATCGACTGGACGGTCTCACCTTAGCATTACTAGCCTGACGTACAACCACGACTCTCTCCTATGCCAACGACAACTGCCATGTACTTTAGGTCTGTTTAGCCGGACGAAAAAATGCGGGTACAGTTTACATCTTTCCCATTGCTCAGATTGTCGTGCCAATTAACGACAACGATGCATGTCAGCCTCCCCTTCTCGTAATCCACAATACCAAGGATTCATTCTACGGCTGGCACTCACGAACAATGAGGCTGGGCACTCCAGGCACACAACTCAACAAGTTAGCCATTATATCCCCGGTACACGGGCTTCACAATCACAACAAAAGCTTACTCAGAGTCATTGCTAACAGAACTCCGAAACCATACAAATTCTACGGAGACTTCTCCGGCAAGCAAAACAAAACATCATCAATATAGACCAATATGTCTAGATGGGCTTCATACAGTAAGCCTAATCTATACTCACGCTTCCAGATACTATATGCAAAACATACTCGGCGATAAACATATCGACCCGATGGAAAGCTTTTTTTCTACACCACTCGGTGAGGGCTTTCATGCAATCATGCTAAAATAAGATTTCATTTGTCCAAGAGTAGAATCGTTATCCTTGGCGCGCATTTCAGATCTATAACTTTATCATAATAGCTTTTGTAGCGGCTGTCCACACGTGGGTTCGGTTTCCACACGCCGATCCAAACTCCAAATTGACTTCCTCTCTTATGGCCACGATTTCGGTGGCAGCCCTAGCATACTGCACATGCCAGCCTTGTCACTGTCGACGTCATAGGAGAAGCACAAACCTTCTCCGCTAGAACCCATATACCTCGGTCCCGCCCTTTACCTCAGTTTCGAACTCACTGGAGGGAAAATATCAAACCTTCACCGACGATTCATGGATTCGATCCTGTCGGAAAAGCTCGTACAGAAGTTCGCGACTTCCTTCTTCCTTTGGCTCATGTAGAGATAAATAACGACAAAAAAGTTGTCTGAGTCTCTCATCGAACCCTTCTTTATATCTTATATGGGATTGAACCCTAGCCGTGAGATCTAACCTAATTATAATGCACGGCCAAGATCCACCCTAACTCTTATTTTAAAAATAAGAATCACCGCAGCTAAGCCGCTTAAGGACTGGAAACCCGCATTCGTCCAAAACACACGACGAATCGTCCAAACAACTCGACGAATTTGACTTGACCACTCGACGAATTCATCTTGAACACTCGAAGAATTCATCTTGACCACTCGACGAATTCATCTTGACCACTGGACAAATTCATCTTGACCACTCGGCGAATTCATCTTGTCCACTCAACGAATTCATCTTGACCACTCGGCGTATTCATCTTGACCACTCAACGAATTCATCTTGAGCACTCGAGACCATTCGACAAATTCATCTTGACCACTCGAGACCATTCAACGAATTCATCTTGACCACTCGAGGCCATTCGACGAATTCACTTAGATCACTCAAGACCATTCAACGAATTTCTTGGTCACTCGACAAATTTGACATTGTTGTTTTCAACTAGAATACCTGGGGTATTACAGCCTCCACGCGCCCCGATCCAAGTACTCTCGCACATGCTCCATTTCATGTGTACCCACACGTGCTTCGCTCAAAGCATGCATTCCACGCGCCCTGCCTTCAAGACAGTTTCCAAGTTCACCCTTCCACCAAAGTGACACTGACGGAACACAAGTCCTTTTTCAGAACACGGAGCACCTCTAGAAGGAATTCCAACACGTTCCACACACATAGCGCCCATCAGTCAACAACAAACCTTTAGAAAAAAACAAGACAATTGCTCCAGACTCCTCTAAACACAATAAGAGACAAACCATAGATATAAGATGTGCATAATGCGCCGCTCGAGCCTCCAAGCAGCAGTCGAATTCCCCCGTTTATTCAAAAGTGTAGCTCACACATTATAGCAGAAAAAAGAATTAGCTCTGTGAGAGACGACCTATCACCAATCGAGCCCAACACACATTCTCTCTAATTATTGTAACAAGGAGCGGTTTGTTGCCCTCACTTTCTTCAAAAATCATGTAACACGACAACGAATAGTGGAAGTTTGGCTGGCATCGATCCGATCACATGATTTTCACCCAGTTGATGGGTTTTCCATGTTTTAAAAAAATTATATTGTCAAATTTTCTTTTTTTTTGACTGTTTGCGTGCTTGACCGCTCCCCATGCTAAAGAGGTGCAATTTAGACCGGTCTACAGGAGTCTCGAGTGATCCACAACAAACCTCACTCACTACTAGCGTGCATTGTAGGAGTCCCCTACACACCCCACCCTACATCAAAAATAGAACTCCTTTGTGGAACATTTATACACTCTAATAACTACAATATGAAGATCAAGCAGTTCAAAGACATTTGCATCTGGAAACTATCTAAAAATCTAACCAAAAACCATATCCAAAACAACATACAAGTAGATGAAAAAGCATTTAAGTTAGGAGGAATATTATCTAAAAGAAGAAGGCCTAGGTCGGCGAGCAAAGAATACATCGGCTCCTACGTGCAGAGAAAGCGCCGACGTAGATCTTTGCAGTGTTTTCCAAGAGCTCCGTTGTAGTTGACAGGGCAGCAGAGGCTTTTGCAGCTTTACATAGCAACCATTTCACGATCCAGATTAATTCGCGGGTGATACGACGGGTTAGCTAATTCCATATTTTTATATTTTTCATTTAATAAAAAAATTATACATCTTTAGATAAAATGAGAATTAATTCTCAACATGAAATATAACTCTATTTGAGAACCCAAATGGATAGGGTCCCTATCCCCAAAGAGAGTCTTAAGCAATTCCCTAAAATTATGAGCTGCAATTAAATTATTTTGGATCGAAATGATATTCCTTTAATTTAATTCGAAAGAATGGCGACTAATTGTATTGTTAGTTCTATTTTCCTACTTTCTCTTTCTTCCAAGAACTACCTCGAAGTCAAAGACGAAAACCCTCTCTTCTTTGTTGAGAATGAAGATTTCGATCAGGTAATTGGCAAGATGCACCTCCGAAATATAAGGTTTTGACAAAATGCATCACAAATTATTAAAGAGAATTGTTATTCACACCTCCAAACTAGAAAATCACACCCATAAGATTAGAAATTTTAGCGTTCTTTTATAAAAACCCACCCGATTTTTGTACCAACAACTTTCTGTTCTCTCAAGTCCAAAACCAGCAGCCGAACCCTCCCCTCACCTTTGCTTTCGTTCTCCGTCTGTTTCCTCGCCGCCCGCTGCCCAACGCCACCTCTAATCCGCCGCAACCTTCCACTTGTTTCCTTGTTGGCGGCCCATTCCTCCCTCACCGTCTGAAGGCCTCCATTTCTCCGCAATCTTCCATCGAAGCCCCTCTATTTTGCCGCCCGACTGTGACTTTTGGTTTGCAACCACATTTCATCGGATCTGATCGGGGATTGATTTTCTTCACAATAAATCTAGGCAATTTTCTTCACAGTTGCTCTATGTTGTGAATAAAGTTGTTTTGATGATGTTTAGCTCAATTTTTTTTATGTTCATTAGTGGTTGTCTTTATTTTCATTAGCAATGTGATTCTGAGGAGATTTTGATGATTCATCTACCGGGCTATTTCTTGTTCTACTCTGCAGTGTGATTTAGAAACTTTCCCTCATTTTGTTCATATATTTAAGAACTTTTGTTCCCAAATTTAGTCTCTTTTAAATTGCTTGCAATTAACAAATGAATTGGTGAATATATTAAGAATGATTGGGTTATATATTTGCCTTTAAAATGATTGGGATTACTATTATATGAGGCTCCGTTTGGGAAGACTTATTTTATCAAGCGGTGAATTAATAGAATCACATAAAGTCTTCACTCCTTGGAATCGTATATAAGCATACGCTCAGTGTCGAACAAACACTGAAACATAACACATATGTATATACATATGAGATCAAAAAAAAATTATTGTTTGCATCCTGCGGGTGAATTTTGCAAGTGTTTTGCTAATTAGAGAATGCATTTTGCAAAATTTAATTTTTTGAAAAGCATTCTCATATGGGAATCCATTTTATGAAATTCAACTTTTTATTTTTTTTTAAAGAGGATTTTGTCATAATCCTTTTATTCTAGTGTGCATCTTGCAGATTACTCATTTGGAGTAATCTCAATAGCAGAGTGAAGGGGCTGCAACTTAGGGTTGATATTGAGTCGAGTTCGAGCGGTTTTGACTCGATTTGAAATCAAAATTTTCGACTCGAAATCGAAATCAAATCGGGTCGACTCGACTCGAAATGACTCGATTCTGAGTCGGCTCGAAATTGAGCAATTTTCCTCTATTTTTCCTAGTTTGCTCAAAATTAAATTGGGCAAACTATAAATTTAGCAAATGAAACATTTAAAGTATTTATACTTTTTTTTTTATTTAGCTATAAATTTTATTATTTTTTAAATTTTAAAATAAAAATATATTAATAAATACATATTGAGTTATATTAATAAATTTAGCAAATTTTATATTTAGCAATTCACCTCGAAATCAGATTCGAGTCAAATTGAATCGACTCGAATTGAGTTATTTGAGTCCGATCAATTTTAGCAGATTCCGATGGAGTGACTTTTAAATAAGGTGAGTGTTATCCGCACTACAGTTTTGGTTATCCGCACTTTTTTTTCCCAATTTTTCGCGTCTTTTAGAAATACGTCTTGTACATGCATTTTTACGAAAAGTGTTCAACACCAAAGTTGTAGATCTCATCGAGATCTACAACTTTCGTGTTAAACACTTTTCCTGAAAATGCATGTACAAGACGTATTTCTAAAAGGCGCGAAATCTGGGTGTATTTCCAAAGTACGTCTTGTACATGCATTTTCAGGAAAAGTGTTCAACACGAAAGTTGTAGATCTACAACTTTCGTGTTGAACACTTTTCCTGAAAATGCATGTACAAGACGTATTTCTAAAAGGCGCGAAAAATTAGGAAAAAATATTTGCGAATAATCAAAACTGCAGTGCGGATAACAATCACCTATATACTCAGCCTACTGCAACCTAGACTTCCTATTCAAATTCCGATCGTTCCGGTTCCCACTGTACCGTCGGCAATGTCAGACGACGCTCAGATTGAGAAGCGCGCCGCCCTCCAAGATGCATTTGGCGAATACTCGGATAGCACATAGCAGCGACGAAGCCCTATCCCCCTTTGTTCGTCACTTTGGCTCGCGACACTTCCTTTCCCTCTCTTCCTTCATCCTCCGTTTAGATCATCGATTTGCGCCTTTCATTCTTGATAGATTGAAGAAGAAAAGCTTTACACCTGGGAATCGGTGGAAGAGATTGACGGCATGTGGCTGTGCCGCGACTTCCTTCCCCAAAAGCATCAAAAATCTCGTTTTATCTGCCATTGATCGAGGTATTGCTAGCTCCCTTCCAATCTCGCCCACCAACGTGGGAAGAAAGTATTGTTCTTCTTATCTGATTAGGCACTTAGTAGGTTTCCTGGATGCTGTATACAGACTATTTCTTTGCAGGGTTTTAATTTTATTATGAAGAGACCATCTTTGCATTATTAAAAGGGAAAAATTTTCTTTGATGAAACATTCAAAATAAACCCTCATGTAGGTGTGCAAGTTGAGTTGAGCCGGCTCGAGAGCTCGACGAGTTGACTCGAAAAAAATTCGACTCCAACTCGAGCATGTGGAGCTCGAGTTCGACGAGCTCGAGCTTGCTTTCGAGCCGAGCTCAGAGCTCGGAGCTCAGAGCCCAGTAAACCTTGTTCATGGACTCACGAGCTGCGAGCTTTATATATATATAATTAATATTATATTAATAATAATAGATATATAATATATTATAATATACGAACCTGCTGCAGGTCTGGGGGTGAGTGCACTGACAGTTCTGAGTGTGTGACATGTATAATAATAATAAATATATTAATATTTTTTAATAAATATTATTATATAATAATAATAAACTTATGTGCATCTCCTCTTTCAACTTCTTCCCCGTTAGGGTTTCTCAGGGAGCGGGCCGAGTGGCTGCAGAGCGGTGTCTGCGGACGGCACCTTTCTCGCGATCGGCGAACCGGCGGACGGCGGACCATGAGGGCGAGGAGCTCTGTCGAGCTCGTGGAGAGGCTCAGTCGTGGAGCTCAGTCGAGCTCTGCGAGCTCGTCTGCCGAGCTCATTAAATACAAGCTCATCGAGCTCGAGCTAAAAAAAAATCTCGAGATCGAGCTCGAGCCGGCTATTTTTGCTGAGCTCGACTCGAGCTCGGCTCGTTTGCAGCCCTACCCCCATGTCCATTCAAAAAGTAATAACATATATTATGATTTATTACAAAAAATTTAAAATGCGATGTTCATTCAAGTAATTACACTCATCACTAAATTAAAAACAGAAATGAAAATCTATAAAATCAAAAAAGTTTTAGTAGAGCTTTTATACCTACTATGATAGGTTGTCATTAGACATATCAACAGTGCTTTCGAGGAATAATGTCATTATGCATGTCGGTCGTATTTTCGAGTAACTATCATTAAACACATCAATTTTATTAAAGTTTATTTGACATATATTATTTAATGAGAATGAAGATTTTTTTAACAAAAATTGAAAAGTGATGTGTTACTATTTTTCGCATTAATGTTACGCTCGTGATTGTTGTCGTGGATGCACCCGTTCTTCGTGTTGAATAAGCTTTAATGTCGTTCTCCTTCAAAATGTGACCTCTTGGAGCTCCTCTGGACGTTAGACACGAGTCACACAAAAGCTCCATTGAAAATAATTTGTTTTGCACACGAGAGACGAATCAAAATGTCCCTTAAATGGAACATTGTCTACTGTCGCCTGCAGTAATACCCATCATCCGTGGTAGCTCAATAATTACCTTTTTGCCCCCCGGCCAACCTGATTTGGAAGCTAAGTTGCTATCTTAGGCATCGATTATAGCCGCGGGGTAAGAGCTAACGCTGTGTAGTACAACAATATTTACAGCACGCAAAAATATGATCTCGTGCTTCATTTGGCTCCTCAATCAGTTTGTGAATGCCCGTGTTTTCCTAAAGATTACCGTCGTGCGATAATGTTAGTGAGGCTCGGTAATGCTTTATATAATAAGCTCTTTGCTCTCACCAAGTCCCTTTGAAATGCTCATTGTCAACTGTCCGCCTGGAACGATAGTTACCTCCAGCGTTAATACCCATCGTCGTGTGGTAGTGGTCATTCGGTCCATGTCTCCCATGTACTTCTCTCTATTTTACATGTAGGGCTTGCGTACTGCATGTAAACACAAGCAAAATAGATCAAATATAGATTATGATTTGCTATTCTCAAACCAGAAAATGCGAAACCTATGTTTTAACAATTTCCTCATTCATGGCGGCGCGTCACCCTTGATGCTGAAGAGCATCCTGTAGAGAAGAAGGGGTGGATATATAAGATAAAGATGTTGCAAACCTGTGAAGCCCCGTAGATAAGAGATGCAAAAAGACCTAATTTGAAATAAGGTGAGCAGTGGAGGCTGACGTCAAATTAGCGGTTAGCAAAGTATCATTAGGTAAGGGCAGTTCTCATGAGGTAGTACACCGAGGAAGTCGTCGTGTGTAGACACGATGAGGAGGTAGCGATGTGAGAGGCACTATTGACATTCTTGTTCGACGTCAAGGCGAGCGTCAGGCGCCTGAACGCTTAGGCGATAAGGCGCAAGTCAAGGCGAGCAAGGCGCAAGGCAACAACTAGACATTTAAAAAAAACTAAGACAAACTTTAGATATAAAAACCGGGGTCTAAAGTCTGCCTTACCGTAGTCTAAGACAGACTTTAGATTGCAATTTTTATAAAAATCGCAGTGTATAGTCAAAAAGACATTGGTTTTTATAATAACTGCGGTCTAAAGTCTACCAGACAGACTTTAGACTGCGGTTTTTATAAAAAACGTAGTGTATAGTAAAAAAGGCAATAGTTTTTATAAAAATCGCGGTCTATCCCAGTTATTTTTTTAAATTAAAAACTCCATTAATTGCCACAACAAGATATGCCCTTAAAGTAATGTTGGACCGATGGATGCATTCATGATTCTACTAAAACTTTGAAAACAATATAGAAAAAAAGAACACAAAATATAACTACATACATGCAAATCAATAAGACTCTAATGTGAAATTCATAATTGCAGCCAACTCAATAAGAAACAAAACTTAATGTGAGGTTCCAAATTCCAGTCTAAAGGAAAAAGTCAATAATGTAAAGGTAATCATCCAAAATCAAAGAAAATTAATTTTAATTAAGCTTACTAAAATAGTTTACCTTCAGTCTGAGGATCCTGTAAAAATTTTCTAATACAATCAACAAAGTCTGTTCCATTGAAAGGATCTCCACCAATACCAACACAGGTTGACTGCCCCAATCCAACAACATTTGTTTCTGTAGTATAATTTACACCATATATCTATTGTATCTCAATACTCAGTATCTCGGGCCAACAAAATTACTTAAGATATTGATACATTAACTAAGAATATTTTTTTAAAAATTTCATCATCATATACACTAGCTTTTTCTCATAATATCATAGTCAATTATAACATGAAATACAAAAAAGTGAACCAGCATTTCTATTAAAAATATGTACCCAACAAAATATATTGTTCAAACTTCACATGAATAATATTTTTAACAAAACTTTAAACAATCATAAAATGATCAAATAGAATCATCGTCTAGCAAGTGATCATTGGCATTGTTTGTGCTCGGTTGATTTGAAGTACTCGTCATTTGCCCATAATTATCATCAATATCTTCATCATTATTGGCAAATCCAAAATGTTCTAAATCTTCATCCCTTTTAGCTATAAGTTGAAGATTAGCTTCAGCTCCACTTCATAAATTTCGAGTCACAATCTCAATACCTCTCTTTACAACTTCTCGTGTGAGATTATCATCATCAAAAACTAAAACATCTTCTGGTTGGTTAATCATCTACTCACTACTCCAATCTAGCTCATCAAGCACTAAAGGGTTGTAATTTCTTTCTTTTTCACTTCTCTCTTGGAATCATGCTTATAAATGACGATTATACTAATTGTATACAAGATCATTAAGTTTTTGATGCTCCAATCTATTTTTTTGTATGAATCTGAATCAAGATAATTATAAAATTGTTAGTAAAAATAAAAATATCAAATTTTATATTGAATATTAGTGTACTTACAAACTCAAAAGTACTCTAGTTCCGCTCACAACTAGAAGAAGAACAGCATAAACCAAGTATGCGCAATGCTACCTTTGTAAGGTTAACATTTGATCTTCCATGTGCACCCCATCAATCCACTATTTATTTAAAACAAATATAAATTATTTAATATATAAATAATTTAGGGTGCTGTTATTAGCAAACCCTATTTGGTTTCTAGCAAACCATTACTATTAGCAAACCCTCATTTTTCAAAATGGCTATTTGAAAACCTTTTTGTTACTAGCAAACCAACATAATTTTTTTAAAAAATTTTTAAAATTTTGTTTAAAACATTTATTCTTTCAAAATAACTCAATACATATAATGACATTATAAATGATTTCAAAAGTATTCATTCAACCACTTATGTTAGCATTAGAAATGAGTCAAAATGCCGCAAAATTTTATTTAGTATGTCCAAAACTCTTTTTTATGTGTCAAAATCTTTAAACAAAATATTGTCCGGTTTAGAAATATATTTGATTTCCAATTCCTAAAAGGATGTGTTGTGCTATATATACGAGTTAAGTGCATATAAGAATAAACACGTCTTTTTGAACTGCGTTTTATACGTGCATTTTCATAGGAAGTGTTCAACATAAAAGTTGTAGATCTCGACGAGATCTACAACTTTCATGTTGAACATTTTTTGATTTGAAGCAATTTAGACCTCCGATTTGGCCCCTGAAAAAAGTCATGCCGAACATATGCACGGACGCGTGACTTTTTTCGGGGGACAAATAGAGGGCTTAAACTGCTTCAAATCAACAAGTGTTCAACATGAAAGTTGTAGATCTCGATGAAATCTACAACTTTTATGTTGAACACTTTTTGATTTGAAGCAGTTTAGACCCTCGATTTGAGCTCCGAAAAAAGCCACGTCGAAAAACTTGTACGGACGACTCGTTCCGTGAGTGTCTCATTTCGGGTCAAAATAGGAGGCCTAAACGGCTTCAAATCAAAAAATGATCAACATGAAAGTTGTAGATCACATCGAGATCTACAACTTTCATGTTGATCACTTTTTCAAATGAGAAACATTTGAGACTCAAAATTCAAAAATGAAAAAAATGAAAAAAAATAAGATTGGTTTGCTACTAGTATTTTTTGGGAAGAGATAAAAATGCAAAAAATAGCAGAATCTGTTTTTTTCTGGTTTGCTAGTAACCAAAGTGGGTTTGCTAATAACAGCACCCATAATTTAAGAAAAAATAAAAAACTTAATCAATACTTATTTGAATTTAAGGTGGTTCGTTACCTAATAGTCATAGGCTTTCAAAAATTATTTCGAGATGCTTTGTAGCTAGTATTTTACTTTACAATCTTATCTTGCAATTATTGATCGAACACTAGTCTTGCAATAACATTATTGAAAACATCTTGAAATTTTCAAGCATCATCATTATGTTTCTCTTCAAATTCAAAATATTTGTTTGGATTTAGAAATAAAGCTACCCTATACAATTTTTGCTCCATTTGATTTGTCTACATATTTTCAGCAATCTCAATAACCTTCTTAAATAATCTTTCTTTATTATCAAAATATTTTTTGATCTTTTGTTTAGCTTCTTGCATTGCCACATATACTTCAGGCATAACTGATCTTTCATCTCCATCTACTAATCGCAAAATGACAATTAGTTTCCTTCTTTTAGACAATCTCTTATTTTATTCCAAAAAACAGCTAAAAGTATTGTTTTAACAACTTGTTTTTTGTTTGCAGTTTTTGCCAAATAACAGCGTTCCACGAAGACGATACAAAGAATAATTTCAGTTTCTTCTCGTGCTTAAACACACTTTATAGAGTAAGGAATAAAATGTCAAATCTAGTCACTGAATGTCTCATTAGACCATCACTTATAGTAGTCCTTACTGCATCAAGTAAAGTGTGTGTCTGTAGATGAAATTTGTAATCATTTTTGCCTTTCTTATCATAATTTTGTTTTGCTGTAGTTTGTCTATATCTTCTAGCATGAGATCAATGCATTGAGCTGCACAAGGAGTCTAGAATAATGTCGATTTTTTCTCCATTAAAATTTTAGCATCTGCCTTATAATTGGAAGCATTGTTAGTCACCACTCGTATAAAACATAACTTTTTATATATCTATATTTGTAGATTATTAAATATGGAATATGAAAATTAGCATAACTATAAAATTTACCTAAACAACACACTCTGCTCTTATCTCTCTAATCTTGCTATCAAACAACTTAGATAACACTGTAACATCTTGAATTTGACCGGATGCAACTAAAGAACCCATAAAATAAGTTCTTTCTAGACAGTTGACTAGATAAATTGTTCAAATATCTCCATCTCCTGTCTGTCCAACCATCTGACATAAAAGTACAATCATATCACCTCCAATGCGCTTGATACTTTGTCTTTACCTCTGTAACTTTATCTTCTGTATTTAAAAGCAAATGGATTATAAATCATGATAACAAGTGCCTTTATAACCAGACTCATACTATTTAACTGATTCAAGCATTACTTCAAAACTTCGCGTCTTTACTACATTGAATGAAATTCTGCATTCATAGAACCAATCACAACATAACTATCAACTCTCTTGTTCTCTTCAGCAGATTTAAAACATCTTTCAATAGTAATTTGTGCAGCACTTTTAGCATGCCTATCATCAACTACATCTTCAGGAGCACGTCTTATATGAGCATTCATAGGATCCCTTTTTTGTTATAAGTGGATTACTTTTCACTTTTTTGCGCTTGTCTCAGAATTTGGGATAAATGAAAATTTATCTGTAGATAATGTCGAGGGTACATTCTATGAACTTATTCACTTTATTTTTTTTGTTCACTCACATTATCATCTTCAGCTGTCAAATCCACCTTTTCTTTTTTCATCATTTAAAGTTGAATACATCTCAGCTGCTATTTTTGAAGCTGTCTTATAACACTATGATATATCTCCGTATCCACCACATAGGTGTTGTTTCAACCTTTTGATTCCACCTTTGATCAATCTATTACACAAATTACATTTAACAGTATTTTTATCTTTCAGGCCGGGTCAATGTCCATACTTCCATCCAGGATTCTTTGACTTTGTTTTTCTTTTAGGATCTATTTGTAGATCAAGATCATTGCTATCAACGGATGGAGCAAGACTGTTATTGTTTTCATTTTCCATCTTTCATGAACAAAACCTATAAAATGCAGAGTTAGATGTCCCGGAGAGACTCTAAGCTCGTTGATATTCTCAAACTAAAATAAATGAACACATGATAAAGTGATTATAAAATTGAAATAGAGAGTTATTCTTAAGTTTAAAAAATCAATTTAAAAGAATACAAATATTGAAAGATGAATATATGATAAGCTAAATAAATCTTTCTTCATCACTTGAGTCATAGAAGTATCAAATGAATAATGAAGAAGCTATATATAAAATTAAGGAGACCAAAAAAAGTCATTGTTGATTTATTCTACACAATAAATAATTTAGAGGTCATGCTCAATTATATCTCATATTATTATTTGCATGTATTGATTATATAACAATAAATCTTATTTCAAATATTATCAATTTTCTTTTGCATAAATTCTCACTCTGCCATAGATCTGCAATAAAAAATTTGTTAAAAATCAACTCAACATAATTATTATCATTTATCAATCTATATGCAGTTAACTTAACAATAAGGACATTGTCATAGTCATAAGAGCATCAACTATATCAATCATGAAACATATGATATAAAATAGATAGAATAGACTGCGGTTTATCGAAAACCGCAGTCTATAGATAGAATAGATTGCGTTTTTTATAAAAATCGCAGTCTATTCTATATAAACCACAGTCTAAATATAAAATAGACTGTGGTTTTAGTAAAAATGACAGTCTATTCTATCTATAGACTGCAGTTTATATAATAACTGTAGTCTACGTCATTCATATGCATTCAAAATAGGGTATATACTGCGGTTTTTCAAAAATCGCTGTCTATTCTTATTTTCTTATAAAATAGTCAAAACGTCCAACACCTTATACACATTCGCGCACCCGGATGCCTAGGCATCGCCTAGGCGACGCCATGATATGAATGCCTATTGGTGGAGCTGCAAGCAGAGGAGGAGATTCAGTGGTGGTAGGCATGTGAGGGCGTGGAAGGCCTGGGTTGGAGGGGGTAAAGGTTCGTATTGGTGGAAAGGTTGATTTTCAAGGAAGGTGACATCGGCGGAGGTGATGAGTTTCTGATTAGGTGGAGAGTAACAGACGTACCACTTTTGGGTATAGAATAGTCAACAAAAATATACATAGGAGCATGAGGAGCCAGCTTTTTCACGACACGACCAAGATGGTGGACAAAACAAACATAGTCGAAGATACTTGACATCAAGGCGAAGGGAGGGTGAAGGGGAAAATGATAAAAAATGATGTTGCAAAGTTTATAATAAAGGGCTTACACTTAATAAGGTAGTAGGCTGTGGAAACTGTGAAATGCCAATAAACTATAAGAACTTGCATTTTGGAACATGAGGGATCGATAAACCTTGAGAAGGTGATGATTTTTGCGCTCGGCCACGCCATTTTCTTTTGGTGTATAGGAATAAGAGGTTTGGTGAAATATGCCCAATGTAGCGCATGTTTCCTAAAAACCGTGACTTGTATATTCACTTGTTGTATCTGTTCGAGAATTTTCAGGGACCGCAAAAATTGGGTCTTTGTCCCAGGAGAAAAGCGTCGAAGATTCGCAGTAATTCAAAGTAATCATGTATTATATACAATCACGCCAATAATAAAATAACGATTGTCAGAGACACTAACTATTTGTTGGGGCTCTAAATATTAGAATGTACTAAATCAAAAGGAGCAGCACTCCGAATACAATGAGGAGAAAAAGAATAACAATGTTATTTCCCATATCTATAGGATTCACATTGAAAATAAAAATAGGAAAAATTAGGAAAGGCCTACTTGAGGATAGGGAGAGGAACATGTCCAAGACAATGATGTTAGTCGATAAAAGTGGTGGAGGAGAGTATCGATGAGGGGAGACCCAAAATATACATCCTATTGGGTAGTCAGCTCCTATTTATGATATTCTGAGTTCATCGATTCTTCATCACAAAGGACGTAGAAGAAAATGTGATTAAACAATGAAGATCTTGAGTAAATTGACTGATAGAGAGGAGATTGAAGTCGGAGTCGGGAACATGAAGGACAAAGTGAAGAGGATGCGATGGAGTAAGGGACAAAGGATGAGATGGAAGTAGCCACTATGATAAACTTAGGAGAAGTTTCATCTGAATATCGAGAATGTTTGTGGGGAGAGATGTGGTTGGTAGCCCCAGATTCCATGATCCACATTGTACTGTAGGAAAAATATGAGATTCCTATAAGGGAGGTTAAGGCGACGGAGTCAGATGCACGAGTAAACATCCATCGAAGCTATTGGAGTTCTTCTCCTAGGTCATCAATGTTGGAGCTTAAGGTGGAAGGAATATCCACCACAGGAGAAGCATGAGGCACATTGGATGATGGCGTCGGGAATCCAGGTTTCTTGAAGCATGTGGCCTTAGTATGATTCGTGCAGCCACAATAAGTATAAAGTCAATTATGTGGCTGAGTGGAGCAGGCGCGACCATCATGTCCGCAACCATCCATGACAACCACCACGGGACCAAGTAGGAGGGCACATGATTGGGGAGTGGTGTTGAAGGGAAGGAGGGGGTGTCACAACATCAAGAGGCAGGGTAACTTTAATAATTATGGAGTGACATCAGGGAGAGACGAAATAGTAGGGGATGAAAGGATGGTTGCCCAGACGCTGTGAAGATGAGGAGGTAGCTGGGCCATCATGAGAGCTATTCCCACAGCCTCCTTCTACGCTCACTGAATAACAAAATCCAAGTAGGGGGTTGGTGCTGAAGCCAAACCTCAATGACTTAGTTATTAAAGGCTCAAGGTGCACCAAGACACAAAGGGGTCTTAGAGCCTAGGCGCAAGGCGTAGGCGCACGCCTAATTAGGGCAATGCACAGCATCATTCATTTTAATTAATCAACATCAAACATCAATTCATCTTCTTGATCAGATTCTTCATCTATTCTACTCATTAATCATTCATTTCTATCATTTAACTCTCTTAAAAATAAAATCAATGTGGTCACTTGTATCATATCTAAGTCTCAACGCTTGATTATTTTTCACAAACACTAAGTCATACAAAAATTATTAAGTTCTTATATTATTTTGTCTTTGTTTTAAAAATACTTAACAACAAAAATCTTCTTTAAGCGTGTCTTTTATGCTCTAAAAGTACAAAAAAGGCGCACGAAGGTGTGATCCTCTGAGCTTGGTGAACCTTGAGCTTTAGGCATGTCGCATGCCTGAGGCACACCTTTAGCAACATGGCTCAACAAGAGTCTTGGACGTGACCACCTTATTTATTAAAGGCGCAAGACGCACCAAGGTGCAAACGGGTCTTGAAGCCTAGGCGCAGGCGCACGCCTGATAAAGGCAAAGCGCAACCACATTCATCTTAAATAATCAGCATCAAACATCATTTCAGCTTCTCGATCAAATTATTCATCTAGTTTACTAATTAATCATTCATTATCATCGTTTACATCTCTTAAAAAGTAGAATTAATGTACTCACTTACATCTTATCTAAGTCTCAACGCACAATTATCTTTCACTCAGACGCGCATTTTATATTCTAAAGGCGCAAATAAGGCACACAGAGGCACAAACCTCTGAGCATGGAGCCTTAGGCGCGCCTTTAATAACAGCAAAGGAGATCAGGTCACCAGTCACACCACGATCAACCACTTGGTGCCCAGTAAATATATCATAAAGATGCTAGAGACTATCCTGCTCTGAGTAAAGAGATTGAAGCTTGTCCCACGTGGCTTTGGCAGTCTCGTGGCATATGGCATATGGTATGTTTCAGACTCCATCTAATTGAGGATCTAGGACTGAACCCTACCATCGTCACAGATCCACTGCTCCATGGGTTTTGAGGAAGGAGTATGAGTTACATGATAAAGCAAATCTTTGATTTGAAGGGCACGCTGCACCGAGTTCACGCATTCTACACAATTCCTCTTCCCATTGAGGGAAAGAGTGGTGATCCACAACTCATCACATATGTCAAGTTGGGGGGTCGGAGCAAGAGCCGGAAGGGACAAAGAAGAGAATCCCGCAGATGTTCTCATGACAATCGGAAAGGAGGTGTAACCGCAACAAAAAAAAGAAGTCGCAGCATAGCAAAGGCGTTGCAGACACACATGAGCAAGTCTTAGGAGAGACTGTGGGCACACGGGGGTCACGGGCACAATAGGCGCAGAAGGAGACAACTCAAACATCCTCTTTCCAGTCCCCGAGTAATTAGATGCATCAACCGATTTGAGTAAAAATGTTCCTTTGGGTTAATTCACCCCAACAATTATCAATGTTATTTATTTCATATCTGTCCATCCGTCAGCCACCATAAAAAAACCATACAACCTTCACTCCTCATAAGCCTTCATCATTTTTTGACTTCATTTACTCCATTATTCAACAAAGACACATGAATCTCATGATTACTTGGTGGTTTCAATCCAACCCGAGACTATCAAATCGATTCCACAATCACTGCAAAGCTATGATAAGTCACAACATTAAATGAGATGGTTTTGTCATACATCTATAGGGTTATATTTTTGCAAGCTTTCCCTTTAAATTCCTTCTTATGAGCTTCATTAATAGATGTTTATTTCATTGGTTTTTATTCTTCTCTATTTTGCACCACTTTTCAATGTTAGGTGCAAAAAATATCTATTAGTCCTTTGACCCAAGACTTCTGATTCTCACTTCCACGAATCTTCTCCCATATATCATCTACTTCCTCATTGCTTCCAAAGGTATCCTAATGAAGCACACTGTATAGCAGACTTGAAATCCACCAAGAAGAAGTTGCCCCTAACAGAGCTTGGGAGAAAGGCCAGGAAATAGTTCTCTGATTAGTTTGATTTCCAAAAGTTAACTTCGTCCATACAGGCTCTCCCAATAAATAAACGCCAAAACTGCTTGGGCAGGCTCACCCGACAGGAATAAAATAATAGAAGGATAAAAAAAGGCCAATAAAACAAAAGTCCAAACATCACACATAAACAATACAAACTAAAATAACCTTTAGAACTAGACGCTACTACTGCTATACCTCGCGGGCAGACTTGCCACACTTCGCTTGATCTCGGTGTTCCAAGTAGTTGACCGCCACACATCTTACGTTAGCCCCTTCAACGTCAAGATAACTCGACCTAGAGTTAGCTAGCGGGTACAAGGAAATGTTCTGGGGGTGATAAGACGATTGATCCACAACTTTGAATGTATTGGAAATGTTGAGGTGCGTTGGGAGGTCGACAACATGCATTGTCATTAATCTCCCGAATAATGCGAAAAGGGCCGTAATGCCGCGGCGACAGCTTGGTGTAGGTACCGGCCGGGTTAACGCTCTTTGCGCAGAAATACCATTACCAGATCATCAACATTGAATGTCTTGTGTCGACGGCGTCGGACGTCCGCCTCCTTGTATGCCTGGTTGGATGTGATTAGCTTTTGGCGAACTTCCTCTTGCAGAGAAGACATCTGATCCACAAATTGAGTTTATGCAATATTATTAATACCTGAACCTGGAGGTGACTGCACAAGATCTACAGCCTGCCTCGGTGGTTTGGTGTACTTGATGGAGAACGACGACTTGCCAGTGGACCGGTTCGCCGCTCTGTTGAACACAAACTCCGTCTGGGCCAATGCATTGTACCATTGTTGCGGCTTTTCATCGCAAATGCTTCGAATCAAGTTACCCAAAGAGCGATTCACAACCTCGGTTTGACTGCCGGATCGAGGGTGGGTAATGCTGTTGTAGTTGAGGGAGGTGTCAAACATCCGCCACATGGTCTTTTAGAAATGTGATGGAAACTTCGTATTTTGATCCGATGTGAGATTTTGGGACCCATGGAGACTAACGTCAAGAAAAAATAGTTAGGCGATGTGCATCGGAGGTCTTGCAACAAGCAATAAAGTGCATCATTTTTGAAAACTTGTCCACCATGAGAAAAATTGAATCCATGTCATGTTAAGTGCATAGTAGACCCAACATGAAGTCCATCAACACGTTTTCCCATATAGTATTACGGTTGCGCATGCCAACGAGACACGCGCACGCCGACGAGACGTTGTGGCAATTCCACACGCGGAGGAAGACGATGATGGGTTTGTCAGTGGAGGTGAAATTGAAAATGCGCATATGACATGATTATCTTTTTTGCATTTTGTTATGTTGTACGCTTTATTTGGCACCGTCCCTTCGTTATCCACACCCCACACATATAATGGTTGTGTTGTACTTTTTTTCATTATCTTTGGATGTATGAGATTTAGGGTTGCTCCCTAACTTTTCCTCTCGATCTCTCCTCCCTCACCATCGCCAGCCCTCCCCATTGTCGGATTCCTCTCCGAGAATGTATCATTTGGTATGACTTGCCTCGCCACCCATCATCCAGTCGTCGGTGCCTCTACCGTGATTCCTTTCTGCGTTGAATCCCGATTCTTCTGTGCCTGCGTTTTCTCCGCATCCCGTCTTCATCTCGTCTGCATCCCATCCGCGATTCGTTTCAGCTGCATTACGCATGCATTTTTGTTGAATTCCTTCGGCTCGTGCGTTTATTCTGAATCCCGCCGGCGCATGCGTTTCTGCCAAATTCCGTCGACGGGTGCGTTTCCGCCGAACCACGTCGGCGCGTGCGTTTTCGCCGAATCCCGTTAGCGCATGCTTTTCCACCTGCACTGTGTCTTTCTGTCGGCCTCGTGTCCATCCGTCTGCTGCATTTGTCGGTCTCCAACCGTGACAGTCAGCCGCTCTGCCTGGATCCACCATCAAGCTGATCTGGACAACCTTCTGCTCTGCCTAGATCTGATCCCTTCCAGTCGCTGTCAGCCAACTCCAGTCCATGGCTCCCAACACTCGCTCCGCTAGTGATCTTCCTCCGGATGCAGCCTTCAAAACCCTAAGCCGCCGCTTGGAGGCTTGAAAGCAACTCTCTCCACCATGCATGCCTTTTCCCTTGCCCTCCACTCCATGATCGACTCCCTCCAAGCACCGATCGCCGCTGTTTCTGCCACATCTGGCTCCGAACCTCTCCTCGGTTTCGGGCCGCCATCCATTTTCTCGAGGACCACTCCTCTGCCCATTCTGAGCTGGTTCTACTTCTCCCTCAACATTCCCTCTTTTGCTGACGTTGACCCAATGAGTTGGATTGCTAAAGCGGAGCAATATTTTGACGTCAACTACACACCGGAGCACGACATGGTGTCTACGACAGTGATTGTCACGGACGGCTCAGTCCTCCACTGGGCTCGGTGGCTTCGCCAATCCAACTCGTGCCTCTCCTGGCCCGAGCTCAAGCAGGAGATCCGGCGGTATGACACCCGCTACTCTGGTTCCTCTGTTATTAAGCGTCTTTGCGGCATCCACCAGACAGTCAACCTAGACGACTATATTGATGAGTTCGGCGCCCTAGTCTCCCGCATCCTCGAGCTATTATCTGATCATTACTTAAGCTTCTTCATGCAGGGTCTACTGCCACATATCTGATCTTATCTCTACACGCACCACCCCCACACAGTCTCTGACGCCCTGAACTTGGCGCGTCTGGTGGAAGCCGGCCTCTCCCCGGGCCACCTGCTTGTTCAACCGACCACCACCAACCTCGGCCGCCACGGCGACCACTAGCCACGGATCCTCCACCGCGGTCGCCACCTTGAAGAAATCGGTTGGGCCGCCCACCGGCCCCTCAGCGCCTCTCGAACAGTGATTACAATGAGCTTCGCAACAAAGGTCTATGTTTTCAGTGTCGCCAACCCTTCTCCCCCAATCATGAGTGCTACGTGAAGGAGTTCCACGCCGTCATCGACGATGTCGACCTTAAGGTTACTATTGCCGACTTTGAGGCCCTGGAGCTCTTAGCGGAGGATACCCCTTTCGACCCAACTATGGCTATGTTCCACCTCCTGGAGCTATCCTGTGTCTCAACGAGCGGGATCTCCGACCAGCAGAACATGCAGCTCTCGGGCATGTTGCGGGATACCCCTATCATCATCATGGTGGACAACGACGCAAGCCACAACCTCTTCTCTGAGCTCCTGGTGCAGCAGCTCCATCTTCCCTCGGTTCCCTCTCCGGATTTTGCGATGAGTCCGGTGTCTGTGTGATGGGCGACGCCAACCGAATCCCGACCATTGCACTGTCGTGTCTTTCTTCGCGGGGTCCTATTCCGTAACCACGGACTTCTACGCATTCAGCTTAGGCATCTCCATTTTGGGGGTGGCTTGGCTCCATACGCTCGACGGTGTATGCGTCAATTGGGCGGCTATGACCATGCAGTTAATTCACTGGGTCTAACCATGTCGCCTCAACAGTGACTTCGCTCTCCTCCGCTCTCTTGTCTCCCTCTGCATGATCCAACAGATCACGGACGTCGGCCTCTCCGCGGATTTGTTGCCCCTTTCCGGCCTGTCCGATGTGCCTTTCCCTTCCTCGACGGACCACCCAGAGATTTCCACTGCTCTCCCCGACGTCATCCAGCCTACGGAAGGATTACCACCAGCCCAGCCGATCGACCGCGCAAATTCCCGCTAGGCTAGGACCATAGTAGTCTCAGTGCAGCCGTTGTGTTCTGACCTTGAGCGAAAGGATGAGCCAGAGTCTCTGGTGCTGGGGATCCTGATGGGGGGACTTACCCGTTCTGGTGCAATCCCATTTTCTAGCACGGTTCTTCTAGTCCAAAAGAAAGATGACAATTGGCGCTGTACTACCCAGCCGAGCTACTTGATCGCTGTTACCACCTTCAAGGGGACTCTTGCTCGCAGGAAGTTCTCAGGCGGTATCACACGAACAACGTTCGTCTTCTTCCGCAGAACCGCCTGCGTCGTCGGCCTTCAGAGATTCTCCGCCTGAGAACTTGCCGCCGATCTGATGATCCTCCTGGACCGATCACCGGAATTGTCAAGGGTCTCTGATTTGCTTGTGGTCGAACCGCTCGGGAGGAAGAACCTTAGTATGCCGCCGCTGCACCTCCTTTGGCCGGCCGGGCAAGGAATGAACTTCTCCTCTCTTGATCTCTTGTTTCTCTCTTGTATTTAGCCCTAGAGATATCCCCTCTATATATAGCCTTGAGGATGAGGAGGTTGCCAAAACGAGGCTCAGCCGAAATAGGAAGAGTATCTCTGGAGGAATATTTTCCTCATTTTGATATTCTAAATATAGGACTCCTCCAAAAATCAGGAATTACCGAGGCACACGGATTTATGAGGTGTCACAATCCAGCAATCTCCACCTTGACACCTCAAATAACGAACTCCACCTGCAGCTTGGATCTTCTCCCTCCGACGTCCTACCCCCTCTCCCTGGGTTCATCCCAATCAGCATGTGCGAATGTGAGCCAAGTTAAGGCAATGCTTGAACTTGAATCTTGTCAGTGGCTTGGTCAGCATGTCTGCAACATTGTCCTCCGTGCGCATATTTAGTAACTGAATGTCTCCACTCCCAACGAACTCTCTCAAGTTATGGTAGCGCACATCAATGTGTGTCCTGGCGTGATAGACCGGGTCTTTAGCCAGACAAATTGCACTCTGGCTGTCGCAATGCAGCTTCACCGCCTCCTGAGAAATCCTGGGTTCTTCGGCGAGACCTTTGAGCCAGATGGCCTCTTTTGTCGCTTCCACCACAGCAATGTACTCCGCCTCTATTGTAGATAGAGCCACGATGTCCTGAAGAGTGGCTTTCCAACTAATCGGGCCTCCACCTAGAAGGAAGATATACCTGGAAGTAGATCTCCTCCTATCGAGGTCGCCAGCATAGTCGGAATCGACGTAGCCCTCTAGAGCACTAACATCCTTGCTCCTTTGGAAGACTTAACCAACATCTGACGTTCCTTTCAAATACTGCAGAATTCACTTAACTGCTTCCCAATGTTATCGTCCTGGGTTCCCCATATATCCGTTGACAATGCTCACAACCTGAGCGATATCTGGTCTCGTACAAATTATCGTGTACATTAAGCATCCTACCGCACTAGCGTACGGAACCCTGAGCATCTTTTGGTGTTCCTCTTCTGAGTCTGGACATTGCTGTAATGATAATCTAAATTACTGTCCCAACGGAGTCGTGACTGCTTTAGATTCCATCATACTAAATCTTTCCAGAACCTTCTGAATATAGTCTGTCTGAGAAAGCAAAAGCATGCCTCACTTTCTGTCCCGCTTAATTTCCATCCCAAGGTTTTTCTGTGCATGACCAAAATCTTTCATCTCGAACTCAGCATGTAGCTTCTGCTTCAGAACTTAAATCTCCCGAGCTTACTTGCAAGCAATCAGCATGTCGTCGACGTAGAGCATCAGAATCAGTATGTCTCCATTTGCCAGAAATCTATAGTAGACACAGCTGTCGTATTGGCTCCTGCTGTAACCATATGAAGTCATAAAGGTGTCGAACCTCTTGTACCACATCCTTGGAGCCTGCTTCAGACCGTAGAGAGATCTTTTCAGCTTGCACACCTTTTTCTCGTCACCGGATCAAATGAACCCCTCAGGTTGCAGTATGTAGATCTCTTCCTCTAAGCTGCCGTTAAGAAAATTCGTCTTCACGTCCATTTGCTCCAGCTCCATGTCCCACATCGCCACCATAGCAAATAGCTCCCGTATGGAACAGTGCTTCACCACGGGTGAGAAGATTTCATCGAAATCAACACCCCTCTTCTGCGCAAACCCCTTTGCAACGAATCTGGCCTTTTACCTCCACTGGTCCTTTCCTGATGTGCACTCCTTCCTGAACACCCATTTAGAGCTGATTGCCTTAACCCCTTTGGGTAGACTAACCAGCTCCTAAGTCTGGTTCTTTTGAAGTGAATCCATCTCCTCCAGCATAGCTGCTTCCAACTGAGAGCTGTCTCTGCTCTCCATAGCTTCTTGATATGACCCGGGGTTTGAGGAGATCACCCGAAAGGCGTATGCTACAGTGTCAGTAGCCTGAGAGGCAGTCTGACCTCTCTCCTCGCCCTTTCTCTAGCAATTGAGTACGACTCCACACCAGTAGGTTGCACAACATCAGTATCCTACGAGTCAGAGGTATCACCATGATCGTCAGCGTTGTCACTTCCTTCCAGCTCCATTTCCAATGGTGTGACTAGAGTCTTCTCCACCTCTTTAGATTGAGACTGAGACTTCTTAAGCATAGAAGCCTCATCGGAGATAACGTCGTGCTTCACCTCCACCTTCTTTGTTTCCGGGTTCCAGATCTTGAATCCCTTCGTGCCGGCCTTCTGGTCGAGATAGATGCACCTTCTAGACTTAGCATCCTTCTTCGTCCTCTCCGAGTCATGCATCAGTGTGTACACAGGGCAATCAAAAATTTGAATATCAGAATAATCAATGGAAGTACCTGACCAAACCTCTTGTGAGGACTTCAGATCCAGTGACATCGATGGAGACCGATTCACTAGATAGGATGTCATATTAATGGCTTTGGCCCAGAACGACTTCAGTAGGCCGGCAAACAGACTCATGCACCGAACTCTCTCTAATAGCGTCCTATTAATCCTTTCTACGACGTCGTTTTGCTGCGGTATACCAGGAATGGTAAGTTGGCGGGTGATTCCCTCCTGATCGCAGTATGCTTGAAACTCCGCTGAGGTGTACTCGCTGCCATTATCAGATCTGAGGGACTTCACCCTCTTCCAGGTCTGCTTCTCCACTTTGGTCTTCCAGATTTTGAACTTTTCGAAAACTTTAGATTTGTTCTTTAGAAAGTAGATCCAGATCTTCCTTGAGAAGTCATCGATGAAGGTCACAAAGTATCTCGCACCTCCAAGTGAAGGCTCTGGGGATGGCCCCCAGACGTCTGAGTGAATGTATTCCAGTATCTGTTTGTTGCGCTTGCTTGACGTCACAAACTTCACTTTGCACTGCTTCCCGATAACGCATGTCTCGCAGAAATCCAGTTTGCATGTCTTGAACTCTTTCAGAAGTCCTTTCTTATGTAGCTTCAGCAGTCCTCTCTCGCTCATGTGGCCAATCCTGGCATGCCACAGCAGAGAGGAATCCTCATCTGACGTCGCAGCGACCGCTGCATCACCAACAATTGTGGTACCGATCAGTCTGTAGAGAGTACCAGAGCGCTCTCCTTTCATGACCACCAAAGCGCCTCTCTTGACTTTCAAGTATCCGCCCTCACCGGTGTAAGAGTACCCGGCCGCCTCCAAAGTACCTAGGGAAATCAGACTCTTCCTTAGATCGGGCACGTACCTTACATCTGTAAGGATTCTGATTGTTCTGCCAAACATCTTGATTTTGATACTATCAATCCCCAGCGTCTTGCACTCTGAGTCGTTCCCCATCAAAACACGACCACCATCACATTATCTGAAGGTTGAAAGTCATTCTTTGTGTGGGCACATGTGATAGGAACATCCTGTATCCATGATCCACGTGTCGGTAGTATCAAGGCTGGGTGAGACATGAAGTACGTCAGCGTCGCTCTCAGGATCGGATGCCACTACAGCCTGTTGTGGCTCTTGCGTCTTTTCCTTGAGCTTCTTCTTCGGGCAGTTGTTTTTCCAGTGCCCCTCTTGCAGTAGTGACACTCTTTGTTCTTGCCCCTGGACTTAGACCTAGGTCGATTTTCCTTCTTGCCTCTGTCTCTCGATCTGCCTCGAACCGGCTCTTTGTTCTTCACGAACAAACCCTCACTGGTGCTAGGACCAGACTTGCTACTCGTTTCATTCGAGATCAAGGTCGTCATCACCTCCTCCCTCTTAATGGTATCCTTTCCGTAGAGGATTGTGGTGACCATATGGTCAAAGGGCTTCGGCAGAGAAGACAATAAAATAAGAGCCTGGTCTTATTCTTCGACCTTCACGTCCATGCTTCACAACTGGGAGATGAGTTTGTTAAACATGTTCATGTGCTCCAACAGTTGAGTGCTCTCTGACATCCTCAAGTTGTACAACTGCCTCTTTACGTTGAGTTTATTCGTGAGAGACTTAGACATGTACAGCTCCTCCAGTTTCTTCCACAGGTCTTCTGTAGTCTCAACATCGACTACGTTATACATGACCTCGTCTGCTAGATACAACTGGATTGTGCTAATGGCCTTCAGATCCAGTTACTCCCATTCGTCATTCTTCTTCCCGGACTTCTCCTTGCCGAGGAGTGCCTTGTGAAGACCTTGTTGAACGAGAAACGCCTTGATCCGCTTCTGCCATAGACCGAAATAGATTTTGCCGTCATACTTTGAAATCTCGAATTATGCCGTCATTGTTTTGCTCGTAGAGCTACTAGGTAATTTGATTGAGTTCACAGATCAGATCTGAGAAGATAGGGAGCGGACCAATGTCGTCACCTACCGTTGACCCAAACCTAAAACCGGAACGTCCAATCGATCACCTCCGCCGAACCTGCCTCTGATACCAATTGTTGTGCAATTGGATCGAGTTCGCGGTAACACAATAGAATTTAATCGAGTACACGTAGTAACGCAAAATAAAATACGGAACAAGATTTCAAGCACACACACAGAAGACACAATCAATTTACGTGATTCGGAGGGAAGCTCCTACGTCCACGGGGAGAGCACCGGAGAAGATCCACTATAATCAGAGAATTTAGTACAGAGTTTACGCTGAAATCACAAAGATCAGAGACGCACCAAGAGAAATCGTCTGATTTGGAACTGGAAGCTATCATCGGGCGATGGCGATATCGTCGGGCGGTATCGCACGAACAGCGTTCGTCTTCTTCTGCAGAACTGCCTGCGTCGCCGACCTCCAGAGATTCTCCGCCTGAGAACTTGCCTCCGATCTGATGATCCTCTTGGACCGATCACCGGAATTGCCGAAGGGTCTCCGATTTGCTTGCGGTCGAACCGCCCGGGAGGAAGAACCTCCGTACGCCGTCGTTGCACCTCCTTTGGCTGGCCGGGCAAGGAATGAACTTCTCCTCTCTTGATCTCTTGTTTCTCTCTTGTATTTAGCCCTAGAGATATCCCCTCTATATATAGCCTTGAGGATGAGGAGGTTGCCAAAAAGAGGCTCAGCCGAAATAGTAAAAGTATCTCTTGAAGAATTTTTTCCTCATAATGATATTCTAAATATAGGACTCCTCCAAAAATCAGAAATTACTGAGGCACACGGATTGATGAGATGTCACAATCCAACGAGGAGGCACCATAGTTCGGAGAAGATGAAGCTCCGCCAAAAAATATCCAAATAAAAATGAAATCACCGCCTCATTATAGGAAAGAAATCCGACAAAGAAAGATATCCGGCGAGGAAATCAGGAGAAGAAATAGGGAGGAGAATAGTTTCCTCCTTCCATCGGCAACATGAGGAGGGATTGCGCTTTACAAGAGACTCGTGGGCATGAACGCATTGGTAGGGTCGTGGACTCGTGGGCAAGAAAAGCTTTACGAGAATGACAAGAATGTGTTGGGCGAGAGGAGCTTGTCGGCGAGAGAGCTTGTAGTGTGTTTACGGGAGGGAGAAAAAAAGACCTAGTCTTATTAATCTTAAACCGTACCAATTACGCGCTCCTGCCTAGCAGAGGTGTGACCCCATGTGCCTGGCGCCTGAGGCGCTCCTTTAATAACATAGGAGGATGGTGCTTTGTACAACATTGTATGGTGAAATACCCTTCTTTGAGAAAAATACAACTTGCATTATTTCATTTTTTTTCTTCCACCGATGTCTTGTCACTTTTAGGGATTGTCTGATCAGTAGGAAATTCAACCTACATTTTAATATGAGTTTTACAATTAACCCTAAACTTACATCAACCATCAACATTTTCAACCGGGCTAAGGATTTGCAATAACATAGATGACTAGTCATATTTCATGGAAATAAATATAATGGGGATCATCAACAATTTCGGCCGCTAGATTGACGATGGAGAGAGGGCCACCCCTTGGCAGGACCCGCTTATGTGTATTCGCTCAGGAGAATTGGAGAAATGTGAGTGAAAGATCCCATTGACGCAATTTCCGTGTTTCCTTCAAAATATTTCATTTCAATAGTAATTTGATTATTCACAACATACAACATTCCTTGTTAAGCTACTGTAAACAACCCCGTTAAAGCGCCCAACCCATAATTGGCAAAATCCGGAGGTTCAATTCCTGTTGGATGCATGCTAGTGGGAAATGAGAATACTCAGTAAGTCTATTGGAATTGGTATGTTAATATCATTACATATAGACATTAAAAACTAGAATTCTTTTCGATATTAGAACTCTTTGTATGGATGTAATCAAACATGCACTAATTACTCAAAATAAGGAATGGTTTGGCTCTGCGGAAGTCCTGGAGAACAAATCTGTGTGGAGGCACCACAAATCTGCGGAAATCCAAGGAGGCACGGATCCCTGCCGTGCGGCCACGGCCTAGCCAGACAGGCCACAACCGAAATCATGCAGATCCCATCTGCGCGAACACAACTGCTCGTATCTGTGCTCCCAAACATGCCCTAAGAATTCGGTCACAGGGGAATGTTCAATATGCTTTTAATGTTGAAGGAAGATCAAGTAGCTTAAAACTAAAGCTTTGGGTCAACTCTTCTCTAATGCCAATGTAATAAAACATTCAAAAAATGAATTTTATATCTTGTTCATTTGCAGGGAATATGTGCTATGTCGATCTGATGCGATTTGAGGATGGGATTGCGATCATATCCATGGAATCCGAGTGCGTGATGCATTTCTCGAGAGATGATCTGGAGATTGGTGCACACGAGGCTAAACTAGGTCGAGATGACTCTCCGGCCAAAGCTCGTGTTATGCTGAATCCTGGCTCTCTCGTCTTGATGTCCGGCGAAGCGCGTTATTCCTCGAAGCATGAGATCAATCGGGCAGACGGGTTTCAGATCTGGAAGGGAAAGGAGATTCTCCAGTAGAGGAGGACTTCTGTGACTTTGAGAAAGCTCCGCCTCTCCATCCCCAAATGATTTCTAGGCTTCATTTGGCTGTTTTTAGTTTGAAATTGTGTTTTAGAAAGTGATTCTTTCGTGGTCTGAGCAAAATCACCAATTCTCATGGATTACGAATGCATTCATAAAGTGTATTCTTGCTTTCTTAAATATATGTTGTATAACTTGAAGCAACCAAACGAGTCTGGATTAATCTTATTTATTGAGCAAATTTGGACTTTTAGCATTATTCCTTATAAGGGTCATTTACTAGGATCTCTCCTCTATATTAGCTAAATTATAGGTTGCACCCGTCTTTTGAAATTAAAAAAACTTCATTTATAAGTTTACATTTCATAACATTCATGCATAAAAAGATCCTCCTGGAATCTTTCTCCAATGAGATATTTTGGTGCTTCGATGTTATGAAATGTAAACTCACAGATGAGATTTTTGTAATTTCAAAAGTAAGAGGGGTACAACCTGTAATTATGTTTGGGGGGGGGGGGGGGGGGGGGAGGTTTGGTAATTATTCCTAATTATAACTTAATAAGAATTGATCTCAAATGTTTTTGAATTTTGAATTATCTTTGTTCAAGCTGCGAAGATTGATGGATACACATAAATTTGTTCGATGGTATTTTCGTAATTTCATCATGTATGTAGACCTAGAGAAATCTCTTGTAATTGTGTCTCAAAACAGAGGCAATAGGAAATCTTAATATATTCTTCATTGAGCGGGAAATTTGGAAGTACTTAAATCTTATTGTTCTCTATTTTCTATAAATTTTTGTTCTCGTTTTATTCTCTCAATGATCGTGTGTTAGACACGTGGAAGTTGAGGTCTTGTTTCAATCGTTTTTTGCTCACTTTTTCTACCATTTTTGGTTTCGAGGGATTAGAAGGATTATTCCGTCAATTTTGTGTGTTCTATTATGACTTTTGACTGCGAATTGTTGTTGAACCCTGAACATCTAAATTGAATTGGATGGCCAGGATGCCTTAATTGTTGAGGATCAAAGCTTATCGCTTAGCGGACTAGAACAACATGATGTTGTTTATTTTCCCGGTTACTTAACGAGTTATTTTTACGAAATGATATTTAATCTTGCAAAATTATGATTTGTTTTTTACTAATTTTGCGCAAAATGGCATTTTTGAGAGAGTTTGGAGGAAATTTAATGTTGGATTTATGTATTATTAAAGAATGAGATGGTCTAAATGAAATTATAATTGTTTAAAAACATATCATTGGAGGGCAGCATCACACCCACCCCAAACCGGACGTCCCACGGTACCAAAAAACCATTAACCAAATAAATTTAAAATTCATCATAATTAAAGCTCTATTTGGGACACAAATTTTTTTCGTTCAACGCCCGAACCCCGGTTTCTAATAAGCAAACAAACTGAAAGGGTTCACTTTTCTAGTTTGAAATTTAACGTTGAAGAATAGAGCGCATCCTGGACGGAGATTTCGGGACGGGCATTTGTCGGAAAAAATTTCTGTTTGAGGCCGCGATGGTGAAAAAAATTCTATTCTCATCAACTTCGTTGTGGTGGGAAAGGAAAAACAGTAGAAAGAGAAGGGATATGCTGACAACTATTTTTTCCACAAATAGAGCCAAAATGTCATGTGGTTTGAATGGCAATGTCTAAAAGGTGATTCAATTGTTGCTTCTATACTCAACATATACTGATAATTATATGTACTAAAATCTGATAGGGAAGATCAGGTCCAACAATTATAAAAACTTTCACTATAAGTTCACTAAACTAAAGGTTTCACCTATTTATCTTTTGTAATTATAAAAACATCTTATCTAAGTTTGCATTTCATAACATGCAATGTTATGATTTGTAAACGGTAACCAAGATATTTGAAATTTTGTAAGATAATTAATTATGCTAACCCCTAGAACAAACTTAGGTTCCCTTTGGCACGGTGGTGATGGTCATGAACATGAGGGTTAAATCGTCATTTGTTAACGCCCACCTAAGAAACTTCATCCACTTTTACGTTCAAACGGATGATGTTTGTTTGGGTGATCCTTAACGAATGACGGTTTAACCCACGCTGTTACCACTGCCACCACCATGTCCAATGGAGCCTTAGATAATTAATAGTATCTATAATATCCTTTTAAGATGTAGGAAGGCAGCGCGGAAGATCTGGTCCAACAATTATGTATAACGCTCATCATGTATGACTCCACGGCCCAAAGAACATGATCCTCCTTATTGGATCATCTTCTTTCGACCCTCTTCCAAGCTTGCTCTGTTGATCAACAAATCTTTGGAGTATTAATGGAAGCACAGTTGTATTGTAAGCACTTCTCAACCTCTCTATAATGGTCTGATCATTGCTCTTTAGAGGCCCCTCCATAGGTAAATGTGGAGATCTCATTATGCAAAATATAATATATTTTTTTTCAATGTTCAAATAGCTTGGGAGATTTTATAGAAGAAGGCCAAGGAATATGGAATAATGTGCTTTTATTAGTGGTAGCCTTCTAGTGGGTTGATGAATCTTTTAGTGGAGAATATATCAAATTACATATATTGCTTATTTATCTCATTTATAATTTTGTAAATATAATAACTATGCAAGGATGCCTGTGAGCTAAAATAATCTTATAGCAACGTCGAAGAGTCAATCCAAACTATGATCGCTGGGTTAATTGAAATGATTATGCATGATCTTATGTTTTTGACGTGAGATTAATTTCATTCTTGTATCTCTTTTCTCCTAGAAGTTTTTCAAGGTTGTCATTGTCTTCACTGCTTCAAAATCACTCATCGCCTTCAACGAACTCAAGATACACATTTTTCGAGGGCTCGACCAGATATGAGGCTGGCTTGAAATTAAGGCTCTGTTTGGCATGGTGGTGACGGTCATAAACGCATGGGTTAAACCGTCTTTCGTTAAGGATGACTTAACAAACATCATCTCTTTTAACATAAAAGTGGATGAAGTTTCTTATGCGGGCGTACACAAATGATAATTTAACTCCCATATTTATGACCGCCACCCCCGTGCCAAACGGCGCAACCCCCGTGTCAAACGGAGCCTAAGATGGAACTGAGTTTTGGTTCATTGCTTTAGATCATTTAGGGTCAATATGATCAGCCAAAGCTCGAGCCAATATTCTATGTAATTTTACTGTTAATAAAACTTTATTTTCCAGAAACAATATTATTTTTAAACTCCATTTCCTATCAGCAGCTTTTCATGAGCTGTAAGTCCAACCAAAAAGAGCCTAAATATCAGAATTGTTAACTCGAATTATACATATTGAATTATGTTGCCTAACTTAACAACCGATTTTTTTTTATGCAGTGCTTGTTGCATGCATAGGTCGCAGTGTGTGGCGATAATAGTACCCGGCCATGGATCGTGGAAAGTGAGTAGGGATCTAGTAATGCTGTTGTCGCATATTGTTCATGGAATTAGGAGAAAATTATTAAGATAAATTGGAAAGAAAAAAAAACCGTCCGAAGTAATGGATTTTTATTCGCACACAGAAATGCGCGCACACATTGACAGTCATTCACTGGGTTCGTGGTGTGTTGCTACAATAAAGAGCATATATGATCGTTGCTCGATGCCGGCAATATGGTGAACTTCCCGCAACAACCTTGTAATGCCCTGTTTTTATCCCACGTGTTGTTGTAATTGGTTCGGATCCGGATCGAATCAAACCGGATCTGAATCAAGTTTCTTCCATCTTAAAATGTCATACATGACAGCGGAGCCACATGTTTTAGAAAAAAACAAAATAGCTATCTAAACCGTAAGACTTTAAACCACTACCGACACTATATATATTTATATATATATATTGATATTATTCTATATATATAGATATCATGAGAAGATGGTCAGGAGAAAAAAAAAGGAACCGCCATTAAATTTTATGTATATAAATTCTCTTGTTCTTTTTGAACAAGCATCATTGCCGCCTGGTAGAAAGAGGAGCAGCCGGCCAAGGAAGAAAAACAGCCCCTCTCTCTCTCCGCTTCTCTCTCTATCGCTCGTGCACTCGGAGAGGCCGCCGGCCTTGGGTGTTCGTCGCCGGTCTTGGAGGATACATCCGTCGGCGTTGAGAGAGGTATTGCCGCCGAGCTTGGTGGAGTTTCTCGCCGGCGTTGCAGTGGACATTCTAGGGAGTGGAGAGGCGCGGTGTCGACGGCGTGCGCGTGTGCAGTTAGCCTCGACGGAGGTTTCTCTCCGGTGGCGACGTTGTTCTCCGGTGGTGGCGGTGGTTGCGGTTGAACGTCGGACCTCGACATTGAAGGTTCGGTGAACCTTGTGCGTCCGCTGTGCAAGCGGATTGCAGTCAAGATTGTCCTCTCTCCCGCGGACCGAGCGTGTCCGGCTTCTCCGCGGCATTTCTGTATCGGACGTTGATTGTTATATTGATATTTTTGTTATAAAATATTAACGCTATTTTTCTTGTATTTTTTGACTGTCCTGGGGAATTCTAGATCTCATTTCCTAACAAGTGGTATCAAAGCGAGGTTCGGTAGACGACCGTGATTGGACGTTTTAGGAAGGGTTTGACTGCGGTGGTGAACGACTAGGTCCTCTTCCCACTCTTTCAGATCCGACCTTTGAACAAATCAGTTTTTCTAGTTGTCGGGGATAGTCATGGCAGGGAAAAACGCAATTTTGGACAGATTTTCCGTAGAGAAGTTCGATGGCAGTGGGAATTTTAGCTTATGACAGATTCGAGTTAAGGATATGTTGGTTCAACAAGGTTTGATTCGAATCTTGCGGGGGCGCGACAAATTAACCACGGCAGTAAAAGATGAGGAATGGAAGGATCTTGATGAAAAAGCCACGAGCACAATCAGGATGTGTATTGCTGACCAGGTGCTCTTCAACATCGGGACTGAAGAGACGGCAGTCGAGCTTTGGGAGAAGCTGGAGCGACTGTACTTGGCAAAATCCGTGACGACAAGATTGTTGCTGAAGCAGCGCCTCTATGCGCTGAAGATGCAGGAAGGTGGCAACCTGCAGGAACACTTCAATGTGTTCAACGGTCTTCTGAGCCAATTGCATGTGGTTGGCTCAAAGGTAGAGGAAGAAGACAAAGCTCTCTTGCTTCTTACCTCGCTCCCAGCGTCATACAAGCACATGGTGACTACGCTCTTGTATGGGAAGGATACGGTGGGGCTGGAAGAAGTCACGTCGGCGCTGTTATCCAGTCAGATGCTAAAGGACCCCACTCCTAGGGGTGACCAGATCTTGGTAGCACATGAAAGCGGGAGGAGTTTTAACAAAGGATCGAGCAGTGCACGAGCTCGGTCGGCGTCGAAGAAGGCAGTGACGTGTTACCACTGCAGACAGGTTGGTCATATTAGGAGAAATTGTCCGCATCGTGCAGGAAGTTCTGGAACTTCGAAGGATGTCCAAGATGCGGGCATGGTGACACTCGACCTGGAAGGAGATGACGGATTTTATTGCGTCACTGAGAGTCAGAATGACTCTGATAGCTGGATTTTGGATTCTGGTGCTTCGCAGCACATTTGCACAGATGCGGCGATGTTCAGTTCACTGGAGGTGACGTCTAGGTCGGTCTTTTTGGGTGACGGCTCAGCATGTAAGGTCACAGAGATTGGGACGGTGAACTTACGGACGCATGACAGAGCTATGCGTAGACTTGATCAGGTACATCTGGTACATAAGCTGCGCAGGAATCTGATATCGCTGGGCAGATTGGATTCTAGTGGTTGCAGTTTTGCAGCGAGAGATGGAGTTCTGACGGTGAGGCGAGGGCGCACCGTGCTCATGCGAGCTTTGCAGTACGGTAGTTTGTACCGGCTGATGGGGACCACGATGCGAGGTGGTGTGACCATGTTTTCTGCGGCCAACAGAGGCGACAGTCGTGGTGGTGCAGTGGATCGCCTTCCAGGGACTCGGGTTTGACGAGCCAGTTTTTGCGATCCGTTTGAGACGACGTTCAGAGGTTGAGCCGAGCAGGGATGAGTCGACTGGAGCAGGTCGGCTGACGCCTCAAGTCGTTGAGGTGGTGCTTCGCGCAGTTGTGTGCTTCGTGCAGATGGTGACTCTGAATCCCAAATCAAGGTGGTGATTGTTGTAGTTTGTTCGGATCCGGATCGAATCAAACCGGATCTGAATCAAGTTTCTTCCATCTTAAAATGTCATACATGACAACGGAGCCACATGTTTTAGAAAAAAACAAAATAGCTACCTAAACCGTAAGACTTTAAACCACCACCGACGCTATATATATTTATATATATAGATTGATATTATTCTATATATATAGATATCATGAGAAGATGGCTAGGAGAAAAAAAAGGAACCGCCATTAAATTTTATGTATATAAATTCTCTTGTTCTTTTTGAACAAGCATCATTGCCGCCTGGTAGAAGGAGGAGCATCCAAGGAAGAAAAACAACCCCTCTCTCTCTCTCTCTGCTTCTCTCTCTATCGCTCGTGCACTCGGAGAGGCCGCCGGCCTTGGGTGTTCGTCGCCGGTCTTGGAGGATACATCCGTCGGCGTTGAGAGAGGTATTGCCGTCAGGCTTGGTGGAGTTTCTCGCCGTCGTTGCAGTGGACATTCTAGGGAGTGGAGAGGCGCGGTGTCAACGGCGTGCGCATGTGCAGTTAGCCTCGATGGAGGTTTCTCTCCGGTGGCGACGTTGTTCTCCGGTGGTGGTGGTGGTTGCGGTTGAACATCGGACCTCGACATTGAAGGTTCGGTGAACCTTGTGTGTCCGCTGTGCTAGCGGATTGCAGTCAAGATTGTCCTCTCTCTCGCGGACCGAGCGTGTCCGGCTTCTCCGCGGCGTTTCTATATCGGACATTGATTGTTATATTGATATATTTTTTATAAAATATTGACGTTATTTTTCTTGTATTTTTTGACTGTCCTGGGGAATTCTAGATCTCATTTCCTAACACGTGTATCACTATTTGAGTGGGCACTGTATGGCGGAATTTTTTCATCTAGGCTCCGTTCCGAAATCTATGTCCGGATTTTTTATTATCTTGCTGCGTGGAGGAAGGAATGGTGGCGATCCTAACATGTAGTATATTTGATATCCTAGGAGATCATATTTTTAACTCGTAGGTGATCATATTTGATCTCAGGTATATTTGATCTCCTACGAGATCATATTTAATCTTCTAAAGTTCATATTTGTTGCGGATCGATTGAGGCTCCGGTCGACCCGACTAAATTGAACCGCCTTAGCCTGATAGTGGTCGAGCGCGCACACAATCACAATAAGTAGAAAGTTGGGAAGATAATTTTTTTGCGTGCGAAACCCATCAACTGAGTGAAAAATCACGTGGTCGGATTTGTGTCGGCCAAACCTCCACTATTTGTTGATTGTTGTACAAGGCTTTCTCGAATAACTCGAGGGCGACAGGTTGCCTCTCGTTATACTTGTTAAGAGAGGGAGTGGAGGGAGAGCTCAGAGGGTGACATGCCACCAATTGCGGAGCTAAATGTTTCTTTGTGAGTTTGTGGGAAGCGATGCACTGGCCGCGCTTTGGAGTCCTTTGTTGATGCTCGGAAGTAGGGAGGACTTGGTACGCTTGTCCTTGTGATTGAGGCTTGTCTCTTATCGCACTTGGATGAGCCTGGAATGACTAACTTGTCACTGCCCGACGAGCTTGCTGCTGATTCGAGGGTGCTGGGAATGTCGTGCGTTCTACGCGTCAGACTATAGTTGAGCGGCCTTTAGCGGGCTCTGAAGTTGCTCTTGTAAAATGCTAGTGGTGTTGGGCACACGAACTTTGCGTGCTCTGACGGGCTTGGTCTGCTGACACTGAGGAGACTTTGTGGGCCCGGCAGAGCGTATAGAGATGCACTTGGAACAATCTGGACGGTGGGGAGCGTGGAGGCGCGCTTGGAGCAGTTTTGACGGCGGCGCATGCGGACGCGCGCTCAATCATGACAGCGGAGCGTGCGGAGGCGCGCTTGGAGCAGTCTTGATGGCGGAGCGCGCGGAGGCGCACTTGGAGCGGTCTTGACGGCAGAGCGCGCGTAGGCGCGCTTGGAGCAGTCTTGGCGGCAGAGCGCGCGGAGGTGTACGGAGGCAGTCTTAACGGCAGAGCGAGCGGAGGCGTGCTGAGGCAGTCTGGACGGCGTAGCGCGTGGAGGCGTGCTTTGAGCGGTCTTGACGATGGAGCGTGCAGAGGCACGCTCAGAGCGGTATTGACGGCGGAGCGCGCAGTGGCGTGCTTGGAGCTGTCTTGACAACCTGCCCACGGATGGACGTGCACAAAGGAGGAACGTGCACACGAAGGGCGTGCGCTCAAGCAGATGTAGAGAGAGAAAGTGAGGAGGACAGAAAATCTGTAGGAGGATTTTCCGAGCAGAGAAGAGATCCAAATGAAGGAGGTCATGGGTCATATTTATAGTTTTTTGAGGGTGGTATTTCCATAAATAAGTGATGATTACAGTGGTTATACGGTTATCCGCACACCGTAACAAATATGTGTTATGTGCACACCTATTTCTATTGTTTTATGGCAATATGAAGGATATGATTATGTGCACACTATAACCATATTATTTACTATGTGCAGACCGTCATACGTATTTTTGTTATACAAAGAATACCCCAAGATGAGAAATTTTACTATTTGCACCCCCCATGATGGAGAATTTTACTATTTACACCCTATTGATAGGGAATTATACTATTTGTACCCCCATGATGGAGAATTTTACTATTTGCACCCCATGATGAGAAATTTTACCATTTGCACCTCATGATTGAAAATTTTACTATTTGCACCTCATGATGTGGAATTTTACATTTGCTCCCCAATGATGGGGAATTTTACTATTTGTTCCCTCAATGATGGGAAAGTTTACTATTTGCACCCTATGATGAGGAATTTTACTACTTGCACAACAATGATGGGGAATTTTACTATTTGCACCCCCATGATAGGAAATTTTACTATTTGCATACCAATGATAGGGAATTTTACTATTTGCATCCCATGATGGGGAATTTTACCCGATACCCGCACCTCATGTGTGGGGGTGTGTTTAACGCTCTAAGGAGACCCCATCATTTGCCCCCCTAAGTCCCCGCAGCTCAGAACCGAAGCGAATGGAGGGTAGGGAATTTTCCCTAAGCCGCGTGCGTGATAATTTGTGGTGATCTTGTTGGAGGTGATCTGTGCGACAAAGGTTCAGAAAGCGAATTATCCACCAAGTGAAATGTTTGTTCGTGGTCGTGTGTGCTTATGGCCAAATGCTTCGACGGAGGGATGTGCACGGGGCACTATGTGCGCTGGAAGTGGTGTTTGTGAGGTATGTAGTGTGCACAATGTGCACCGGGCATGTAAGGTGCAATGTGTGTGATGTGCGTGATGCGCACATGGGGTGCAATGTGTGTGACGAGTGCACATGGCGCAACGTGTGATGCGCGCACAGTACGTAATGTGCACGAAATGATATGAGATACCTGTAAGATTGAAGGTGTAGGTCTGCATGGTGGTGCAGATGCGTTGCTGCGGCAAAGCCGTATCTGATGTCAGAGATCCTTCTAGGAATGAGTGAGGGACTCTGGTTTTGAGGTAGATGAGGCGTGGATCCGCCTTTATTGTTTCTTTGTGTATTTGTATTATGTAGTGGCTCTGTACTTTTTTGTAGAGCTTTGGTAGCTCTTCGAGCATTGCTTGATTGCTGGTTCACTATTCTAGCTTTGTGTACTTGATCGCGGTGATAATCGAGCTTTGGCGGTGTTGGAACCATTGTTCTGAATAAGCAAACTTGTTCTACTTTTTAGATGTCGGCGGTTGGAGGGCAAGATCCAGACGACACCCTGACCACTACCTGGGCAAAGGGCGGATGGTGTCCTGCACGAGTGAGTGTGTTGTTGCTTATCTTAGTTTTGACGACCTTTCTAAGGATGAGTGCGCCAAGCTTGATGTTGGTGAGGAGCAGCGGGCTCCTTAGTTTATTGTATCTAGTATTATCTTATATACTTGTTGCCTTAGTGGTGTTCTTGCACTTTTGTTGCATGCTAGCTTGCGAGCTCCCACTTCTTTTTGCAGTCCGTTGTTAAATTTATGTTTTTGTTCGTTGCTTTGTCTTATTTGATTCATCCCTTCGGAGTTTAGGGTTGGGGCTTGACCATTTGTTGTTTTGCACTTTTCTTGTGAGATTTGTAATGTTGGCTCTGCTATATTTGAGTAACTTTGCGATACTCCTTTGAGGCTAACTATTGATGGACAAGACCCAGATGATTCTGCGACCAACTACCAGGGCGAAGGATGGACGCTTCTAGCCGGGTAGTGAAAGGTTGTGTTCAACAGGCTAGGGGATGTCGTTGAATGGTTAGCAGTGAAGGGCAGACCGTCGAACCTGGGAAACTGTGAGGGTGCAGACCCTGGCGGTGCCGCGACCTACTACAGGAGAAGGGAAGACCTTTGATCGCTAGTGATGGGAGGCCACAGGGACGTAGTCCTAAACAGGCGTTGAAGGGCAGACCTTCGAACCAGTGGCGAGCGCGAGGGGGGCAGGCCCTGGTGATGTCGCGACCTACTGCGGAGAGAAGGATAGACCTTCGATCGCCGGCAGTGGAATACCGCAAGGACATGATCCCGAAGATCGAGGTGGTGAAGGGCAGACCTTAAAACCGGTGGTGAGCGAGGGGGGCAGGCCCTAGTGATGCTGCAACCTACTATAGAGAGAAGGGCAGACATTTGATCGTCGGCAGGGGAGGCCGTTGTGAGCGTGCTGCCTGTAGGCATGTTGTTCATAGCGTGTTGCCCGTAGGCAGGTGCTGCTCATAGTGTGCTGCCCGGAGGCAAGTGCTGCTCATAGCGCGCTGCTCGGAGGCAGGTGTTGCTCATAGCACGCTGCCCTGAGGTAGGTGTTTCTCTTAGCGCGCTGCCCGAAGATAGGTACGCGTTGCTCATAACGCATTGCCCGGAGGCAGGTGCTACTCATAGCGCGCTGCACAGAGGCAGGTGCTATTCGTACCGCACTGCCCGGAGGCAGGTGATGCTTATAGTGAGCTGCCCTGAGGCAGGTGCTACTCATAGCGCGCTGTCAGTAGGTAGGTGATGCTGTCTTAAACAGAAGTCCTTTTATTTAAAAGAGATGAGCACGTTGCTCTGACTACACAGACGATGTTTGCCATATACAGGCCTAAAATGAGCAAACTTTATAATTTATTAGAGTTACAGTGGTAATTTACACAAAACATTCATAAAGTTTGTAAAATATTATGATGGCGCGGGTAGAGCCGTGTTGTTAAGCATGAAGCTTTTTCTTGGGATGACTGTCTTGGTGGTTGCCACCCAATCCTTCTTGGTATACCACTGGCTAATCTCTTGATGGCTGATTCAAAGCCTGATTCCGTAAGAATTTCCCCAAAAGGCCTTCTTTGATGAGGCGCTCGATTTCATCCTTAAGCTTGGAGTAATTTTCTGTGTCATGTCCCTGTCTATAGTGGAACTCATAGTACTTTGCCTGGTCCCCTGTATTTTTGGCGAGGGGTCTGGGCTTGCGGAGTGCCTCGCTACTTTGGATTGTGCATAATATGTTTATTTTGGAGGTATTGAGGGGTGTGTATCTATGGTGCTACTAAGGTTGCGGGTTGCCACGACATTCATTGTTCTTTCTTAAGACTAGTTAAGCCTTATGCTCCCTCCGCCTCTTCATGCATCTGTCGAACTGTTGTTGATGTGCTTTGATTGCTTCATCGACGGTTATTTGGGCTTCGACATGTCATACTAGATCATGATAATTTGGAGCTATTTCTTTCATTAATGTCGAGTAAAAGTTATTGGGGAGGAGCCCTCCTAAGAAGAAGCCTCTTAAGAGGTTGGGGTTGACTCCCGGGATCTGTCGTGCCTTTATGGTGCGGAAGAAATCTCTACGGTTTCCCTATATTTTGGCGGATCCAAGACAGGTGTGAGGGATTTTTGACCATTCGACGGCTAGCGATAAATTGATTTGTGAATTGTTGTGCTAGCTCTGTGAAAATCTTAATCTCCCCTTCCTTCAAGGAAAGGAACAAGGTGTGAGCTTGTCCAATCAGAGTCGTCGGGAAGGCTTGACACAGTAGTGGTTCTAGGGCATTGCATAGTTGCATTATGATTGTTAATTGTCTGACATACTCTGACAGGTCGCTCATTCCATCGTATGCCTCTATCTTTGGGAGCTTAAAGCCATGGGGGATTGGGTGTTCCAGGACTTCAGGTGCAAATGGTGAGCGACGATGGAGTGGGAGGTTGGTCGAGGTGACGCGCTTCTTGGCTCGTTCGAATTCTAGAGTGATTATGTCGTGGACTTCTTTGTGTGTGATCCTCCCATCTGCCAGCTCGAGGCCTACTGCTCTAGGGCAGTGGTAGAATTGAATTCAATATAACCCAAACACCTATAGGGGGGGTGAATAGGTTCTTTTCTTTTTTACTTAAGGAAGAATAATATTTCAGTTCTTTAAATAGAATCTAATTAATCTACAGCAATCACAACACAGAAAACACAGTTACACACACATCACAGATTGCACACAGGTTTATAGTGGTTCCCCAAGGTCTGGGTACATCCACTTTCCCCCTTCATCTATGTAGCAGTGTGCTAGATTCTGCCTAACTTCTTCCTTCTTCTCAGATCCACAGATCTTACAGCTCAGAACCCTGAAAGGTTCCTACAACTCAGAATGTATCCACACTCCTACAGCTCAGGCTAACAGCCCTACCTCAGCCTCGCCACAAGGCCTACAACTCAGAGAATAATTTCTCCTACGCTCAGGCTCAAAAGCCCTACCACTCAGAGATCTATATCTCCTACACTCAGCCTTTATAATATAGGCTTACAACTCAGATCTATGAAAAGATCCTATAAAATTTGATAAGTGTTTAGATGGACTCTTACCCTTGTTGAGAGAGAAGGGATAAAAGGTTTCTTGATCAGCTTCTTGATAAGACTGATGGCTGAAATCAACTTGTTCTTAGCTTTCTTCAAGGCTTCTTGAATCTGAACTCAGTAGGGTTGATCTCCTTTGAAGTTGACCGGCTGGCAGCTTCCTTCTTAGATTTCAGAATAGATCTGAATCCTTCTTAGCAGATTAGTTCAAGATCTGCTTCTTAAGAGACTTTGTAGATGTCTCCTCCTTTACTTCAACAGCTGAAGATCTCTCTCAATCTCAGAACTTCTGAAGTTTCTTCAGAATTCTAGCTTGAATTCCTCCTAGACAAATTCTGAGTAGATTGCCACTTCAGATTGTCTTCTTAGATCTTCTCACGAAAATATTCTTCTGTGTGTCGTGCACTTTCTTGATCAATGATCAATACTTCAATAGTTGTTTTTGTTATTGTTATTGTTGTTCACCTTGTTTTTGATTTGACAGAATACATCTATATATAGACTTCATCCATGGTAACCGGCTGATCCGATTTCTAACCAACTTCTGGCAAGTCTGACAGCTTCAGCAAACTTGTTGGAATACACAGCTGTCAAGTCTCCAGTCAGTTCTTGAACCTTTGTCTTTGTCAGCAAAGCATCGAGACTGATTGTCATTATGTGTCAACACAAGTAGATTAAGTGTCGACACAAGCTTTGGTGATGTCGACATAACTCCTTTGGTGTCGATACTTCTTCTCATCACAGCAATCAACATTGTTGAAACTCTGTTGTGTGTCGACACAAGTCCTGTATGTCGACACAGTTGATATAGTCTAAGAATTCTGTGTGTCGACACTGCCTCCAGGTGTCGACACAGTTGATGTAGTCTAAGAATTCTGTGTGTCGACACTGCCTCCAGGTGTTGACACAGACGATGTCGACTAATAAATCTGTGTGTCGACACTGCCTCCCGGTGTCGACACAGTTGATGTCGACTAATAAATATGTGTGTCGATACTGCCTCTCGGTGTCGATACAATTGATGTCGACTAATAAATTCTGTGTGTCGACACAGCTGCTTCTGGTGTCGACACAACTTTTCCAAGTGTCAACACAGGCTTTCTTAAGTGTCGACACATGGACTTAGAAACTTTTTCCTGCATATTAGCATATACTTAACCTGCACATTCAAACTCAAAATAACATTAAATACACCTTGATGTATATCATTGAACTAAGTGAGGCTTCTCCAAATCAGGTACACATTTTCCCATGTACCCAACAATCTCCCCCTATTTGGAGAAGTCATAACCCTTAGTCAATGATATACACCACTTATAATAAACAAACATTATGATGTATATAAGCATTATATGACAGGGAAACTTATAATATACAAAAACACTATACCAATATGATAATACAGAATAATAATACAAGCTCAATGAACATAAAACATTATTTAATTTATACTTATCAAAAAGTTTCTTAACAACTGATTACATAGATTTTTGTTAACATTGAAGATTACATTGTTCTTGTAAAAACTAGTAAATCTATACTAAGGCTGATCAGGCTCCTTGATGACTATGCCTTTTCCTAGCTTAATCTGAGCTTGCACAGGAGGTTCTGCATCATCAATGGGCTTCTTTTCTTTCAACTCAGTCTTCTTCTGAGCTTCAGCCTTAATCCTGTGCCTTTCAAAATAATGAAAAGGCTTAGGGAAATATTTGCTAGGCTATTAGCATTAGGAGGTAGCTTCCCAATTTTAGCCTTTCTTCTATGTTGCACAATGGCTTCTTGCCTTGCCTCATATTTCTGTCATTCTTGTTCATTATATCATTTGCCCCTTTCATGAATCTGATCTTTCACAGCTTTCCAGGCAGTCAGAATGATATTCCTGGAAGTGGGGCTCCATTGCTCAAAATCAGGCTTTAACTCAGCCTGTTCTCTGAACCTTTTCTTAGATAGTTGAGCTTCCTGCTGAGCTTTCAAGGCAGCTTCTGGCATTTCAACTTTTTCTATTATAACATTATCAACTTTCCTGTGGAGGACTGTACATAGACTGAACATGTTGTTTGAATCATATCAAATCTGCTGGAGGGTAGATAATCTGAGCAACTTCAGGTTGATCTCCTTCAACATAAGCAAGTTGCACACCAGATTCAACAACATTATCATCATCACAAAGGGGTGGATATCCCAGAGTGGCTCTGATTCTATTGGATATCCATTTGGCATGTTCTGAGCCTGCTTTGACTAACACCCTCTCCCCCTTTATGACTTCTCTTTCAATGTGGTCCCTTAACTCATCCTTTTGAAATCTTACTTGTCCATCAAGAAAATTTACACCATCTTTATAAAATGATTTTAACTTAAGAAGCTGATCAGAAATTGTTTTCTGAGAAGTAGTAATGGCTGTCTTAAATGAATCTAAGGCATCCTGTAACTTCTTATCAAACTCTTCTTTCTCTTTAGCTCTTTCTTCAGTCATTGCAGTAACTGTTTTCTTAATTTCAGTGACTATCTCATTGTGAGATTCAGTCAAATTGTCATTCATCCTAATCTTATTTTCAAGGACATAGCCTTGTTTAATAGCAATGTCATCCACTTGAGCTTTTACTGCTGCTTGCTGCTCAGCCAGAAATACTACAGTATTACCCTTTTTGTGGAAGCAATCTGTCATCTCTTTCTTATGAAGATTTACTTCAAACCTTATGGATTTAATATCCTGAGCCAAATCAAATTAAAGTGATTTATTGCTTTCATCCACATACTTCTCTAGAGCCATTCTCTGCTCATCCAATTTAACTTGCAAAGCCACCATTAATGAGCTGTAATCAGCCTCTGGGGCAGGTTGTGGATTAGTAGTTTGCAATGCCTTCTTATAGCTCTGACTCCTTCTCTTAAAAACCATTAGTTTTCTTTTCTTGGCATTTCTAATTTCCTCATCTTCTGAAGCAGAGGTACTGGCTATATTAACTCTTTCTTTAGGACTAAAAGGAATCTCCTTTTCAGTTCCAATCTGCTCCCCCTCAAGGTTAGCCTGCTCCCACTCATTCCTTATTTGCACCTCCTTATCTGCTGCTCCCTCAATATCAGAAAACAATTCTTCCAGAGTGAATTCCAGTTGAGTGTGAACTGGTGATACTACTTTCTCAGGAGCATCAGCAGCTCCAGAGGTATCCTCCATAATAGCATCTAGGGCTGGAATATTGGTATGAGATGTCTCAAGAACTGTTGTGAATCTATTTCCTCTGCCAAGTGGATTGGCTCTTCTTCCAGTATCTGGGCAGTATTTAGCTCCCCCTGATCCTGTGCATTATTAGTATTGTCCTGAGCCTGAGTATTATCTGGCTCCCCCTGCATCTGTGTAGTATCTGTAATGTCCTGTGCTGGTGATTTCTCAGTAGCTTCTTGTCTTTCTATATCTGGTATGTCTTTTGATAGGACCATATCCCATCTAGAAATAATCCTGATATCCATTCTTCTCATGTGGTTGATTTTAGAACCAGGAATCTGGTTCATGACTTCTGGAATTTCTCCAGTCAAGTATAGACTCATCAGTCTAGCCAAATTATGTTTCTTTATTCCTTTCTTAATCTTCTCAAAAATTACTATGGACCAATCTGTATTTAGTTTAAAAATAATCCTTGTCATTAGGCTGAACATATAGGCTGAAATCCTATCATGTCCCCCTGGCTTACACAGAAGTACCTTTCCTACCACTTCTGAAAGAAATTTGCCTTGCTGATTAATCCCTTTCCTATTAATTGCTGCTCCAATCTTCAAGGTGGGATCCAATCCACACCATTGTAGTGTCTCCCTTGTTTTTGATACTGGTACTTCTTCTTCATCCTAAGTTCTTGGAAGATGAAGAATTTTTCTCAAACTTTTCAAGGTCAGTTTGACTCTTGCTCCATGAACTGTCGATTTAATCGTAAGTCCAGTTGAGTCAACTGTTGCTGCAGCAAAAAACTCAAAAACCTCCTTCTTCTAAATCTTGGTTGGTTCGGATACCAGAAACTCCAAACCACTGTCAACAACCAGGGTAATGCCCCCCTTTAATCTCTGACTCTGCATCATCAAAGGCATGGCGAACCAACTCATATCCTTCATTAATGTTATCTTAAAGCTTTGGCGCCATTGGGATGGTGAGAAAGCTTGAATTGAGAGAAGAGAGTTTGTCGATACAAGGGTTTAGTCTCGAAAATATGGAGAGCGTGTCGACAGAATACGTTCTTGACCTATTTATACCCTTCTAAACAAAGAAGGTCAAAATGCGGGCAAAAACTGTCTAAAAGTGTTGACACTGTTGAAATGTGTCGACACATACTTCTACTGTCTCTACACCTACTTCTATTGTCTCGACAACGGCATTGACTATTATGTGTCGACACCAATTGATGATATGTCGACACTAGACATACTTAGTAGTTCATCAAAAATTCTATGTCGACTCTTATCGCAAGTGTCGACACAATTTCTGGATGTGTCGACGCCACTACTCTAGTTGTGTCAACACCACTAACTGAAGTGTCGACACCACTTCTCTGGATGTGTCGACACTATTTTACTGAAGTGTCGACATCACTTCTCTGAATGTGTTGACACTGATTTACTTAGCCAAATTTGTTAGACTAATCTATGTTCAACATTCCTAATTCAATTTTAAATTTGTTGAATTTAGTTTCATCTAGAGGCTTAGTAAACACATCTGCAATTTGATAATCTGTTTTGACAAATTCTAGTGAGATGTCCTCTTTCTCTACATGTTCTCTAAGAAAATGGTATCTTATTTCTATATGTTTAGTCCTACTATGTGAAACAGGATTATTAGCAATAGAAATTGCACTAGTAGAATCACAAAACAAAGGTGTTCTACTTACCTGAATACCATAGTCTTCTAGCTGGTGCTGAATCCACAACAGCTGTGCACAGCAACTTCCTGCTGCCACATATTCAGACTCAGTTGTGGAAATTGCCACACTAGTCTGCTTCTTACTGCTCCAAGACACCAATCTTCCTCCTAGAAATTGACAGGTGTCTTTGTGCTTTTTCTATCTTCTTTGCAACCTGCAAAGTCTGCATCTGAATAGCCTATCAGTAGAAAATCTTCATTCCTAGGGTACCAAAGGCCTAGATTAGGTGTGCCCTTTAGATATCTCAAAATCCTTTTTACTGCAGTGTAATGAGATTCTTTAGGGCATGATTGGTACCTAACACAGACACATGTTGCATACATAATGTCTGCTCTACTAGCAGTTAGGTATAGAAGAGAGCCAATTATTCCTCTATACAAAGACTCATCTACAGGTTTACCTGCATCATCTTTGTATATAGGCATACTTATTCCCATAGGAGTTTTCATGGTGGAGGATAATTCCATACCATACTTCTTAATTAACTTCTTGGTGAACTTAAACTGGGATATGGACAAGTCATCATCAGTCTGTCTTACTTGAAGTCCCAAGAAGAACTTAAGTTCTCACATGTTGCTCATCTCAAACTTACCTTGCATAAGTTTAGCAAACTTCTTGCAAAGGTTGTTTTATGTAGACCCAAATATTATGTCATCTACATAAATCTGGACTAAGATTATCTTTCCTTTGGATTCCCTTAGGAATAGAGTTTTATCTATTTTCCCCCTTGAGAATTTGTTCTCAATAAGGAAAGTTGACAGAGTTTCATACCAAGCCCTTGGGGCTTGCTTTAACCCATATAAAGCTTTCCTAAGTCTATAAATATAATCAGGTTTGAGAGAATCAACAAAAACTGAGGGCTGCTCTACATAGACTTCTTATTTTAGATTTCCATTCAGGAATGCTGATTTTACATCCATTTGGAATACCTTGAAGCCTTGATATGCTACATAGGCAAGGAACATCCTAATTGCTTCCAGTCTTGCTACTGGGGCAAAGGTTTGATCAAATTCAATACCCTCTTCCTGCTTGTATCCTTTTGCAACAAGTCTTGCTTTATTCTTCACAATGATTCCATTCTCATCCAGTTTATTCCTAAATATCCACTTTGTTCCAATAATGTTGTGGTCTTTTGGTTTAGGAACAAACTCCAAGACCTTGCACCTTCTAAACTGATTCAGCTCCTCTTGCATGACATCAATCCAATGTGGGTCCAGAATAGCTTCTTCAAATCTCTTTGGCTATTGTTGAGATAGGAAGCTTGAGCAAAGCACTGTGTTCAAGTTCCTGCTTCTGGTTTGCACTCCGTGTCTTAGATCACCAATTATCTGATTTACTGGATGATCCTTTAAGTGTCTAATAGCTGGAGGTAGACTATCTTCAGGTTGAACACCTCCAGTCTCTCCAATATGCTGCACCTCTTGGTTTTCATCAGCATCTAGAGAGTCTTGTACTCCCCCTAGACAGTAGCCACCATTTTTCACTTCCTGCTCTTTAGTTGTTCTTCTGTAATGGTAAGCTTGTCCATTTTCTCATTTATACCTATAGAACTGCATGAGCTACAAGGCAACTCACTGTTAATCAGTCTTGTTTCATCAAAGACAATATGTACAGACTCTTCTACAACTTGAGTAATCAAGTTGTAGACTCTATAAGCCTTACTATTGGGACTGTACCCAACAAATATCCAATCTTGGGATTTGGCAGCAAACTTAGTTAGATAAGACTTGTCATTGTTAAGGACATAGCACTTGCAACCAAAGATCCTAAAATGGGATAAGTTTGGATTTCTACCCTTCATGATCTCATAGGGAGTCTTTTTGTGGCTTTTGGTGATAGAAGCCCAATTGATCACATGACATGCAGTGTTTACTGCCTCAGCCCAGAAATATTCTGGGAGAGAAGTGTCACTCAATAGAGTTCTACCAGCCTCAATCAGTGTTCTATTCTTCCTTTCAGCAATACCATTTTGCTGTGGTGTTCTTGGTGAGGAGAATTCTTGAAAAATCCCAAATTCTTCACACAGTCTTGTCATACTCTCAGATTGAAATTCAGTGTCATGCTCACTTCTGATTTTGACCACTGTACTATCATGTTCATTCTGAATTTGCTTGACAAAATTATATAAAACACTTGGGGTTTCTGATTTTTGTCTCAGAAAGAACACCTAGGAATATCTAGAATAGTCATCTACCACTACAAAAGTGTAGACCTTCCTACCTAGACTATGAACTGGAATAGGACCAAATAGATCCATAAGTAAAAGGTATAGACACCTCACTGAATCCTGGTTTTTAAGGCTATGAAAGGAGGATTTTGTCTGCTTGCCTTTTTGACAAGCTGAGCATATCTCATCCTTTATACACTTAACTTTTGGAGCATTTCTTACTAACTCTTTGCTAAAGAGTTGACCAATTGTTTTGTAGTTAAGATGGGTCAGCCTCTTGTGCCATTTGACACAATGAGAGGCTCTCTCATCAGCTACAAGACAAATAGGAGAAACATTGTTCTCACACTCAAAATTAAGACAGTACACATTTCTTTTTTTTTATATCCTGTCAAAATGATCTTTTGATCACTTGATCTTTTGATATGACATCCATTCTTAATAAATGAAATGTCATATCCTAAATCATTCAGCTGACTTATGCTTATAAGGTTGTGTTTCAAACCCTTCACATAGGCCACTTGAGTGATAGTAATCTGGTTATTAGAAATATTACCAAACCCTTTGATGATTCCTTTTTCAGAACCACCAAAGATTACTTTAGACCCATTTAAGATAGGTAAGTACTCCTTTAGCAATCCCTTTGTTCCATTCATGTGTCTGGAACATCCACTGTCCAAGTACCATATAGGGGCAAGGTAACATAAACTCACCTGCAATAAAGAATTACCTCTCCTTAGAACCCAAGTAAGTCTTGGGTCCTTAGTTCAAGTTAGCTTTATACTTAACAAATCTACTTGCAGCTCTTCTAATAGGTAGACTGTTGTTCTTCCTAACACTAATGTTGTGCCAGCAATCTATGGCATAATGGCCTGTCTTGCCACAGCACCAGCATTCATACTTGTTGTATCTATTTTTAGATACATTCTTGGCAGTCTGGTTGACAGCAAATCTTTTGTTTTGTGCTGGTAATGCTGCAGCTACACCCACTATTTTCTTAAGAACATGAGGTTTATGGACATGGGCTGCCTTATTGATATAAACACTCTTGTCATTCAGAACTTCAGTCTTACTATGATCATGAGTATTCTCAAGGTCATACTTGTTAGAAGGCACTTGTACCTTTCTAAAAACAACATAGACTTTAAAATTCAGTGGCTGGACTGAGGCTTTGCCCTTTCTCTTGAATTGGATAGCCCTGGTGTCACCTTTAAAGCTTATTCCAGCCTTACCCTTTTGAGTCACAAACTCATCTATTAAGGGTAAAACTGATTTTGGCTTGGAATAACTTGCCACCAAATCTTTCTCCTTTTGAAGTCTGGCTTCCAGACTTTTAATTAGATCATTTTTATATGTGATTGTACACATCTGAATAATAGTTATAGTTTTCAGTTTGGCAACCTCATTCATTTTTTGATCCAACTCTTTCTCTAAATCAGATGCAGCCATCTTAAGATCTGCAATTTCCTTAGCTTGAGTTTTGACCAGGTTTTTGTTTTTCTTTATTGCCTGCAACAAGTCCTCATATTCATCTATCAGCTGATGAATATCACCTTCAGACTCAGACCCATCCACATCACTTGATGTAGATGTAGCTGACTCTGTACCAGTACTACAATCTGAATTTCTAGAAATACATTATACCTTACTAGGACCAGGCTGATCCTGGCACTTGTCTTCTTCTAACCCAGCCATCAGTCTCATGCACTGATGGTCTTCTTGTTCATAGATAGAGTTCAGCACTTGCATAAACTCATCTTCTTCATCTGTTACATATAGACCAATATATGTCTCAGCTTCAGATTCAGACTCTGAAGATGATTGGTTTGTCAAGCTCTTCTCCTTCTTAGCAACAAAGGATTTCTCCTTCTTGCTCTTTTGTTGAGTCTTCCATTTATCAGCAGACTCCTTTCTTTTGTCTGGACACTCAGCCACAATATGTCCAGGCCTATTATAGCAGTAGCAAACTATCTTTGATGTTATAGATTTGCTAGGCTTAGACCTGCTCTTGTCTTTCCTTGATGACTTCCTCTTTTGATAATAGTCATCCACAGGCTGAGATGTGGAGGGCCTAGACTTCCACTGCTTCTTCTTCAGGAATCTCTGAAACTGTCTTGTGAAGGCAGCAAAGTATTTATCTGAGTCACTACTGTCAGAACTTTGGTTGTCTGAATTATCTGAAGTAATTTCAGCAACTATCTCAAGAGGTGATGGAGACATCCTCCTATTCTTCCTAGTGGTCTCCACCTTGAAGGCCACAGACTTTTCTCTATGCTTCCCTTTTGCACTTTTCTCTTCCTCTTTCCTAGCCATCAGCTGCATCTCATATGACAGCAATTTTCCAAACAAAGTTGGAGGAGAGATATCTGCAAGTTTGGCCACTTCCCTAATGGCACAAACCTTAGTGTCCCAATCTTTTGTCAAGGATCTTAGAAATTTATCATTCAGTTCATATGTACTGAAGATCCTTCCATAGGACATCAGCTTATTTACTATTCTATAGAACTTCTTATAACACTCAGTTATACTATCTAACTTTCCTTGTCTGAAACTCTCATATTCCTGGTTCAGCATAGATTTTCTATCTTGTCTGACTTCTTCAGAACTCTCCATGTAGACTATCAAAGTGTCCCACATTTCCTTGGAGGTCTTGCAGTGAATCAAATTTTGAAAGGTTGAATCATCTATGACACTTACTATGATATTCTGGGCTCTTTTATCCATAGTTGTCAGGATGATCTCTTCCTTAGTCATCTCTGAAAAATCCTTGGGAGTTCTTTGATTTGTATCTAGAAATGATAATTTCATTGGAATATAAGGACCTTCCTTTACTGTAATGTAGATCCTTGGATCAGAGGCCTCCATAAAAAGCCTGACCCTCTCTTTCCATATTCCAAATATCTCTTTCTTGCATATGGGTAATTTCATAGAACCTAGTTCCTTATGATTTTCTCCTGAACCCATTTACTTGATCTTGAAACTGCCTTATGGATCTTACTCAGACGGTTAAGTCCTTCATTAAGTAACCTCCCTCTAATACCACTTGATAGAATTGAATTCAAGATAACCCAAACACCTAGAGGGGGGGTGAATAGGTTCTTTTCTTTTTTACTTAAGGCAGAATAATATTTCATTTTTTTAATAGAATCTAATTAATCTACAGCAATCACAATACAGAAAACACAGTCACACACACATCACAGATTGCACATAGGTTTATAGTGGTTCCCCAAGGTCTGGGTACATCCACTTTCCCCCTTCATCTATCTAGCAGTGTGCTAGATTCGGTCAAACTTCTTCCTTCTTCTCAGATACACAGATCTTACAGCTCAGAACCCTGAAAGGTTCCTACAACTCAAATGTATCCACACTCCTACAGCTCAGGCTAACAGCCCTACCTCAGCCTTGCCACAAGGCCTACAACTCAGAGAATAATTTCTCCTACACTCAAGCTCAAAAGCCCTACCACTCAGAGATCTATATCTCCTACACTCAGCCTTTATAATATAGGCTTACAAATCAGATCTATGAAAAGATCCTACAAAATTTGATAAGTGTTTAGATGGACTCTTACCCTTGTTGAGAGAGAAGGGATAAAAGGTTTCGTGATCAGCTTCTTGATAAGACTGATGGCTGAAATCAACCTGTTCTTAGCTTTCTTCAAAGCTTCTTGAATCTGAACTCAGTAGGGTTGATCTCCTTTGAAGTTGACCGGCTGGCAGCTTCCTTCTTAGATTTCAGAATAGATCTGAATCCTTCTTAGCAGATTAGTTCAAGATCTGCTTCTTAAGAGACTTTGTATATGTCTCATCCTTTACTTCAACAGCTGAAGATCTCTCTCAATCTCCAGAACTTCTGAAGTTTCTTCAGAATTCTAGCTTGAATTCTCCTTAGACAAATTCCGAGTAGATTGCCACTTCAGATTGTCTTCTTAGATCTTCTCACGAAAATCTTCTTCTGTGTGACGTGCACTTTCTTGATCAATGATCAATACTTCAATAGTTGTTAGTGTTGTTGTTATTGTTGTTCACCTTGTTTTTGATTTGACAGAATCCATCTATATATAGACTTCATCCATGGTAACCGGCTGATCCGGTTTCTAACCAACTTCTGACAAGTCTGACAGCTTCAGCAAACTTGTTGGAATACACAGTTGTCAAGTCTCCAGTCAGTTCTTGAACCTTTGTCTTTGTCAGCAAAGCATCGATACTGATTGTCATTGTGAGAAATGAACTAAAACAAGCCGGAAGCAGTTTAAACTGAAACTTTATTATCCGAAAAAAGTATCTATTACAAAGGTATGACCTCCCTTATATAGAATGGAGGATAGAAGAGAGAATACAAATAAGAGATGTGGGACTAAAAAAATACATGACACAAGCGGACTATATAGACACAAACCGCACAAGTCGCGCGGTTAGATAGAAGGGCTAACCGCTCGGCAACGGTCAGATAGAGAGAGAGATCGCCATGTGAGACTGCTAGACCGCCCGGTCTCCAAGTCGCCAGTGACAAACTGCTAGACCGCTTGGACCACAGACAGCAACACACAGCAACCAGACCGCTGAAGGGAAACCGCCAGACCGCGCGGTCATCAACCCGCCAAGCCAGACCGCCAGACTGCCCGGTAACCAACTTCAACACTCCCCCTCAAGCTGGAGCATATATATCGATCATGCCCAGCTTGTCACAAATATGGAAAAACGAGGCGGATACTGGCTTGGTGAAGATGTCAGCCAGCTCTTTATCAGAAGTGACGAAGGGAGTGCAAATTTTTTCCTTCAAAATCTCTTCACGAATGAAATGACAGTCGACCTCAATGTGCTTGGTTCTTTCATGGAAGACTGGATTTTTGGAGATGTATATGATAGCCTTGTTGTCACAGAACATAGGTAGAGGATGGTTGTAGACCTCTCCTAAATCCAGCATGAGAGCCCGTAGCCATTTTAACTCACAAGTGGTCGATGCCATACTCCGATACTCTGCTTCAGCACTGGACCTGGAAACAACAGACTGCTTCTTGCACTTCCAGCTTACCAGATTTCCCCCAACAAAGGTGCAGAAACCGGAGGTAGACTTGCGATCCCCTTTGTCATCAACGTAACTTGTATCTGAGTATGCTTCAACCCTCAGATGACCATTCTTCTGAAAGAGTAATCCTTTCCCAGGGGCTGCTTTGACATACTCCAAGATCCGCAAGACGGACTGAAGATGGCACTCCCTGGGTGCTTGCATGAATTGACTCACCTTGCCCACAACATATGAAATGTCGGGCCTGGTCACTGTGAGATATATGAGCTTGCCAACTAGACGCCTGTACTGCGTAGTATCTGAAAGAAGAGGCGAATCATCTGCCCAGATTTTGTCTTCTCCAATAGCCATAGGGTATCGGGCAGGTTTGGCTCTAGTCAATCCTTCTTCTTTTAGAAGGTCAAGGGCATACTTACGCTGGGAGAGGACTAAGGAGTTGGGCTTCCGAGAGATTTTGATCCCCAAAAAGTACTTCGGAGAGCCTATATCTTTTGTGACCAGATGTTGACGAAGATGCCGCTTTGTCAAGGCTACCCCTTCCTGGTCATCGCCAGTGAGAAAAATATCATCAACATACACAGCAAGAACCACCAGCCCCGAGGAGGTTATGCGAATAAATTAAGAGTGATCGGCAGAGCTGCACGCAAAACCAACGGCCGCCACAATGTTGCTGAACTTGTCAAACCAAGCTCGAGGGCTCTGCTTGAGACCATAGATTGCCTTCTTCAGCCGGCATACTCGTGTCTCCCCCTGAGCAACATACCCAGGAGGTTGCTCCATGTAGACGACCTCCTGAAGATCACCATAAAGGAAGGCATTCTTAACATCCAGCTGGGAAATCGGCCAATCTTTATTGACCGCCACAGAGAGAAGGACCCATATAGTGCTGAGACGAGCCACGAAAGAGAAGGTGTCAAAGTAATCAACACTATAGGTCTGAGTAAAGCCCTTAGCAACAAGACGGGCCTTATAACGGTCCACAGTGCCATCCGGGCTAAATTTGACCACAAAGACCCAGCAACAGCCAACAACCTCAGTACCGAAGGGAGGAGGAACAAGAGTCCAGGTACCTCGCTCCGTCAGGGTCGCCATTTCCTCATCCATGGCCAACTTCCAGTGAGGAATAGCAAGGGCCTCCTGGTAGGAACGAGGTGTGCAAGTGGCAGAGATAGCCAGCGCAAAGGCCCTGCGAGAAGAAGTAAGACGATCATATGAAATAATAGCAGCAAGGGGGTGTAGGGTACACGTTCGCACCCCTTTGTAAAGAGCTACAGGAAGATCCAGGTCGTCGGGTTCCCCGGAATCCAGAGCATCTGTGGCAGAGAGAGCTGGCCCGGGAGGAGAGAACGACGGCAACGGAGATGAGGGAGATGGAGGCGGAGAGAGAGGAGTGGATGAAGATGGAGTAGGTGTGGATATCGCAGGAGGAGACGAGGGAACGAAGGGAATAATAGGAGAATCAGAGACCGGGGGAAAAGACGAGGAAGCTTGGGGAAGAGAAGAGGAGTCATCCGAGAAGTAGGAGGTATTCTCGAAGAAGGTAACGTCAGCGAAGATGAACTGCTTACAAAGAATAGGGTCAAAGCAACAGTAGCCTTTCTGAGTGGTGGAGTACCCCAGAAAGACACATTTGGTGGAGCGAGGGGAGAGCTTATCACGGGTGGCAGACGGGGCAGTCACAAATGTAGTGCACCCAAAGATTCAGAGAGGGAGAGGAAAAGGCTCCTTGCCCGGATACAGTATAGAGAATGAGGTTTTCCTGTGGAGAACTGAGGAGGGAATGCGATTGATGAGGTAGCAGGCAAGGAGAACAGCATAGCCCCAATATGAGCGAGAGACATGCATCTGAGTCATCAATGTGCGAGCGATATCGAGGAGGTGACGGTTTTTGTGTTCCTCCACCCCATTTTGTTGGGATGTATAAACAAAGCTCGTCTGATGAATAATTCCATGTTGCACACAAAAAGAGGAAAAAAACATGACTCAAGTATTCTTTAGCATTGTCAGAGCGAAATGGTTTAATAGAAACACCAAACTGATTTTTAATTAAATGATATAAGGAAAGTCATACATCAAAAAGTTTAGAGAGATCTCGTAAAAGATACACCCAAGTACATCTAGAAAAATCATCAATGAAAGTTACAAAATAAGAACTATCCCGACCAATGGTGAGGGTAGGAGCAGGTCCCTAGACATCGGAGTGCACTAGATCGAAAGGACGAGTGGAGCCCCGACCTTGCTTCGGTGGGAAGGAGGAACAGTGATGCTTGCCAAGTTGACAAGCGTCGTAGTTGAGGGGAGTACTGGAGGGTGGGAGGTGGGGTAGAAGCTGATGTAGAAGCCGTGGTGGAGGATGACCGAGACGGAGATGCCATTGGAGAAGATCCGTACAAGAAGAAGAGAAGGCAGACAAAGCGGAAACGTTGTCGAGGAAGTAGAGGCCGCCGCTCTCAGTCTCAGTAGCAATCGTCCGCTGGAGCTCGGATCCTGAAAAGAACAAGAAGTCGGAGTAAACGTCACAGAACACTGAAGCTGCTTGCATAAAGAGGTAACCGACAATAGATTGCACGGAAACTTGGGCACATAGAGAGTGTCCGCTAGTCGAAGGGACGAAGTAACATGAACCACTCCCGACCCATGAACCGGGGAGGGAGAACCGTCTGCAACGAGGATCGGGGGCAGCCGATCATGCTGTTCGAGGAGAGAGAAGCACTAAGGATTGCCCGTCATATGATTAGTTGCACCATAGTCAATAAGCCATTTACCTTGAGTCACCACGTGGGCACTACCTGATGATGTGACCACAGAAGAAAACGGCTTGGAAGAGGAGGCGGAGGAGTCACCGGAGGGGCGAAGATGGGGATGCTTCGTCCAGCAGCGATCTGAAGTATGTCCGGTGCGGCCACAGTGAGAGCAGAGGTAGCGGGAAGAAGTACATCCGCCAGACTGATGACTGCGGTTACTAGAGCAACTCCGCTGAGTTTGATTAGCATAGAGGTCTGGTGGAGAAGGAGCGGGAAGAAGCGGGCGCTGAAGGAGAGAGGTGACAGCGGTGATGCGGGCAGCGGTGGCATCTAAGGTAGGAGATTCTGCCTCACCCAGAATTTACTGGCGGATCATGTCATAAGTATCAGGAAGCCGGAGCAGATAACACACAACCAGAAGCTCCTGGAAGTGCTTATGTTGTTGAGCCAAATCCGCAGAAAATGGGCGATTTTGAAGAATCTCAGCCCCAAGGGCTTGAACCTGTTGGTAGGCGGCAGTAGGAGACAAGGAAGGTCCGGGCAAAGAGGTTCGCATACAATGTATAGATTCGGGACGTCTGAGCCCCTTTGGAGTACAGAGCGGCCAGATGAAGCCAAGCGGCCTTGACCGTCTCATCATGACGGATGACGGGAAGGCACTCATCGGATAGGCTATTAGCGAGCCAAGTACGCACAAGAGCGTCACTCACATCCCAGTCATCAAAGAGAGGTGAAGTGGTAGGAGGAGGGTCATCAACGAGATGGTGGCGTTTGCGTTGCGAGCGAAGGAGAAAGGTGAAAGAGACGCTCCAATCCGGGTAGTTAGAGCCGACTAGCTTAGAAATAGTGTCAAGGTTCCCAGAAGGAGTAGGAGGGAGAGGCGGAGCCGGATTGGCGATAGGGGTGGTGGAAGGAGTGGTGGCAGTAGAACCATCAGAAAGAGCCATAGGAGCGAACAACAGGAAGCCGCGTGGTTAGGCAACAAGCCGCGCGGTAAGGAAGAAGAAGATCTGCAGCGGTCACGATGTCAGACACCAGCGGCCAGAGAAGCCACGACCAAGCCGCAGAAGGCAACAAGCCGCGTGGTTAGGCAACAAGCCGCGCGATTAAGAAGAAAAAGATCTGCAGCGGTCACGATGTCAGACACCAGTGGCTAGAAAAGCCACGACCAAGCCGCAGAATCAAGCAGAGTGATAGAAGTCGAGCGGTTAAAAGACAGTCCGCTCGAACAGAAGCAACAAGCAAAATAAGGCACAGGGCAACAGGACGCGGCGAACAGGGCAACAGGTCGCGACGAACAAGGGCGGCGACTAAGCACAGGGACAAAGAGGTCGCGCACACCGAGGGAAACGACAAGGAGAGAAAGAGACAGCACGGATAGGTCGCAAGCAGGCGAAGCAAACCGCGCGGACAGGGAGGACGCACAATCAGGAGGAAAGGATCGAGTCCTCTGATACCATGTGAGAAACGAACTAAAACAAGCCAGAAGCGGTTTAAACTGAAACTTTATTATCCGAAAAAGGTATCTATTACAAAGGTATGGCCTCCCTTATATAGAATGGAGGAGAGAAGAGAGAATACAAATAAGAGATGTGGGACTAAAAAAATACATGACACAAGCGGACTGTACAGACACAAACCGCACAAGCCGCGCGGTTAGACAGAAGGGATAACCGCTCGGCAACGGTCAGAGAGAGAGAGAGATCTCCATATGAGACCGCTAGACCTCCCGGTCTCCAAGTTGCCAGTGACAAACCGCTAGACCGCTTGGACCACAGACAGCAACACACAGCAACCAGACCGCTGAAGGGAAACCGCCAGACCGCGCGGTCATCAACACGCCAATCCAGACCGCCAGACCGCCCGGTCACCAACTTCAACAGTCATTATGTGTTGACACAAGTAGATTAAGTGTCGACACAAGCTTTGGTGATGTCTACATAACTCCTTTGGTGTCGACACTTCTTCTCATCACAGCAATCAACATTGTTGAAACTCTGCTGTGTGTCGACACATGTCCTGTGTGTCGACACAGTTGATATAGTCTGAGAATTCTGTGTGTCGACACTGCCTCCAGGTGTCGACACAGTTGATGTAGTCTAAGAATTCTGTGTGTCGATACTTCCTCCAGGTGTCGACACAGACGATGTCGACTAATAAATCTGTGTGTCGACACTGCCTCCCGGTGTCGACACAGTTGAGGTCGACTAATAAATCTGTGTGTCGACACTGCCTCCCGGTGTGGACACAGTTGATGTCGACTAATAAATTCTGTGTGTCGACACAGTTGCTTCTGGTGTCGACACAACTTTTCAAAGTGTCGACACAGACTTTCTTAAGTGTTGACACATGGACTTAGAAACTTTTTCCTGCATATTAGCATATACTTAACCTGCACATTCAAACTCAAAATAACATCAAATACACCTTGATGTATATCATTGAACTAAGTGAGGCTTCTCCAAATCAGGTACACATTTTCCCATGTACCCAACAGGCAGTAGCAATGAAACTGAGATCCAAGTCCTCCATCAGGATGGGCTTCGCGGCCTTGGATATCTGAGTTGGGGAGCTCTGCTTCTGTCATGTTATCGAGCGAGCGAAGAAGAACAGGATCAACGTGCCCCCAGGGACTGTTCTTTCAGTTGTGCGGGCAGCTTTCCTATCATGTTTTCTAGTCTTGAGTATCGATGTGCTGAGAATATTGTCTTATAGGTATTCTAGGAATGATGGGAATCGTGTTCCCATAGACGACGCAAAAATGTTGTGGATCGCTCGAGGATCCGGTAGACCGGACTAAATTGAACTACCTTAGCCCAGAGTGGACTAGAGCGCACACAGTCACAGTAAGTAGAAAGTTGGGAAGAGAATTTTTTACGTGGAAAACTGTCAGCTGGGTGAGAAACAACGTGGCCGAATCTGTGCCAACCAAACCTCCACTATTTGTTAGTTGTTGTACAGGGCTTTCTCGAAGAACTCGAGGGCGACAAGCCGCCTCTTATTACAATTGTTCAGAGAGAGAGGAGGGAGAGCTCAGAGGGTGACATGCCACCACTCGCAGAGCTAAATGTTTCTTTGTGGGTTATGGACAGTGATGCACTGGCCACGCTTTGGAGCCCTTTGTTGATGCTTTGAAGTGGGGACGACTTGCTACGCTCTTCCTGGTGATTGGGGCTTTTCTCCTATCGCACTTGGATGAGCGTGGAATGGCTGACTTGTCGTCGCCCGATGAGCTTGTTGCCGAGTCGAGGGTGTTGGGAATGTTGTGCGTTCTGCGCATCGGACTGCAGTTGAGTGGTCCTTGGTGGGCTCTGAAGTTGCTCTTGTAAATTGCTGGCAGTGCGAGGCACGTGAACTTTGAGTCTCAGGCGGGCTTGGCCTGTTGATACTGAGGAGACTTCATGTTCCCAGTAGAGCGTGCGGAGACACACTTGGAACGGTCTGGATGGCGGGAGACGCGGAGGCATGCCTGGAGTGGTCTTGACGGAGGAGCGCACAGAGGCACGCTTGGAGCATTTTGATAAACTGTTGTGGATCTCTCGAGGCTCCGGTAGACCAGACTAAAATGAACCTTCTTAGCCCGGGAGGGTTGAGCGCGCACACAGTCACAGTAAGTAGAAAGTTGGGAAGAGAATTTTTTTACATGAAAAACCCATCAACTGGGTGAAAAACCACGTGGTCGGATCTGTGTCGGCCAAACCTCGACTATTTGTTTGTTGTTGTATATGGCTTTCTCGAAGAAATCGAGGGCGACATGTCGTCTCTCATTACAATTGTTAAGAAAGAGAGTGGAAGGAGAGCTCAAAGGGTGACATGCCACCACTCGCGGAGCTAAATGTTTCTTTGTGGGTTGTGCGCAGCGATGCACTGGCCGTGCTTTGGAGTCCTTTGTTGAAGATCAGAAGTGGGGATGACTTGCTACGCTCGTCTTGGTGATTGCGGCTTGTCTCCTATCGCACTTGGATGAGCCTAGAATGGATAACTTGTCACCGCCAAATGAGCTTGTTGCTGAGTCGAGGGTGCTGGGAATGTTGTGCGTTTTGCGCGTCGGACTGCAGTTGAGTGGTCCTTAGAGGCTCTGAAGTTGCTCTTGTAAACTGCAGGCGGTGCGGGGCACACGAACTTTAGGCACTTTGGCGGGCTTGGTCTGCTGACACTGAGGAGACTTGATGGTCCCGGCAGAGCATGCAGAGACGCGTTTGGAACAGTATGGACGGCGGGGCGCTCGAAGGTGCGCTTGGAGCGATCTTGACGGTGGAGCGTGTGGAGGCACGCTGGGAGCGGTCTTGACGACGGAGCACATGGAGGCATTCTTGATGGTGGAGTGCGCGAGGTGCGCTGAGGCAGTCTTGGAAACAGAGCGCAGAGGCGAGCTTGGAGCTGTCGTGACGGCGGAGCGCACGGAGGCGCGCTTGGAGTGGTCTTGATGGCAGAGCGCGCGGAGGTGCGCTTGGAGCGGTCTTGACGGTAGCACTCATAAAGGCGCGCTTGGAGCTGTCTTGATGGCGCACTCATAAAGGAACGCTTGGAGCGGTCTCAACGACAGTGCTCGCAGCTGCGCGCTTGGAGCGGTCTTGACGGCGGAGCATGCAGAGGCGCACTAGGAGCGGCCTTAACAACTTGCCCACGGATAGACATGCACAAAGGAGGAACGTGCGCACGAAAGGGCGTGCGCTCAAGCGGATGTAGAAAGAGAAAGGGAGGAGTGAGAAAATTCATAGGAGGATTATTTGGGCCGAGAAGAGATCCAAATGAAGGAGGTCCTGAGCCCTATTTATAGTTTTTTGAGGGTGGTGTTTCCGTAAATAAATGGTGGTTACGATGGTTATGCTTATTTGCACACCATAACCAATATGTATGTTATGTGCACACCTATTTGTATAGTTTTATGGTGATATGACAGATATGATTATGTGCACATCATAAACATATTATTTAATATACGCAGACAATCATACGTATTTTTTTTATACACAGACCACCACCAAGATGAGGAATTTTACTATTTGCACACCATGATGGAGAATTTTACTATTTGCACCCAATGATGAGGAATTTTACTATTTGCGCCCAAATGATAGAGAATTTTACTATTTGCACCCCCATGATGAGAAATTTTACTATTTGCACCCCATGATGGACAAATTTTACTATTTGCACCCCATGATGGAGAATTTTACTATTTGCACCCTAATGATGGGGAATTTTACTATTTGCACCACAATGATGGGGAATTACTATTTGCACCACATTGATGAGGAATTTTACTATTTGCACCCCATGATGGAGAAATTTACTATTTACTTCCCAATGATGGGGAATTTTACTATTTGCACCCCCATGATGGGAAATTTTACTATTTACACCCCACGATGGGGAATTTCACCTGATACCTGCACCTCATGTGTGGGGGTCCATTTAGCGCTCTAAGGAGACCCCATCAATATTTGATCTCTCGGAGATCACCCGGAGTCAGGAGCCCGGATAGAAAAATTCTACCACTGTATGTGGGCAATTCACCATTTATTTTTTAAGAGAATTTCTAAAAATCCCCTTCAGGCCTGACCTTGTGCCCTTTTAAGTGCGATTGTGCACTTTTGAGGGGTGTTCTAGGCTATTTTTTGGCGTTTTGTTACTTTTCCATGCATTCCTTAGTACACGACCATGTGATGTTCTGGAGATCGTGCACATTATGAGTTGCCTATAACACAACTATCCATGATCGCCGACTAGGGTTCCGATCGTCGATCACCTACTGGGGTACTGATCATCGATTACTGACCACAATAGTGGACCGAGAATATGTCGAGTTGGATGTGTGCAGAAATATGGACTTGGTAGTGTTGATTGTCGATCACTAACTTGGGTGGCCGACTAGGAATGGCTGATCATCGATTGAGTATGAGCGATTGTTGAGCAGAATAAGGATTTTGCAGTTTTCGTAGAATGGGATGAATCGATATCTGTAAGACCAACCGCCGGATGGTTTTAAGCGGCGATTCCTGATCGTATCTGGCCCTTGGATTTTAAGGATTTGATCTGGACAGTTTTGATCTGGAGACAAACCAACATAGACAAGGATCTTGAACAGAGATTGAAGATTCGAGTTAGTAGAATCAAAGAGCTTTCTTCTCCACCGGTTCTTGCGAGCTTTTCATCGCACCAAAAATAATGTCAAAGGTAACAACTTTCTTTCATTGTCTTAGGATCACCTTTGTCCTTTCAGTTTCAGGTATTATTGCATTGGATTATATAACGCATAATTCGTCGAGATCAGAAGTGCCTAAAGAGACAGCTATTCATAGACCATTTAGCTTGTTGGGAAAATTGCACACAATATTTCTATTTTGAAGAAGTCATCACCATTCAGCTTGTTTGTGACCCATATAGTATAGTTAATTTCTTTTTAACGTTGATCACCAACAAACCAATCCAAACACCTTTTTAAATCCTTACAATTAATTTTCCAAGCAACCAAAACATACACCTGAACATGCATTTCTATGAGATCGATACTTGGGGAGACTCTCTCCACTTTATATTACTTGAGCAACCGGTACGCGCGGAGAATAGGTCCTGATAGGGGAGAGTGAGCGAGCGAAGGAGGGGAGCGAGCAAAAATGGGTGTGCGTGGAGAACCCTGCATGAGGGCGGTGCTAGCGTGGTGGTGCTATATGAGGGCAACACACCACATCAGTGTCGCCATCATGCAGGGTTCTCCGCACGCACCCATTTTCGCTCGCTCCCCTCCTTCGCTCGCTCACTCTCCCTTATCAGGACTTAGAATATTTTCATAAAAATACTGACCTTCTTCGAGTAGGACATGACAGCAGCAAGGCCACGCAAATTCCAAGAAAGGGCTCCAAGAACGTCGAGAACTATGCAACAATACAAAAAAATGGAGCAAAGACCCTCTCCAACTTGTAAATCTCGCAGGAGGGCTTATAATGGAAGGCGTCATCGATCCAAGCATATATCATTACCAAATTCTCATGTTTCAAAAGATGCAGCGAATCAAAGAGTATCTTGACCAAATATCTCGCAAAAATGACAGATAATATTCTCCCTGATATAAGAATAAATATTCAATTATTTCTTCATTCTAATTTTTGGCAAGTATTCACGGCCAAAGTTAGTGATCATGACAGGTTCCGAAACATCCTGAGTTGAAGTCAAAATTTCTGTGCTTATTGCTTCACGGATCATGACTCGCGAAATTTTGCGGGCATTTGATGGGTTCCCCTTAAGAAATTTTGAGTCAAGCCAGGGGTCCGAGCGACCGCATAAGGAGAAGCACGTGTAGGCACAGCTGACACGAGCACGTCACGCTAAGACAGGAAGGACTTGAGCCTAGTGGGCACTATTGGGTCTATTGGCCACAATATCCAAGATTTGTAGAAGTCAAACATGCCAATGATATATACATTGTTGTATTTAATGTATGTTCAAGTTCATGCATGCAGGTTAGTCCTTATAACATTGATAGGACAGGTATTCCAAGTGATGTGACAGGTGGTCACAAAGTAAAGATGTGGAGAGACAGAAATCTTTCTAAGTTCGCAGACGTTGAGTGAAGCCAGTTCACTCAATGCCAGATGCAAGGGAGGATGCTGGATAGGTTGAAAAATGCCCAAGTCCACAGGCGTTGAGTGAAGCCAGTTCACTCAACACTAGATGCCAAACAATGCTGAGTTAGTTGTGGACAGTCAAAGCCATGTAGTCTGCAAAGCAATTCTGCGACCAAGTTCACAGGCGTTGAGTGCTAACAGTTCACTCAACGCCATATATCAAGAATCGTCGAGTATAGCTGAATATGTCAAAGCCTCTGTATTTGCGTGCTGAATATTCGACTAAGCACAGAACCGTCGAGTGAACACTGCTCACTCGACGCCAAAGCAGAAGGCGTCATATGATGATAAAGCCTAAGAAGAAAGATGACAGAAAGAGGCTAAGTACAAAAGCGTTGAGTGATGAAGCTTCACTCGACGCTCTCAACGCCTCAACAAGCTGGCAGACTTCAGAGTAGAAGCTAAGTATAAAACCATTGAGTGATGAAGCTTCACTCAACACTCTCAACGCCTAGCAGATAAAAAGTTGCAGCTAAGTCCAGAAGCATTGAGTGATTTCAATTCACTCAACGCTTGAGGAAGAAAAAGATTGGCTAAGTCCAGAATCGTTGAGTGAAGCTTGTTCACTCAACGCACTCAACGCCTGGAGTGGATCTGAGAAATTGGCTAAGTCCATAATTGATGACGTCAGCCAAAGTCAACAAAAGTCAACAGAGTTCAAATAAGTTGCAAGAAAACTACAGAACGCGACTAATAACCCTGGTGGCCTATTGTACGTCTTCTTTTATTAAAGCAAGTTGCAGCTGTCAACTGCAAGTGGTCCACACTGCTTGTTGGAGCGGTTAATCGGCGGAAGATAAAAGGGACAGATTCAGAAGCAAGAAAAAAGCATTTAGGGTTTCATTCTTTTCACAAAGTTGTGGCTGAACTTCATCTTCCTCGCCATTGCTGCTGACCTAGAAGGTTGAAGTCGATCCAGCTGATCTAAAAGTTCAATACAGATAACTGTAGCAATCTCTTCTGCTACAACAAGGTCAGATAAGATTATGATACAGAATAAGAAGCAGAGCTTTCAGTTTTCTGCAAGTTCAAGTTAGTTGTTTGAAGAACTCAGGATCTGTCAAGTCTTTAGTCTTCTTCAGCAAGTTCAAAAATAAATTTCTGAGATACTTCCAGCACTAGCAGCAGCTTATTGAAGATCGGGTTCTAGGTGCTGAGAAGATAGTTAGGGCTGAGATAACTCAGCTCAGGAAGTAAACGCAGAGAAATATCTTTGTGTCAAATCAACAAAACCAAAAGCCCTTTCATTTCTGTAAGATCCTTTTGGATCTGAGTTGTAGGGCCTTTGTGCCTGAGGTAGGGCAGATTTGTCTGAGTGTAGGATCCAATTTTGAATCTGAGTTGTAGGACCTTTGGGTCTGAGGTAGGATCCTTTTGGATCTGAGCTGTAGGATCTTTGTGCCTGAGGTAGGGCAGTTTGCCTGAGCTGTGGGAGAATCATCCTCTCTGAGTGTAGGACCTTTGGGTCTGAGTGTAGGATCCAGATTTGGATTTGAGATAGGGTCTTGTGCCTGAGCTGTAGGAGATTCATTCTCTCTGAGGTAGGGCTATCCTCCATAGCCTGAGTTGTAGGACTTGAGTTCAAGTCTGAGGTAGGTGATCATTTGATCACTGAGTTGTAGGAGTATATTTGCTCTGAGGTAGGGCTTTGTGTCTGAGTTGTAAGTCTTGGAGGAGACTGAGAGATTCATGAGTGATCTGTGTTATAAGCTCTTAGGAGCTAAGTTTTTGGAGAAGTGTCTTGTCTAACAAGAAGTTAGAAAGGTGGGAGGAGAGTTGATGTACTCATAATCTGGGGAACCACTATAAATTCTGTGTGTGTTCTTTGTATTTTGGCTTGAAAGAATCTACGTACTAACTAACTACACACTAAGTTAAAAGATAATAATAAAAGACTAGAAAATCAATTCACCCCCCCCCCTCTAGGTGTTTAGCTACCTTAAAACAAAATACTTTCAAGTGGTATTAGAGGTACATACAAGAAGAAGGTATTTACTTTGATCAAACCTTTGCCCATGTAGCAAGATTGGAAGCCATCAGACTGTTCCTTACATATGCTGCATACAAGGGATTCAAGGTCTACCAGATGGATGTGAAGTAAGCTTTCCTGAATGGTGACTTAAAGGAAGAAGTCTATGTTGAGCAGCATCTAGGTTTTATTGTTCCTAACTCACCTGATTCTGTTTATAGACTTAGGAAATCTCTATATGGACTGAAGCAAGCCTCTAGAGCATGGTATGAGACATTGTCTAGCTTCCTCACTAAGAACAAATTCACAAGAGGGAAGATAGACAAGACCCAATTCCTAAGGGAATCTAAGATTAAGATCATCTTAGTCCAGATATATGTAGATGACATTATCTTTGAATCTACTGATGACAACCTTTGTAGAAAATTTGCCAAACTTATACAAGGGAAGTTTGAGATGAGCAGTATGGGTGAACTTAAGTTCTTCTTGGGTCTCCAAGTAAGATAGACTGATGATTACTTGTCCATATCCCAGTCAAAGTTTACCAGGGAGTTAATCAAAAAGTTTGGTATTGAGAATGCCTCCACCATGAAAACTCCCATGGGATCAAGTATGCCTATAGGCAAAGATGAGGCAGGAAAACCTGTTGATGAAACTTTGTATAGAGGGATAATTGGCTCCCTTCTATATTTTACTGCAATTAGACCAGACATCATGTATGCTACATATGTTTATGCTAGGTATCAGGTTAGCCCTAAATAAACTCACTACTCTGATGCAAAGAGGATTTTGAGGTATCTTAAGGGCACACATGATCTTAGCCTATGGTACCGTAGAAATAGAGAGTTTGAACTAACAGGTTATTCAGATGCAGATTTTGTAGGTTACAAAGAGGACAGGAAGAGCACTTCTAGCACCTGTCAGTTCTTGGGAGGAAGACTAGTGTCTTGGAACAGCAAGAAACAAACAAGTGTTACAATCTCAACTGCAGAGTTAGAGTACATCTCAGCAGGTATCTATTGTGCTCAGTTGTCATGGATCCAGCATCAGCTCCATGATTATAACCTCCAGATAAGTAGAAGTCCATTATATTGTGATTCTACTAGTGCAATCTCAATTTCTAGAAATCCTATCTCACACAACAAGACTAAGCATATTAAGATAAAATATCATTTCATTATGGAGCATGTGGAATGTGAAGATATCAACCTTGAGTTTGTCCTTACAGACAAGCAAGTGGCTGACATCTTCACTAAGCCACTAGATAAAGTAAAGTTCAACACCTTCAAGTTTGAGTTGGGTATGCTGAACCTGGTATAGCTTCAGTTGTTCCTCATGTTATTTCTTTGTTGCAGGTAGTACTATTTCTTGCAAATGGAATGGTCCTTCAGTGGGATGAAGATTTATCAAGTGGTATACCTTATGTGGTATCATGTTTTTCAAGTGGTTCAAGTGCTATCCAGACTGGTATAGGATATAGTGTCTACCAGGAAGTATGATAGAAGATGCTTCAATTGAGGGGGAGCAAGTCCAGCACTTACAGGGATAGATTCAACTTCATGTAGAGAAAGAGCATACAACTACAAGAGTTGATTATCTGTACTCATAAAGGGGGAGAAGATAATCAGAGGCCAAATCTTCCCTAACTATTTACAGAAGTCAAAAAGGGGAAGAAGAATGATATGAGAAGGAAATGATCAAGGCCAGGCAGCAGTAATTTAGGGGGAGCAGGATGTGATGATGATCACCCTGCAGGCAAGAAAGTTTGGGGGATATTGAGAAGGATATGAGAAGGAAATGATCAAAATGATCAAGGCCAGGCAACATCAATTCAGGGGGAGCAGGATGTGATGATGATCACCATGCAGACAAGAAAGTGTGGTAACATATAACTTGACACTACTCTTGTTATAAGTTTTTTCCAAGTTAATGTTTTATTACCGCATATATTAGTGTATGTCATTGACTAAGGATTTTGATTGAGGGTTTTGACTTTTTCAAATAGGGAGAGATTGTTGGGTCCATTGCCCACAATGTCCCAGATTTGTAGAAGTCAAACATGTCAATGATATACACATTGTTGTATTTAATGTATGTTCAAGTTAATTCATGCAGGTTAGTCCTTGTAGCATTGATATGATATGTATTCCAAGTGATGTGATAGTTGGTCACAAAGTAAATATGTGGAGAGACAAAAATCTGTCTAAGTCCGCAGGCGTTGAGTGAAGCCAGTTCACTCAATGCTAAATGCAAGGGAGGATGCTGGATAGGCTGAAAATCACCAAGTCCACGTGCGTTAAGTGAAGCCAGTTCACTCAATGCCAAATGCCAAACATCATTGAGTTAGTTGTGGACAGTCAAAGCCATGCAGTCTGCAAAGCAATTCTGCAGCCAAGTCCAAAGGCATTTAGTGTTGGCAGTTAACTCAATGCCATATATCAAGAATCGTCGAGTATAGCTGAATCTGTCAAAGCCTCGGTATTGGTGTGCTGAATATTCAAATAAGTCCAGAAGCGTCGAGTGAACACAGCTCACTCGACGCCAAAGCATAAGGCGTCGTGTGATGATAAAGCCTAAGAAGAAAGATGACAAAAAGCGGCTAAGTACAAAAGCGTTGAGTGATGAAGCTTCACTTGATGCTCTTAACGCCTCAGCAAGCTGGCAGATTTCAGAGTAGCAGCTAGCTAAGTATAAAACCATTGAGTGATGAAGCTTTACTCAATGCTCTCAACGCTAGCAAATAAAAAGTTGCAGCTAAGTCCAAGGGCGTTGAGTGATGCCAATTCACTCAACGCACTCAACGCCTAAGGAAGCAAAAGATTGGCTAAGTCTAGAATCGTTGAGTGAAGCTTGTTCACTCAACGCACTCAACGCCTGGAGTGGATCTGAGAAATTGGTTATGTCCATAACTGATGACGTCAGCCAAAGTCAACAAAAGTCAACAGAGTTCAAATAAGTTGCGGGAAAGCTACAGAACGAGACAAATAGCGTTGGTGGCCTACTGTACGTCTTCTTCCGCTAAAGTAAGTTATAGCTGTCAACTGCAAGTGGTCCACACTGCTTCTTGGAGCGGTTAATCGGCAGAAGATAAAAGGGACAGCTTCAGAAGGAAGAAAAAAACTTTTATGGTTTCATTCTTTTCACAAAGTTGCGGCTGAACTTCATCTTCCTCGTCATTGCTGCCGAGCTAGAAGGTTGAAGTCGATCCAGCTGATCTAAAAGTTCAATATAGATAGCTGTAGCAATCTCTTCCGCTACAGCAATGTCAGATAAGCATCAGATGCAGAAGAAGTAGAGCTTTCAGCTTTTTGCAGGTTCAGGTTAGTTGTTTGAAGAACTCAAGATCTGTCAAGTCTTCAGTCTTCTTCAGCAAGTTCAGAAACAAATTTATGAGATACATCCAGCACTAGCAACAACTTATTGAAGATCAGGTTCTAGGTGCTGAGAAGATAGTTAGGGCTGAGATAACTCAGCTCAGGAAGCAAACACAGAGAAATATCTTTATGTCAAATCAACAAAACCAAAACCCTTTCATTTTTGTAGGATTTTTTTGAATCTGAGTTGTAGGGCCTCTGTGCCTGAGGTAGAGCAGATTTGCCTGAGTATAGGATCCAGTTTTGGATCTGAGTTACCAGACCTTTGGGTATGAGGTTGGATTATTTTGGATCTTAGCTATAAGACATTTGTGCCTGAGGTAGGGCAGTTTGCCTGAGCTGCAGGAGAGACATCCTCTCTAAGTGTAGGACCTTTGGGTCTGAGTGTAGGATCCAGATTTGGATTTGAGGTAGGGTCTTGTGCCTGAGCTGTAGGAGAGTCATTCTCTCTGAGGTAGGGATATCCTCCATAGCCTGAGCTGTAGGACTTGAGTTCAAGTCTGAGGTAGGTGATCATTTGATCACTGAGTTGTAGGAGCATATTTGCTCTGAGGTAGGGCTTTGTGTAAGTTTTGGAGGAGACTGAGAGATCCTGAGGGATCTGTGGTGTAAGCTCTTAGGAGCTGAGTTTTTGGAGAAGCGGCTTGTCTAATAAGAAGTTAGAAAGGTGTGAGGAGAGTGGATGTACCCATAATCTGAGAAACCACTATAAATTATGTGCGTGTTCTTTGTATTTTGTCTTGAAAGCATCTAACTACTAAATAACTACACACTAAGTTAAATGATAATAATAAAAGACTAGAAAACCTATTCACCCCCCCCCCCCTCTAGGTGTTTAGCTACCTTAAAACAAAAGACTTTCAAGCATTCTCTTCATTTTGCTAAATTGGTAATCTAGGTGACCGAAACAGAGCTTCATCATTCGTCATCACAAATTCCGCCCCGATGTAATTACCAACATATCCCTCCAGAAAACTATAAATAGACCATCATGCCTTCATTTGAGTGCAAACAACTCCAGAGGCTAGATAGAACTCTGAGATTTTTCGACGAGAACGTGAGACTTATATCGTTCCTCCACTCGGAATTCTCTTTACTCCACCTCTAGCACGAAGATGTCTCGAGATCTCAAGAACGTGGTTTTTCCTTCCCCAAATGAGTGCTCTCATCAAGGCTCCTACTTAACAGGAGCGCTTCCATTGAGGCTCCGAGGAATTAGAGTTTTCACCATTGGATCGCTTCCGCCCATGCCCCTACTTGTTTTTTCTCTGTTGTTTCCATATTCTGCTCTTGTAACGGAGAGGTGGTCTATCACCCTCTGAGTAATTATCTTAACTCTTGTAAACTCCAACGAAATAGTGGATTTTGACCCGGTACAGATCCGACCACGTGATTTTTCACCATTTTCGGGTTTTCTATGTCAAAAAAACTTTTTGTCATTTGTTGCAATTTTTCATTAACTGTTTGCGAGCTCGGTCCAGCTCTGAGCTAAGGCGGCCCGATTCTCCGAACTGGGGAAAAATCGGGTGACCCGCAACAATTCTATTACAAAGAATAATTCAAAATAATATATAGATTGTTCATTGAATCCTGTAACTTTGTAAATAAACTTAGTGTTGTGCAAAATATACTAAGAATGTATAATGTGCATCAATATTTTAAGAACCGGGTTTGTAGAACAAATCGGTGAGATCAAAGGATCAAGGTCTGATCGGTTGGACCGATCAGATCGGGCTTGAAATGTGATGTTAGATAATGTAATAAATATTAAAATTATCTATTATAATTTAACTTAGTCAAAGGACAAGAGACATTTTTAACGTAGAAAATCTCAAAAGGGTAAAAAACTACGTGGCTGAATCCATGCCGAGCCAAAATCCACTAGTTTTTTGGAGATTACAGAGAGTGATTTGACCTCGGAGGGTCACGGGCCGCTACTCCGTTACAGGTGTAGAAAATGAGTAAAAATGATTAAGTCCTCAGAGTTTCAATGGAAACGCTCCAGCCTTTGAACGTTGCTGAGGCCGCGGAACCTAGATGGGAGTGTTCCGACTGGAAAATTCTCTAAAGTTCACGAAGTTGTTGGAGCACTCTCGTTGATGCAGAGCATTTATGGAAGCGTTCTCATGGAGGCGGTTGACGTCTCACTTGAAGCGTGAGGAAACTTTAGTGCAAAGAGAAGAGCGGAGTGAATTCCTGAGCGGAGAATCAGCCTAAGCTCATGATTTTGCCAGAAAATCTCAGAGTTCTCTTTTGCCTCTGGAGTTGCTTGTATTCAAATGAAGGTCTGAGAGTCTATTTATAGTTTTCTGGAGGATCATGGTAGTAATTACGTCGGGAAGTGATTTGTGTTGGCGAATGACGTTGCTCTATTTCGATCACCTGGATTGTCACTTTCGCTAAAATGACAAGAGTGCCCCGCTTCCCCACCGGGCAGTTCAGGCGCCCCGGGAAAGGTGCCCGGAGGCTGACAGCGGCGAAGGAGGCAGCCGTGGGCGACGATCACCGCTAGCGACGGTGGCTGTCGCAATCGCACGTGGCCGCGCGGCTGGCCGCGCTCGACCGCGGGCATGTCGCGCGTGGTGCGCGCAGGCACGTGCAGCCTGCGCGCGCAGGCACGTGCAGCCTGCGCGCGCTTGCGCGGCCCTGCCGTGCACGTGCATTGGTTCAACCTTCCTCTTGGTTGTTTTTGAGATTTCCGGCTTTATGTGCGGCCGAATTTGCTTGCCCCTGTGTCCTCAGCCAAAAACCTTTCCGATTTAATTAGAAAATTCAGGGGGAACCCCATCAAAAATAATAAGAATAAACACAAGAAAAATTTTATAAAATATTTTCATAAAAAACAATATATTTTTCTATCTAAAATCTCAATATTAGTATTTTATCACATATTTAATAAAGATAGTTGTTATGGTCACACCTATTTTGAATAGGTGCAAACCAACTTTTAAAATAAAAACTCTTAAACAATTATTTTAAATGTTACGGTAAAATTGATAGGGGCAAACCATTTCCCTATCACCTCCGCCGCCGCCTCCGCCGCCGCCCGCCAACTCCCGCCCACACCGGCCAACGCCGCCAACGCCGCCATACGTGATGACACCGCCAACGCCGTCATACGTGATGACACCTACAATGCCGTCATACGTGATGACACATACAACGCCGTCATACATGATGACACGTACAACGCCGTCATACGTGATAACACCTACAACGCCGACATACGTGATGACACTAACCACACATTCTCGCTTCTGACAACTGCGGGAGCTCCAGATTTATTTATTTTGAACATTCTCGCTCATCTTCAGCTCCTTTTTTCTAGTTTAAGCATTTCTTTTCGTATTTCTCATCTTCATCATTTGGATTTATATTTCTCCATCGAAGAAATTTTTTTCAAAAAGTTGTACTCATCATTAAAAGAAAATTTTAATAATGAATTTAAAACTTTTGTAACACGTTAAATTTTATAATATTGTTGTTAAACTATTTGTTCATATTTTATTAAAAGAAATTTTAAAAATATTTTATTAATTTGCACGTAACAATTTGGTTTGCACATATAAATTTTTTGTTTGCCCGTAAAATTGGTTTGCACTTATTCAAATTTGATTTGCCCATAACAATCACCTTAATAAATTACCAAATATGTTACAAAAATTAACATTTAAATTTTTAATAAAGTGTGCACTATATAATATATATAAATAAATACATAATTATATATATATACATATACGAGTGCCCGACACGGGGCTCCTCCCCTATGACAATGCGCGGCAGTACCCGGCCGACGACGGCAGGCTTCTCCCACCCCTGAAGGATCGCTGCGGGTTGCGCCCACATTAATGCGGGTTGCGCCCGCATCAAAGCGGTTTGCGCCCGCAACATATACATATGAGTACTCAAAATAACCGTAGAAAAATATGCATCAACATTACAATTTTTATTTTGTATACGTTTTGACTTTAAAATATTAATATTTATTTTAATAAAGTTGATTTTTTTAACATCATCTTCTCAAAAATTCCACTGATATGTCTAATGACAACCTTCCTTGAATAGACCGCTGACATGCTTAATGACAACCTATCATAGTAGGTGTAGGAATTTTACTCAAAAGTTTTTTGAATTTAAATGGATTTTCATCATTAACTCCAATTTTTTGATAGTGTAATTGCCTGAATAGACGTTGTATTTTAATGTTTCACCAAAGACAATTTTTCTCTTATAATCGTGAAATACACATGAGTGACAATACATGTGGGCCCCCCCGTGTCCCGTGCAATAGTACCCGACCCGTGGCGGCAGGCATCGCCCTCCTCTTGGGGGCTTCGCATTTTTTTTAATTTAAAATATTGCATTTTTATATTTTCTTATTTTAAAATATTTTTCATTGATTTATTTTATTTTTGGTAAATTATTATTTTAATTAAATTATTAAAGAATTTTAAAAATTAGATTTTTATTTTAAAAAATATATTAAAAAAACTGCACGTGGGCCACGCGGTTTAGCCAACGTCAGCGGCGGACTGACCGGAACTCAGCCAGCGATAGCGTAGGCTAGCAGTGTTTACATTTTGGTGAAAAGAGGGGGCGTCGAGCTTTTGGCTGGCATGAGGATGGAGGAGAATATCAATTTGACTAATTGAGGGTCAGATCTTCTTGATCCAACGACTGAAATTTTTTATATGAATTTTTAATTCAGATTAATGGCAGATCACAATATTTTTTTTTATATACAATATGCATGCGTGTGTGTAAAATATTGATATTTATTACATTTATTTATTTAAATTTTTACGTTTTCATTAATATAAATATGCATAGATATTAAAAATATTTCAATCAAGTTCAAAAGGACCTTGTGGATAGCAATCATAGTTTGAGTTCGAATCCCACTAAACTCCCACCCGATTCTCCCGGCTTATCAGCCCGCCCGCCCGCCCGCCCGATTCACTGGTTTTTGGGAGTTCCACTGTAATAGCAGGCCTTGAGATCAATCAAACTGGCCAGGCTGTCTGGTTTTAAAACCATGGTGTGAATTGTATTATATAATCATCCACTCTTTATATGAAAACTTACAAACAGGACTTCTCTCATTAATAATCACTCAATTTTGGAATCAAAGCCTCTTAACTTTTGAAGGGTTTTCGAGTGATCTCTCTCCTCTACCTTGAGTATTCCCCCGGAATCTTTTGAAATTACAAAAACCTCTAAGTTTATATTTCGTAACATTAACCTCTCATGAAATTTAAAGGTTGGATGTTATGAAATGTAAACTTCAGGGTATGTTTTTATTATTTCAAAAGTAAGAGAGGTGCAACCTGTAATTATTCCAACTTTAAGGGGAAGTTTTGGTAATTTCAAAAGAGGAATGCAATCTGTAATTATTCTAATTTCTGGGGGATGTTTTGGTAGTTATTCCTAAGAAAATTGAAAATTGTGTTTCTAATTAGTGATCAAATGAACATAAGATTTCAAATAACAAATAAACAATACAGAGCATTTAAGATCCATGAAAAATATGAATATTTTTTTTAACATATCAAAAGATAAGACCAAAAATATCACTAACAAAATTCATTTCCCATTAATCTGTACAGTAGCATATGAATGGCATGTGCTTTAAAATTAACAATCAAACAATTAGAAAAGAATGCTTCAGGAAGCAAAAGAAGGATTTGAGTCTGGTTACTCTCACGCATTCTGGTGTTGCGCACAGATTGCAGACTTAAATAATACGAGTTAGCCAATCCAATCACGAGAAATGAGTGGATATGCCTGAATCGAGAATTTACACGAGGAGCGGCTCGGCCAACTGTTTAGACGAAGTCTCCTCCAGTTCCATGGTGCAAGTAACCAAAGCTGAAAGCAGTGCGCAAGCAGCCGGAAAGAGCCCCACCCCGAACCTTGTAATCGAGTAGCTGTCATGCACGGTCAAGGATCTGATATGTGTCGAACCTACAGTGACAAGATTTTTTATTTGTATTGAGAAATCAGTGAGAAATCTGGATAAATGCATATCCATATGAAAATGTTTATAAAGTCTGTGAACTGAGAATCATTTTAGTGTAGGAGATAAAGCAGGCATGGCAAACATTTCATAGCCTGTTTGAGAGAGCAGTGGTCGTTGGAGATGAAGCTGTGTTACTGATATTGCATGTGTTTCTTTTTCTCTACATGGTTTGAAAAGGTAAAAAAATAGCTTGAAAAGGTAAAAAAATAGCATGTGTTTCTTTTTCCAAAACCGCAATGGAGAAAAACAACCTAACAAATGAGGCCCCAATGACATCGCTTGTTTTTAATGAGTGGTCTCAGGAAAGAAGTTTTCTGTTTCCTCCTTCAAGAATGGGGTCAAGGAAAAGTGATGGAGATCATCAGTCCACTCGAGTCAATTCCCGCGGGAGGCAGTGAACCACTACCCGTTCGGACGATCTGAGTCCGAGGTTGCGCACGGACAGTTGTTTCAAGTCTTTTTGATGTATTATTTTATTTTATTTGAGATATATTTGACGTCTGATCGGCCTGAATGTTTTGAGCCGTCCGATTAAGATGCCATATTCTAGCTTTGGAGATATATTTATACTATATACAAGCAGTCGTGCATGGGAGACCCCGTGCGGGGCGACAGTTGTCGAGGAGGCGACATTTGTCGTGGGGGCGACATTTGTCGTGGGGGCGACATTTGTCATGGGAGCGACATTGATCGTGGGGGGCGACATTTGTCGTGGGGGCGACATTTGTCGTGGGGGCAACATTGGTCTTGGTGGGCGACATTGGTCGGGGGCGGCGACAATGGTCGGGGGCGGCAACATTGGTCGTGGAGGGCGGCATTGGTCGTGGAGGGCGGCATTGGTCGAGAGCAGCGACATTGGTTGTAGGGGCAACATTGGTCGTGGGGGCAACATTGATCGTGGAAAACGACACTGGTCCTGGGGGGCGACATTGGTCGTGGACGACGACATTGGTCGTGGGCGGCGACGTTGGTCGGTGACAGAGACATTGTTCGAGGGCGGCGACATTTGTAGGGGGCAGCAACATTGGTCGTGGGCAACATTGGTCGTGGGTAACATTGGTCGTGGACGACGACATTGGTCGTGGGCGATGACATTGGTCGTGGGCGTCGTGAGGGGCGATATTGGACGTGGGCGGAGACATCGGTCGTGGGTGGCGACATCGGTCACAAGCGGGGACATCGATCGTGGGCGGTGACATCGGTCGTGGTCTTGCACCCATATAACTATCGAAATTACAACTACCCCCTAATCTTTGACAATTCATAACATCCATGCTTTGAAAAAAAAATTGAATAGGAAATGAAGCAACTGTGAGTGATTCAATAGATGATTCAACTAAACAGTTCCAGTTTAGAATCTAAAAAATGATTGAATAATTCTTACCCAAATTGCATCAGGAGAAGAAAAAAACTAATGAATATGTCATCGACAGCAAGGATATATCAAATAACTAATGTAGAGAAAACACAAATAATATTGATGAGCTCTCTTGTATAAACATTTTGGTGTTAGCAAACCAAGGAAATGATACTTATCTTGAAGGGGGATTTGTTCGTTCTCTCTCCTCAAGAACAAAATATGAAAAAGAAAATGACAACATTGGCCGGGGTCGTGCACGGGGGACCCTGTGTGAAGCGGCGATATTGGTCGGGGCGGCGACGTTCTGCTAATGGAGGCGGAAGACGACATTCTGCTAATGCCCTAAAATAGAAATGGAGAGACAATAAAAATAAATGGGGAGATTTGTTACTTTGCTCCCGATCAATAGAAAGTAGCTGAATGGAAGAACTTTGATCCAAGCTCAAGAGCTCTAAGTAAAGGTCAAAAATTATCAACAAAGGTTCACGCTTCAAGCTCCCAAAATGGGACTAATAGCCTGTAAAAATGAATCAAATTCCAAGGTACATAGAGCATATCAAACATAATACTGAAACACATGTACAACATGTCCTCTTTAAATGTCTCTCTAAAATAAAGTAAGGATAAGTCCATGAAGTGAAGAACAATTAAATAACCAATGAATGTAATAAGCTCCAGGAACTCAAATTTAGCTAGTACCTTGGAGTATCAACATTGTAAAGAGAGGCCTCAAACCTTGTATATACTTCTTGAATCAATAGTTACAAGTATGAATACATTTATATAGGCGAAGAATGAGAAGAGAAATCCTAAATAAGAGATGTGGGACTAATACATGGAGAGAGAAAAGAGAGAAAACATGGGCCCTTAATTGGGCTTTTCTAACACTCCCCCGCAAGTTGGAGCGTACAAGTCGTAGGCACCAAGCTTGGATAAAAACTGATAGTATAGAGGTCTGGAGAGAGCTTTTGTCAGGATATCCGCAACTTGGTCTTTAGCAGGAACATGCTCCAAATCTATCTTCTTTGACTGTACCTTTTCTCGGATAAAGTAACAATCAACTTCGATATGCTTTGTGCGTTCGTGAAACACCGGATTCTTGGCAATATGTATTGCTGCCTGACTATCACAAAATAAGGTAGCCGGTGATGAGAGGCGAAATCCCAAGTATCCCAGAAGGCTCTCAAGCCAGGTTAGCTCGGAAGAACCCGCAGCCATAGCTCGGCACTCGGCTTCAGCAGAAGAGCGTGCAACCAAAGATTGTTTCTTGCTACGCCATGTTATGAGATGTCCACCAAAGTAAGTGCAAAACCCCGTAGTGGAGCGCCTATCATCGATAGATCCTGCGTAGTCAGCGTCAGAGTAAGCGACGAGTGATAGAGATGTGGATGGCTTATACACAAGTCCTTGTCCGGGGGCGATCTTGAGATATCGAAGGATGCGCTCGACTTCTTGAAGATGAGATGTCCGAGGAGCGTGCATGAACCGGCTTACAACTCTTACAGCAAACAAAATATCTGGTCGAGTCACCGTAAGGTAGATCAGCTTCCCAACCAAGCATCTATAATATTCCGGATTTGTAAGCAGCTTGTCAGAGTCAGAACTATGGGCCGAGAGCTTGTGATTTGCGTCCATAGGGGTCTCCGCAGGTTTGCACCCAGAATAACCTGCATCATGAAGGAGGTCCATACAGTACTTTCTTTGAGATAACACAAGACCATCAGAGCGTCGTGCGACCTCGAGCCCAAGAAAGTACCGAAGGTTGCCCAGATCTTTGGTCTGGAAGGCGGAATTTAACTGTTCCTTGATCTGTTGTATTCCTGTCGTGTCGTTGTCAGTAATCAGGATATCGTCAACGTAGACCAGAAGAATCACAGTCCCGGTTGACCGGTGGCGAGTGAAGAGAGAAAAATCAGCCGAGCTCCGAGTGAAGCCACTAACACAGACTACCTTACTGAATTTTTCAAACCACGCACGCGAAGACTGTTTGAGACCATAAATGGATTTCCGAAGGTGACATACCAAAGACTCCCCCGTGGTCTCAAACCCGGGAGGTTGCTGCATATAAACTGTTTCCTGCAGATCGTCGTTGAGGAAGGCATTCTTAATGTCCAACTGATAAAGCGGCCAGTGATGATGAATGGCCAAGGAAAGAAGAACGCGGACAGTGTTCAATTTGGCCACTGGAGAGAAAGTTTCCTCATAATCAAGGCCATGTTGCTGAGTAAAGCCCCGTGCCACGAGGTGAGCCTTCAGACGGTCAACAGTGTCATCCGCCGCATGCTTGACAACAAAGACCCATTTGCAGCTCACAGAGGTATGACCAGTAGGAAGAGGGACCAGATCCCAGGTCTGGTTAGCCCAAAGAGCCCGCATTTCATCTTCCATGGCTGCCCGTCACCATGGATGTGTAAGCGCCTCCTGCACAGAGTAAGGAATAGAAATAGAGGAAATAGAGGTGGCAAAGGCGTAGAGAGGTGGTGTCAGCCGATGGAGAGAGACGTAGTTGGCCAAGGGATGAGCAGTAGAGACGGGAGTCGGATCTGCCGTAGCCGAGGTATCGCTGGTAGTGGGGAGCTGGTTCACGGGAGTATCCCTGGATGGACGTCGAGAGTAGACCCGAATGAGTGGTGGAGGAACCCGAGGAAGAGCTGGTTGAGAGGAGGAAGAAGAGGGTAGAGACGATGACGTGAATGGTACGGCAGGCCGGGGAATAAGTGGAGCAGAAGATGAGGTGGGGCAAGGTACGTGGAAGGGCTGGTGTTCGCAGAAGGTGACATCTGCAGAAACAACCAGCCGACCATCAGAAAGAGAGTAGCAGACATATCCCTTTTGAGTCCGGGAGTAGCCAACAAACATATATTTTGCAGCCCGAGGAGCAAGCTTGTCGGAAGGAGGGCCAAGATGGTGGGCATAACACACACACCCGAAGACTCGTGGTGGGAGAGAGGTGGGGTTGGTGGAGGGATAGAGAAGTTGGAGCGGTGAGGCAAAATTTAGCACAGATGAGGGGAGGCGGTTAATAAGATGACACGCGGTGGAGACGGAAAAATTCCAATATTCGACCGGAACCTGCATTTGGAACATAATGGAGCGGGCAACATCGAGAAGATGACGATTTTTCCGTTCGGCGACCCCGTTTTGCTGAGGGATATAGGCACAGGAAGTTTGATGGATGATACCGAACTCGGTGCAAATAGTAGAAAAGGCACGCCCGGTATATTCGCGAGCATTATCGGTGCGGATGACTTGGAGGGGGTGGCGAATTGTGTACGCATCTCAGTCAAAAAGGCACGAAACACAGAAGGAAGTTCAGTACGATCATGCAATAAATAAAGTCATGTAGTACGCGAGTAGTCATCAATAAATGTGAGAAAATAACGATAACCAAAAATACTGGGGACACGATAAGGACCCCATACATCAGAGTGAACTAACGAGAGAGGAGTACTACTCCTGGTACAAGCAGGGGGAAAGGAAGAGCGATGTTGTTTGCCGTAGATACAGGATTCACAAGAGAACTCCTGTAGAGGTACATCAGGAAGAGCCCGCTTGAGAATCGGTAGGAGGGCATGCCCAAGGAGGCGATGCCAATCAACCGTGGAGATAGCAGATATAGTAGGTGGGATGTCCAAGAGATAAAGCCCGTTTAACAGCTGCCCCTTACCAATGGTACTCCGGGTGCGACGATCCTGCATAAGAAAAGAAGAAGGTGAAAAAGTTATGCAACAGTCAAGGTCGTGGGTGAGACGACTAACAGAAAGTAAATTGAAAGGGGATCCCGGAACATGAAGAACCGAGGAAAGAGAGAGAGTCGGAGTAAGCTGAAGAGCAGCGGTGCCAGAGACAGGAAGTGTATCACCGTTGGCCACAGTGATGCAAAGGGGATGAGGCGTCCGTTGGTACTTGGTGGGCTTCTGAGAGGTAATATGATGAGTAGCCCCGGAATCAACGATCCAACAGGGACTATGAGAGAGACAGGTTATACCTTCCACAGAAAAGGACGCGACGGAGCCGGAGGAGCGGCTGAGGGCACCTTGAAGCTGTTGGAGTTGGGTACGAAGCTTATCGATATCTTGGCGGGTAGTGGAAGCCAGATCGGGGGCAGAAGGCCCAATGGGAGTAGGGGAAGCAGAGGTAGTAGCAGTAAGGTGAGGATGCAGACCGTGCTTGCGGTAACAAGTAGCTTCGAGATGATTATCGCGGCCACAGTAAGTGCATTTCATAGAAGAACGACCACCACGTCCTCGTCCCCGAGACAGCGGCCGACCCCCCCCCCCCCCCCCCCCCCGAGTGGATGATCCACGAGTAGGAGGGTTCGGAAGGAGAGGCTGCTGAAGAAGAGCGGGGGCAAAATCATGAGGAGCCTCGGAAGGAGGCGTGACCTTGAGCAGCATGGAACAAACATCGGACAGGGACGGAGTTGTGGCGGATGATAGGATCTGTGCTCGAACACTATGCAAGTGGGGAGGAACACGAGACATCATCATGGCGATGGCGACAGCTTCTTTCTGGTTCCGTTGAATGGCGAGATCAGTAGTAGGAGGCTGATGTTGAATCCAAGCCTCGGCCAAACTCTTTGCTTTAGCCACAAAGGAGAGCATATCGCCAGGAGCACCGGGGGCAAGATTCTGAAGATCAGAAATGATATCATAGAGGTGCTGTAGGCTGTCATGCCCGGAGTAAAAGGAGTGAAGCTCCTCCCACATGGTCTTGGCCGTGTCATGATACATGGTCATGCGGTAGGGCTCGGTGTCCATGGAGTTGAGAAGCCAGGACTGGACCCGACCATCGTCGCGAATCCAGTCATCGGAGGGAGCAGTCGGAGGGGCACGGGTCAAGTGGTGAAGAAGATCCTTCGTCTGCAGAACACGGCGAACCGAGTGAACCCATTCAACAAAGTTCCTTTTTCCAGTGAGGGAGATAGTCGTAATACGTAATTCGTCACGAAGTTCGGAAGCCGAGGCAGCCGCACGGGCTGACGGAGCAGAAGTGGCAGCAGAAGTATCGGAAGCCATGCGCGACCAGCAGAAGAGGTCGGGCGGTTAGAAGGGTGAGAAGAGGTAGTCGCACGGTCTCGGCGGACACTCCAGCGACCAGGAGATCGCAACCAAAAAGCGACTAGCAAAGGTAGATTTCAAGCTACAAGGCAGGCCGCAGGCGAGTAGCAAGAGTGGAGGACAGCAACGGATAGGCGAGGCCGCAGCGAGCGAGAAGCAGGTCGCGGCGAATAGAAGAGGTAAGTGGCCGCGAGCAGCGGTTATCGAGCAGGGAGAGACCGCGGCGGAGAGAGAGACCGCGCGGAAGTTGCCGCAAGCCGCAACGGGAAGGCGAGAGAGCACCGAGCAGAAAAGAAGGGCAGGTCGCGACGAGTAGGAGAGCAGGTCGCGACGAGCAGGAGGCAGGTCGCGGCGAGTAGGAGAGCAGAGCGCGGCGAGCTGAGATCAGCGAGCAGGAAGAGGCCGCGAGTAGGAAAGAGAGAGCCCGCAGCGGACAGCAGAAAGGAGAGGTCGCAGCGGACAGAAAGAGCCCGCGCGGGTAGAGAAGGAAAGGAGAAGGTGGACCCACGTGAGAGAGGATTATAAAAGGAGGGGGGAGGGGGAAGAGGAGGAGGTGGAAGCCACGAGAGAGGCAGAATTTGAGGCGGGTAGAAGAAGAGAGGCCGCAAGAGTCCGCGGCTAAGGGAAGCCGCGCGGACTGGGAAGGAAGAGAGGCGGCTAGAAATTGGCTAGGCCGGAAACTCAAGGAAGAGACCGGTTCGCTCTCATACCATGTAAAGAGAGGCCTCAAACCTTGTATATACTTCTTGAATCAATAGTAACAAGTATGAATACACTTATATAGGAGAAGAATGAGAAGAGAAATCCTAAATACAAGATGTGGGACTAATACATGGAGAGAGAAAATAGAGAAAATATGGGCCCTTAATTGGGCTTTTCTAACAAACATAAGCATATTCTGAGAAATTTTAACCTTTTTCCAAAGTCATAGGTACGCATCAACTTGGTAGACGGTGCAAACAGACCTTACTTGTGGAAAAAGAACCCCTGTAGAGGAGCGGCAAGAAATCACAAAGGGCCTGCTTGCACTTGAGTAGAGAGAACCTGAACGGAAGACGGTGAAAACGTGAGCAGGAGCAGCTGCTCTTGAGTTTCGCCGGATGAGCTGCTGAGGAGGAAATGCGGACGAGGCTTGCCATGGATTGGATTTCTTGGAGGCGACGGTAGTGTGCAGTGGAGGGGTATTTTTCTTCTTTCGGCGGGCAGCGGTGGAGTTGATGGGCTGGCAGCCTGACAGTCAAGGTTGGCAACGTGCAGTTGTCATGGATTTGTTTTTTCACTTTCTGCAGGCAACAGTCATTGCTTGCCAAAATGATGAAAAAGCATGGGGGGTGGGTAGAAGAGATGGCGGGAGGCAGGATGAGCAGTGCACATGAATCATAAATCTTTATTAATTAAGCCCTAAACCTGTCAAAAGACCAAAAGGCCCTAATGTTAAGAATAAAAAATTATTTTAATGAGGGCATTTTTGGATTAAAATGCTACACCATGAGGGGCTTAGAGGTTCCCTTATATAATAAAGATAAAGATATCCCCTTATGGTGTAACTCCGTCAACAAAAAAATTTGGTTCGATGCAACGTATTCTTAAATCCCATCCGCAACATTGTATTGAATTTTACACTCCTGTCCGTCCGCCACATTGTTTTTTGAAGATGTCATTAGTCAAAGATCATACGTGGAGGAGAGAGAGAGAGCAGCAGCAACAGAGGGTGAAAAAATTGTCGGGAGTGAGGACCGAGGCCCACTGTATTTTGCACTTGAATTTTCCAACCTTCTGGATCTTCATGATTTATTTAGTATTATTAGAATATGTAGCAAAAGCGTAGCAATTTTCAATAAAATCGTTCAGAATCTTCGTATTATTTCCCTCTTTTTTAAAAATTTTTACAAAAAAAATACAATATATATTTAAGTTACGTCAAATATATTATATATCTATTCAACATAACCATGTTGATTGATTGACAACTGTAACTTTTAAAACAATGTAATATTTATCTATGCTAATAAATAAATAAGTTGTGATTTTGAATGTGGAGCATAGCGCGTGGGGGTTCACGAGCGAAGAGAGCGTTGTCACGTCAGGGCACTGTCGTAGTCGAAACACTGTCACGCGAGGCACGGGGGGGCCCCCGCGCGCGCGCGCGTGTGTGTGCGTGTCTGTGTCTATATATATGCAGGGATCGATGGGGGCCATCGATGGTTTTGGATTAAATTTTTGAAATCGCCGGTCTTCCCCCATAGTGTGACGCCAAGTGGACCGTCCCTGGTGCGATTCTAGGTATTACCTCTCCGTCCCACTGCCTTTATTTTTGTCGATTCCCGAATCCCCACCCCTGTCATTTTTGTCGACCCCTCCACTGTCCTCAGTCACCCGCTCCCAACTTCTCTCTAAAGATCTCACTGCAAAAGCCCTTCCTGAAGCCCTCCCATCCCATTATCATCCAACACCGCCTCTACCTCATCCTCCTCACAGTACAACCAAACTTACGCGGCCCATTATCTACTTCTCGATCTTAAACCCGACACCCCTCCCTGGCCCTCTAGACACTGAACTGCCACTCCCCATCCTAATACGCCTCCCACAGTCCTACAAAGACTCAACAGAGTCTCTGCTACGCTCCTAAGAGTTCCCACAACCCAAACCGCCCCTACACAACAACAATTCCCTTCCAGAGACTCTACTTACCACTATTTAGTCGTCTGCATTCCTTGACAGAGTCACCAGCCATTGGATCGTCATCATATCCCACCCCCACTGTCTCCTGCGTGTGTAAATTGCAGTTTGGAGTTGTTATTTTCTATGTTATGTACTTGGCATTATATTTTTGTGGATTTTTGTTTTATTTTCTATTAGTATTGGACGTTGCGTGACTTGCAGGATTTATTGTGTGCATGCTAAAAATATTTATGCTTTGGTTTGTCTGTTGAGTGTCAATTGCTTTGCCCTAATCAATATTTGTGAACGCATGAGCTTCTGCATCTTTTTTATAATATTAATTATTGTTGCTAATTTAACCAGACCTCCACTTGCATTTACATCATAACACATGGCATTTATGATCACATTTAGTGTGTTCTTCTCGAGTCGACCTGTCACTGCTCAAATTGGTATCAGAGCCCTAGATTAGGGAAACTTGCATGTTACATAGTGGTAAGGAATATCGTCAATCTGTGTCAAACTGTTGGAACACTCTATTAGTAATTTGGGCAAGGATCACTATGTTTTTAGGAATTTGGTTTGACCTAGATGTATAGTTGAAAAAGTCAAATTAGAATGAGTCTAAGGCTTAGAACTTAGTTTTGAAGCTGCCCCCAGGTCCATTCAAAGATCAAGACTTAGTGCTGAGACAAAGACAATTTTCGTCGAGCTCAGTTCGACGAAACGTCGAACTCCGTTCGACGATCTCTGAGCTCAACTCTGCTAAGTCGTCGAACTCCGGTCGACGATCTTCGAGCTCAGATCGACGATCTGCCTTCAGCTAGTTTCCAAGTCACTGAGCTCAATTCGACGATCTTCTAGCTCAGTTCGACGATCGTAGAGCTCAGTTCGACGTTTTCTGTCTGATGTTCAAATCCAATCTCTGAGCTCAGTTCAACGATCGTAGAGCTCAGATCGACGTTTTTCTGAGAGATCGACGACATTAAGGATTCAAATTCAGTCGGTCTTTGGAATGTTTTTCAAATTCTCTCAGCATTTATTTCAAGAGATTTGTTAGCCGTTTTCATTTATTCTGGAGCAAGTTTCAAGGGATTTTTCAGAGAATGTTTATTGGACTTTCCTCCAGAAGACAAAATATTTATGGAAGACATTTATGACTGCTAACGGCTATCTTGGACAGAGGATCATCAGAGAATAATATATCCAACAGCAGATCAAGATTAAGAATTGCTCAATACAGACATACACAGGATAGTCAGATCAACTCAGAGAAAAATCAACTGATCAATCCTGAAGAGTTAGATTGAAAATTAGCATACTGAAAAGTGTTCATAGCTTCAACATCAAAGACTCCAGACAACTCATATTTCACTCTCTGCTGAAATCATCTTCTGCTGGAGATCTGAAGCTTCTGAAGGTCTATCACCCTAGCAAAGCTTCCACTCCTGAACTATTCTACATCTCAGGGGGAGCTTTGACAACACAATCAATCCACTAAGTCTTCTCTCAGTGATTGAGACAAAGAAGACAACTTCACCTCTTCTTTTTTCTTTTCCTGCTGTAAAAGGGTTATCAAAACTCCCTTCAAAAGTTTTGAATCTGGTTCTGAGAGCCTTGTCAAAACTCAGTGGTGGCAAGACACCTTATCAAAAAATCTAGTTTGGTTTTTGAGCACCTTATCAAAAGCTCATTGGTGCCCAGGACACCTGATCAACTCTTCCTGCAGTGGATTCCTACCAAGGGTGGTAGAAGAGTGAATATACCCAGGTTTTTGGGGAACCACTATAGATCCTTGTGTCTTCTGGTTACTTGTGTATATTCTTTGCTGTGTACTGTGATTTTTATTTTACTGCCTTAGTTTTATTTCTACAGCAGAGCATCTTACACCTATACATAAATTAAGTTTTTACTGCTTTGCAATTTTAAATTGTAAATTTACTTTAAAATACTCTATTCACCCCCCCCCCCCTCTCTAGAGTTGAGATAGATCTTTCTTTCACTTTCAATTGGTATCAGAGGAAGGTTGGTTGTTCATACAGGCTAACACCTGAACCCTAAGATCCTTGATAAGATCAATCTTTTAAGGGGGTTATTTTCATTATATTTAATTTTATATAAAGACATGACACAGAACAAAGACTATGCTAGCACCAGACCTCCAGTGTGCAATCTTTCCAAGTTTGTACTTTGGAAGGCAAGGATTAGATTATACATGAATTCTATTGATGAGGACATTTTCAATTCTGTTTTGACAGTGTGTCCAAGACCTCCCAGAGACCACAAGCACAAGTGTTGTTCCACCTCCCTCAGGAACAGATGCTGAAATAAAGAAGTGGAAAACTGCAGATGCAAAGGCCATGAATATTCTTGCTCAGACTATGTCTGATGAGATATTCCAGAAGGTATCTGAATGCTGCTCAGCTAAAGACATATAGGATAAGCTTTCAGAAATTGTATCAGGATCTGCTGATGAAAGAAAGGACAGGAGATCTCATCTCATATCCCAATATGAGAACTTCAAGAAAGGTGAAGCTGAATCAGTTGCAGACATGTACACCCGGCTCAGTCTGATAGTCATTGAGTTAAAGTCATTGGACAAGGAAATCACACTCACTGAACTCAATGACAAGATCCTAATGTGCTTCCCCAGCACTTGGGATTCAAGGATCTGGCCAATTAAAGATGCAAGAAGCCTAAGTGAAATTACCACAGAGGCTCTTCTGGCAAGCTCAAATCTTATGAGCTGCTCATCAAGAATAGGGAAGAAGAACAAAAGGCTACTTCTCCAGTCATAAGAAAGGAGAAGACCATAGCCTTCAAAGCTACAGAAGAGGAGCCTGAAGACAAAGCTACAGAAAATGATGAGCTCCTAAGTCTACTGGCCAAAAGATTCTATAAGATGGTCAGGAAGGACTTCAGAAAGAAGTCATTCAAAGGGCATGAGAAGCCTAAAAATGATATGTCCAACAGCAAAGAAATCATCTGCTTTGGATGCAAGAAGTCAGACCACATTGTGTCTGACTGTCCAGAGAATAAAAACAAGGACAAGAAGGACAAAAATGAGAGAAGAAGAGACAAGGACTTCAGAAAGAACAACAGCAACAGATCCTCATCCAACCAAAATAAACAAACAAGGAAGGGATTTGTAGCAGAAAGCTGGAGTGACACTGAAGAAGAATCAGAAGCCTCATCCAGCTCAAGTGATGATGAGGATGATGCTGAGGAAAAAGAATTCTGCATGATGGCAATCAATGCCTCCCAGCAAAACTCTGATGCAGAACAAGAATCTGATTCTGAAGCTGAAACTGGATCTGAAGAGGACGAGGTAATAAACTCTTTTGATTTTACTTCTGAGGACTTTAAAATTGAATTAAAGACACTGTGTTTAGATTTGCTAAGGTCTGAGAAAGAGATAATCTCTCTCAGAAATCAATTATCTGACTACAGTGTCCTAAAATCAAATAACCTCAAACTCTCTGAGGAATTAGAGTGCTATAGGGAGGAGATAGCTGCACTGAAAAGTGAACTATCCAAGGCCAAGCAGTTTGAAGAATCCCTTAATGCGAGAAGCATCAGACTGATGGACATTACAAGCACAGTGAACTCAAGATTCAACAGTACACTGGGCTTGGGTGCTTCATCCAGCCAACCTATAGTATTAACAACCCCAATTAAATTTATCTCTGATAAAGGAAAGGGTGTTGTAGAGGTAGCTAGGAAGAATCCAGATTTACCCAAGGAAAATCAAGTTCAACAGAAAACGTCGAACAGAGCTCGATGATCGTCGAACAGAGCTCGGCGATCCAAGGCTGGATCGTCGAACTCAGATCGACGACTTCTGCACTCTGAACTCTGGTATAGTCGATCTTCGAACGGAGCTCGACGATCTGACCCAAGATCGTCGAACTCAGGTCGACGATCGTCGAACGGAGTTCAGAGATTTGAACCTTCTTTCAGAGGTAAATCTCAAGTCAATCCTAAAAGTCCCTCATCCCAAGCTTCAACCCTTATACTGAATGGATAGTACCTCCTAGGAGATACCATCCTGAAGGATATAAGAGTCAGCCAGGGATGTCTTTCATTTCTGAATTTAAAGGCTATCAACCTAGACCCAAGGTAAACTGGGTCAAAAACATATAAGCTGTCTATGTGCAGGTGAAGACTTATCCAACATCAAACCAGCAATGGTATCTGGATAGTGGGTGCTCAAAACACATGACAGGGACCAAGGAGAATCTATCATCCTTCATAACCAAACTTGGACTCAAAGTAATTTTTGGTGATTCAAACTTTGGAACAACAAAAGGATATGGTGCAGTCCAAATTGGAACAGTCACCTTCAAGAAAGTAGCTTATTTTGAAGGACTCAAGCACAACTTGATAAGTATCAGTCAACTTTGTGATGAAGGATATCAAGTGACTTTCAACAAAGCTATATGCAAGATCAAGTCAGAGGGTAACACAACTGTGTTAACAGGTAACAGAAAAGGTAACATTTACTTAGTAGATTTTCATTCATCTAAAGTAGATATCTGCTTGTTCAATTCCATATCTAGACCTAATATACTATGACATAAGAGACTAGGGCATATTAACCTTAGAACTATTGCTAGGCTATCCAAGGACAACCTTGTTAGAGGACTACCTTCTGGCCACTACAAGAAGGAAGGACTTTGCAAGACTTGTCAATTAGGCAAGCAAACTAAAAACAGTTTTAAGTCACTTAACAAGAGTGATTCACCTAGGATTTTGTATCTGTTACACATGGATCTTTTTGGACCCATTACAGTACAAAGCTTAGGAGGGAAATCCTACACTTTAGTGGTTGTAGATGACTTCTCAAGATTCACATGGGTGTTCTTTCTGAGGAAGAAGTCCGATAACTTTAAGTGTTTGACAGAGTTTCTCAAATGTATACAGAGTGAGTTCAATACTCATATTGCCCTGATCAGAAGTGATCATGGGACAGAGTTTGATTCTCTTCTTATGCAAGAGTTCTGTCAAAGTGAAGGGATCAGGCATACATTCTCAGCTCCTAGAACTTCTCAACAAAATGGGGTAGCAGAAAGGAAAAATAGAACCCTAATTGAATCTGCAACTACATTGTTGTCAAATGCTCACCTTCCTCTATCCTTTTGGGCTGAGGCAGTGAACACCTCCAACTATGTACTGAATAGAAGTTTGATACATAAACTGAAGGGCAAGACTCCCTATGAATTACTCAAAGGGAAGAAACCTAAAATAGATTACTTCAAAATTTTTGGTTGCATTTGTTATATTCACAACAATGACAAGAGATATATAGCAAAATTTCAAACAAAAGCTGATGAAGGAGTGTTTCTGGGATACTCCATGATCAGTAAAGCTTATAGGGTTTATAATAAAACTACTCAAAAAATAGAAGAATCTATCCATATTTCCTTTGATGAAACTAATATGTCTTTCAAGGAGAAGAATACTTCTACCAGAGAACATTTGCAGGTACATTCTCTAGCTGAAGACTTGGACAGATTGCAAGTTACTCAAAATGATGAAAGTGGTGAAGATGAAGAAGCTGCTCAACATCTGAAAGAAAATCTTCTTGAAGAGCCAGTTGCTGTTCCACAAGAGGAAACAACAACACAGGTTGGTGAACAATCAACAACCCCTGTTGATTTAGTAACATCAAAAGATCATCCAATCTCCCAAGTGATTGGAGACATCTCAGCTGGTGTGCAAACAAGAAATCAGGTCAATCAAAATCTTATGCACACTTGCTTTCTCTCTCAAATTGAACCTCAATCCATTCAAGATGCAGAGCAAGATCCACACTGGATCATTGCAATGCAAGAAGAGTTGCATCAATTTGAAAGAAACAAAGTCTGGGAACTAGTGCCCAAGCCAAGGGATCATTCCATTGTTGGAACAAAATGGGTTTTCAGAAACAAATTGGATGATCAAGGAATTATTGTAAGAAACAAGGCAAGGCTAGTTGCTCAAGGATATTCTCAAGAAGAGGGGATAGACTATGACCAGACCTTTGCACCAGTTGCAAGGTTAGAGGCCATAAGAATCTTCCTGGCTTATGCTGCTCACAAGGGATTCAAGGTCTACCAAATGGATGTGAAGAGTACTTTTCTCAATGGGGAGATCAAAGAAGAAGTCTATGTCAGACAACCCCCAGGTTTTGTCTCTCTAACTCATCCTGATAATGTTTTCAAACTGCATAAAGCATTATATGGTCTAAAGCAAGCTCCTAGAGCATGGTATGAGACTCTAGCATGCTTTCTTCTGGAAAATGATTTTATTAGGGGGAGAGTAGACCAAACTCTTTTTATTAAAACTCATAAGTCTCATACCCTACTAGTACAAATTTATGTAGATGATATTATATTTGGGTCTACTGATTCAAACTTGTGCAGAAGGTTTTCCAATCTAATGCATTCTAAATTTGAAATGAGTAGCATGGGTGAGCTATCCTTCTTCTTAGGATTGCAAGTCAAACAACATGTTGAAGGCATATTTATTTCTCAAACCAAGTATGCAAAAGAGCTGGTTAAAAAATTTGGTATGTCTGATGCATCAGGTATAAAAACACCCATGCCTACCAATGCTGTATTGGATGCTGATAAACATGGGAAACCAGTTGATCAGACAACATATAGAGCAATGATTGGCTCTTTATTGTACCTTACAGCTAGTAGGCATGATATAATGTTTGTTACATGTATATGTGCTAGATTCCAAGTTAGCCATAGAGAGTCACACTTAACTTTAGTAAAGAGGATTCTTAGGTATGTTAAAAGCTGTCCAAATCTAGGTCTCTGGTATCCAAAAGATTCAGCATTTGACTTAACTGGATTTTCAGATGCTGATTATGCTGGATGCAGAATAGACAGGAAAAGCACAAGTGGAACTTGTCAGTTTCTTGGTAATAGACTTGTCTCATGGTTTTGTAAGAAACAAACATCTGTGTCAACTTCAACTGCTGAAGCTGAATATATGGCTGTAGGTAGTTGTTGTTCACAAATTTTGTGGATTCAAAATCAACTCCTAGACTATGGTTACAACTTAGAGAAGTCTAAAATATTTTGTGACAACACCAGTGCTCTCCGTTGCATAAAATCCAGTCCTCCATAGTAGGACAAAACACATAGAAATTAGGCATCATTTTCTAAGGGATAATGTTGAGAAAAATAAAATTGAACTTCAATATATCCCAACTGATTTGTAAAGGGGAGATTTTCACTAAGCCTTTGGATGAAAAGAAACATAACTTCTTCCTCAATCAGTTAGGAATGCTAGATGGAGGCTGTCTAAAATAAATTCCAAGATTTTGAAAATCTAAAAACAGACCAAGACTAGGCTAGAAACTTACTTCTTTTTGTGTCTGTAGGATAGTTTCTGTCTCTGAACTGCACTCGACGATTTCCCAGAAATCGTCGAACGGCGATCGACGGTTTCCCAAAAATCGTCGAACGCAGATCGACGTTTCCAGAATCGTCGATCTGAGTTCAGCGCCGCCTGATAGTTCTAAGCTATCCTTCTTTCTGTTCAGCGGTCATCGAGCGGAGCTCGACGCTCGTCAATGTCGACGAACGGAGATCGACGACATTGAAACCTCTTCGAATTCCATTAGAAGCCCAAATCGTCGAACAGAGTTCAACGATTTTTCATTTCGCCGTCGAAACCTAATATAAAAATCATTTTTCGGCCGTCGTTCTCCTTTGCGCTTTCATAGTCTCTGCAGAAAAACTCTTTTTCCCTCCAAACTTTTGTTGCACTTGTTCTTTGTTTGTTCATCTTTGCAGGATCAAATGGTCGTTTCAGTTGCAGCTCTGTCGGCAATGAAATTCGACACCGGATTTGACATAGATATGGATTCCTTTGAGAGTAGTGATCAAATATTCAAAGACATACTTGAGCTCTTCAAAGAACAGCAACTAGAGAACATCATGACAACAAGAATTAAGATAGCAGCAGATGAAATCAAAGAATGGTATATACAGCACAGAAGCTGAATAACAACACCATCGTCGGCACGATCTCGGGAAATCAGGTATCTCTTTCACCTGAGGTTTTATCAGAAGTTTTTCAGTTAAGTACAGGAGAAGATAGCATTGATTTGTCTGGAGAATAATTCTCCAATATGCTTGAGAGGATGGGGCATACAGCAGCTAACCCCAACAAGCTTTTGAAGAAAAATCAGTCAGTGGAATACAGATTTTTGGCAGATGTGGTAGGGAAAGTGCTATTGGTAAGCACTCTGCTCATGATACAATTTCCAGGTATCAGCTCTGTTTGATGGGAGCTCTTGTGGACAAAAAGCACCTAAACTGGGGAGAACTATTTTTTGATTTAATCAAAAAGAAAATAAACAAGAGTTTTGTTAATTTTGGTAGAATAATTGGGTTATTTCTTCATGCTAAGTGCCCTGAACTGTTAGTTTCAAGTGGAATGCATATCAATGCTTCCAAGAGGCTCACTTGTGCCTTATTTGGAAAATGGGATAGACAGATTGTCAAGCCCAGCAGACCTACAGCAATTCCATCTTCAGGCACAAGGACTGTTACAGTCACTTCCCCTCAGGTCTCTGCCCCAGCAGAAGAATTGCCTGCCTCTTCTCCTCCTCCTCCACTTGTTTCTACAACCATCTCCACATCAACCACAACAATCACCTCAACCATATCTATCTCTTCCCCCATTACCATTTCATCACCCTTATCTCCTCCAGCCACTTCAGAAACATTCCACCCTTTTCATTATTATCCACCTCTCACCATTCCATCATTCCACCTCCTGGAAGACTCTTTTATGGATGACTCTCCTTCCTCTCCTCCTGAGATTCCATCTACCTCCTCCTACCAACAACTCCTTCAGGATATACTCTCACAACCATCCTTTACTCCATCTATTTCCTCTCCCATATCATCCATCTCCATTCCAGTACCATCCATCTCCACAATCTCTACTACTGAGCCATCCATCCCTATACCTCCTACCACCACACCATCCAACATTATGCCAGCAACATCAACTCCTACCTCTACTCAAGCCCATCTTGAGCATGTAGATCTTCCTGCACTGGCAGACAGGCTGTATGAGCTGCTAGCCCCCAGGTTATCCTCATTGCTGGAGACCACCATGGCTCCACTTCTGAAACGTGTTCAGGAGCTGTCTGACAGGCTATCTTCATTCCTCTCTTCTCAGGCAATCCCTTCCTCTGGGTGCCTTGATCCAGTTCTTACTGAATCCAGGCAGGGGGAGATGCCTAATGAAGTTCTGGAATTGTCTGCTGCTGCTGCTGAAGCCTCAGTTGCTACTCCAGTGTTTGCAGTGGATCTCCAGAGCCTGCTTTCAGTTTTTGATGATGTTTACTTCAACTATCTACCAGTTCAACAGTGTGAAGATCTCTCCAAGGCAATTGTGCCTGTTTCAGTATGTGAGCCAATTTTGCTAGCTTCTTTTATAGAATCTGTCCAAGCTGAGGACAAGGCCACTACTGCTGTTGCTGCTGTTGTGCTTATATCCACTGATATTGAAATGCTGCCTGTTGATATGCCTGCTGATATTGATAATACTGTTGATGAAGAATTGGCCAAATATTTGGATGTACAAGTATCTGAGACTCCTGCTATTTCATCTGCTCCTGCTGAGAGTACTGCTGTTGTACCAACACCTCCTGCCCCTGTTGATCCTGAGAAATCAAAAGTTCAAGAGGAATACATCAAAAGTATAGATGATTTGTATGACAGATCACAGAGTTCTGAAAGTGATCAATTCAATACAGAATCTGATGACTCTACTGGCACTATTGCTAGGAAAAGGAAAGCTAGAAGTAAGGCCATGATGAAGGTCCCTCCTGCAATAGCCAAGGATGTTAATGACATACCCTATTATATTCTACATGACTGTCAGATAACTGAACCTTGGATGCAGTATTCTAAAAACCAGCTAAAGGCCATGAAGAAAAGAAGAAAGTTGGATAAGTATGAGAAAGGATCATCCCAGTTTCCTCCTCCTCCTCCTCCAGATTCAGGATCAGGTGGAGGCTCAGCTTCTCAAACCTCTGCTCCAAAGCAAAGCCCCTCCCAATCTTCACAGAGATATCATCCCAGAGGGCAATATCAAAGAGGTTATCAGTCCAGAAGGGGACAATACAGAGGTAATCAGAGAGAACACAAGATTCAATCAAGACAACAAAGGGAAGGACAAAGACATATGGACTCAACTCAAGGTCCTTTCCCTTATAAACTCAGAGAAACTGTTGATACAAGGACTTCTACTGCTTCAGAAACTATTAATAGATATGAACCTGCAATCCCTTTTGAAGATCCAGAGAACAATCTTTTATCATGGACTGCTAGGATGAAAGAACTTGCTGCCTTAGATCAGTTGAAGAAGGCCAGAGAGCAAGGAAAAGACACTTCCAACATCACTACCTTGTCAGAGCAAAGGAAGGCAGAACTGGAAAGATACGCTTCAAGGAACTTCTTTGACCCAGTGGATTACATGAAACTGCATCCTGAGGCTGTGGTTTTCAGGCCAAGATCTCAAACCTCCTTAGGTGCAGATGATGACAGAAGGTCAAAGAAATAGGCTCTCAATCCCAACAGGGAAATCTTATTTAAGAAAGGAAGTGAAAAGAAGTGATCTCTGTAAGCAGACAGTACATTCATTTTAAAACACTTGCTGATATTCTATCTGAATGTTGCTATGCTGCATGTTCAGCTCTGTTGTTTTAATTTTTTTTTCTGTATTTGCTTTTGTATTTATTACTGAGCTCTGTAAATAGTAATCCTAACCCAAATAAGGGGAGATTGTTGGAACACCCTATTACTAATTTGGGCAACGATCACTATGTTTTTAGGAATTTGGTTTGACCTAGATGTATAGTTGAAAAGGTCAAATTAGAATGAGTCTAGGGCTTAGAACTTAGTTTTGAAGCTGACCCCAGGTCCATTCAAAGATCAAGACTTAGTGCTGAGACAAAGACAATTTTCATCGAGCTCAGTTCGACGAAACGTCGAACTCCGTTCGACGATCTCTGAGCTCAACTCTGCTAAGTCGTCGAACTCCGGTCGACGATCTTCGAGCTCAGATCGACGATCTGCCTTCAGCTAGTTTCCAAGTCACTGAGCTCAATTCGACGATCTTCTAGCTCAGTTCGACGATCGTAAAGCTCAGTTCGACGTTTTCTGTCTGATGTTCAAATCCAATCTTTGAGCTCAGATCGACGTTTTTCTGAGAGATCGACGACTTTAAGGATTCAAATTCAGACGGCCTTTGGAATGTTTTTCAAATTCTCTCAGCATTTATTTCAAGAGATTTGTTAGCCGTTTTCATTTATTCTGGAGCAAGTTTCAAAAGATTTTTCAGAGAATGTTTATTGGACTTTCCTCCAGAAGACAAAATATTTATGGAAGACATTTATGACTGCTAACGGCTATCTTGGACAGAGGATCATCAGAGAATAATATATTCAACAGCAGATCAAGATTAAGAATTGCTCAATACAGACATACACAGGATAGTCAGATCAACTCAGAGAAAAATCAAGTGATCAATCCTGAAGAGTTAGATTGAAAATTAGCATACTGAAAAGTGTTCATAGCTTCAACATCAAAAACTCCAGACAACTCATATTTCAGCCTCTGCTGAAATCATCTTCTGCTGGAGATCTGAAGCTTCTGAAGGCCTATCACCCAAGCAAAGCTTCCACTCCTGAACTATTCTACATCTCAGGGGGAGTTTTGACAACACAATCAATCCACTAAGTCTTCTCTCAGTGATTGAGACAGAGAAGACAACTTCACCTCTTCTTTTTTCTTTTCCTGCTGTAAAAGGGTTATCAAAACTCCCTTCAAAAGTTTTGATTCTGGTTCTGAGATCCTTGTCAAAACTCAGTGGTGGCAAGACACCTTATCAAAAAATCTAGTTTGGTTTTTGAGCACCTTATCAAAAGCTCATTGGTGCCCAGGACACCTGATCAACTCTTCCTGCAGTGGATTCCTACCAAGGGTGGTAGAAGAGTAGATGTACCCAGATTTTTGGGGAACCACTATAGATCCTTGTGTCTTCTGGTTACTTGTGTATATTCTTTGCTGTGTGCTGTGATTTTTATTTTACTGCCTTAGTTTTATTTCTACAGCAGAGCACCTTACACCTATACATAAATTAAGTCTTTACTGTTTTGCAATTTTAAATTGTAAATTTACTTTAAAATACTATATTCACCCCCTCTCTAGAGTTGAGATAGATCTTTCTCTCACTTTCACAAACCATAATCTCACCGACGATAGGGTCTCCTGTTCACAATCAGACATAGCATCTGTTGAATTTCAAAATCTTGTTCTCGATCGATTTGATCGGATTGGGGTTCAGTTTGACACCCTTAAGGGCGACATTGCTAGGGTTAACACAAGGGTCGATCAGTTAGAGACCCCTAGAGGTCGAGCGACTCCTCCCCCTGACGAGGGGCCTACCGAGGATCCACGAGATGCTACCCCTCCCGAGAGACGCGGTAGAGACATTCCTCGCCAAGACCCTCTTCCTCCCACGAGAGGAAATTTCCATCGTGGTTACGAGTATCGGTAAGACCCAGGGAGGAATCACCCCCCCCCCCCCCCCAATGCACCTCATCTACCACCCCTACCTAGTTGTAGTGATCGAGCCCAACCCGCACGATACAATTATGACTATGATGATCAGTACGATGACTACCGTGAGCCACGCCACGGGATAACTCCACAAGAGGATGATATCACTCAGTGAATCCGCATTGACGCACCCTCCTACGACGGTCACCTGGACCCGAAGGCATTTTGCGATTGGCTTATGAATATGGATCACTACTTTGACTGGTTTGAGATGAGCGACGAGAGGCATGTGCGGTTCACTAAGATGAAGTTGATTGAAAAGGCAAAAATTTACTAGTCGAGCTTGGAGAGATCACTTGAGCGGGACAGATATTACCCAAAACCAAATGGGACGAGATGAAACAACTAAAAGTTAAATACCACCGTGCTTCATATCGTGACTAGCTTTTAGATCAGTTATATGCACTACGACAGAGGACCCTTTCCGTTGCGGAGTACATGTCACGTTTTGATGAGTTAGTGGCCCGTAATGATATTCTGGAGGAGCTCATTGCCACTGCATCTCATTTTCGGATTGGACTTAGGGCTAACATTCGTAGGGAACTGATTCCCTATAAGATTGAGACGGTAGAGCGGGTTTTCAGCTTGCGCTGAGTATGAGCAATATTGGTGCACTGCTGGACTGAAACAGGTCACCTCTCGACCTGATGCCACCACGGCTAGGAGACCCACTTCTGTCATGGCCACTGCCACCCCTAGCACTCCCGTAGATGTGATGGGGAAAGCTATTGCCTCTTGACTCCCCAAGACTAAGGGCGTCCAATAGTATCGGTGTTCTGGTAGAGGGCACTTCGCGACGCAATGCCCGACGAGAAATTTACTGAATGAGGAATCAGGCAAGCCCAACACTGAGGTTGAGGACACCGCCATTGAGGGGGCTACGACCGTTGTAGAGGGATGGGAGAGTGACGTTGAGAGCTCGCTAGAGTAAGTATTCATGTGTCGCCTTCTGTACACCACACGTGTCGAGGAGAATTGATGTCACGTGTTAAGGAAGATCCAACATGTGTGTTTTCTTCGATAGGAAGATTACCCTTACCTCAACCCATCCCAGGGATCCTCCTAATGGAAAGACTAAGTCATCTGTTAGTGCAGAGTCATCGAGACCTCTGCATGTCTTAAGGAATGATAACTTCATGAGAGAGAGCTTAGAGGCAGGGTTTATGTTTGTAGTGGCAGCCACGATGAATGACTCTTGAGATCTCAACTGACACTGAGATTACTGATCCATAATAAGTATGCGAGTTACTGGAGGACTACGTAAATATTATGCCTGAGTAGCTCCCCGATGAGCTTCCTCCATTGAGAAACATATAACATGTGATTGATCTGGCCCCATGGGCATCTTTGCCCAATTTACCCGATTATTGTTTGAATCCGACCGAACACGCCAAGCTGAAACGACAAGTCGATCTTCCTCGGAAGATTTTCATACGAGAGACCCTGAGCCCCTGTGTCGTACCGGCCCTTCTAACCTAGAAGAAGGACGGGAGCTGACGCATTTGCTAGTCATCCCATCAATAAAATCAAAAGTAAAGTATTGTTTTCCCATTCCCCGCCTCGACGACCTTCTGGACTCGATGGTTGGTGTCAAGATCTTTTCAAAGATCAGCCTGCGTAGTAGGTACCATTAGATTAGAGTTAGAGAGAGGGATGCATGGAAGACGGCCTTCAAGACGAAGGACGACTTGTATGAGTTGCTAGTTATGTTGTTCGGACTATCAAACGAGCCTAGCACGTTCATGAGGGTGATGACACAGGTCCTGCAGCCCTACATGGGCAAATTTTTGGTAGTGTATTTTGATGATATATTGATATACATATACAGTCAGGGCCGCACCGAGCACTTGCACCACATTCGCCTTGTATTTGAGCTCCTACGGAAGGAGCATCTCTACATCAATTTGAAGAAGTGTTCATTCATGTTCACATCTGTTCACTTTCTGGGATATATAGTTTCCGGCTTTCCGCTTCTAGTATCTCAGTTGACCCTGACAAAGTCAAATCCATCCGTGAATGGCCCGTTCTGAAGAACATTCATGAGGCACGTAGTTTTCATGAACTTATCACCTTCTATAGGAGGTTTGTCTGAGGCTTTAGATCTATCATGACTCCCCTTTACGAACTGTCTCCGTAAGGGTGAGTTTGTGTTGACGAAGGCCGCCACTTGGGTCTTCGAGGAGATTAAGGAGAGATTGTCTTCCGCTCCTGTCCTACGCTTACTGGATTTCTCCAAGGCTTTCAAGGTGGTCTGTTATGGCATCAGGAGTTGGAATTGGTGTGGTACTTAGGCTCTGTTTGGATGGGTGGTGAGACGCTGGTGTGGGAACAGCCGCTGCCGCAAGGCGGGAAAACAAACGCCTTTCCCCCACGCGCGCACGACGTTTGCTCCCGCTCTCCCTATATGGAACGGAGAAACAACTCTCTTCCCAACCGCAGCCCCCCCTCCGGTTCCGAACTCTAGTCGCGTTTACTGGGTTCCCAGTCACCTCCGCCCTACCAAACAGAGCATTAGTTAGGAAGATCATCCAGTTGCCTACTTCAGTGAGAAACTGAACGACGTCCGACAAAAGTACTCCAATTATGAACGGGAGTTCTATACCATCGTTCATGCACTTGTTACTAGCGCCATTACCTCTTGCATAAAGAGTTTGTTGTGTATTCTGACCATCAGGCTCTAAGGTATATCGACTCGCAAAAAAAATTAGGCCATCGTCACGCAATATGGGTAGAATATATGCAGGATTATCATTACGATCTCAATCACCAACCGGGTGTTGAGAACAAGTCGGCTGACTTCTTGAGTCACCGAGTCAGCATCCTCCACACTATAAACACTCGATTTGTGGTCTTTGAGTATCTAGTTTATGATAACCCAGAGTGCCCAGATTTCAATGACATTTATACCGGTCTATCATAGGACCCTTCTGACCTTTGTGAGGATTATACGATTTCTGACGTGGACTATTCATGGGGTCTTGCCTCTGCGTTTCTCAGACATCTCTCTGAGATTTCCTCATTTGGGAGATGAACGCAGGCGGAGCAGCGGGGCACTTAGGGTGAGACAAGACGATTGCATTAGTCGAGGATCATTTCTTCTGGTATGGCCTGAAGATGGATTAATAAGGGTTATTAGACAGTGTTGAGTCTGTCAAACCACGAAGGGATCTCATCAACTCACTGGGCCAATCACCGTCCACATCTTCAGGTCCTGAAGGATGCACGAGGAGGGAAAAAAATTATAGGACAATTCATAGAATTTGTAAGGTGACTAATAGAAAGGAGGTTGCGGGTGAACTTAGGAACATGAAGCACCAGAGAGAGGGTGAGGGAGGAGAAGGGAATGAACCCTTTCCCGACAATGGGAGACAAGGATCCATCAGCAAAGCTCATTTTGTCCCTACCAGACAAGAGTGTAAGACACAAAACCTGTAGCGGAACTATTCATGTGGTCAGTGGCGCCGGAATCAATGATCCACTAGGTAGAAGAGCAGGCGGTGGCGGAGTGAGCACCTGGAACTCCCTGATGGGTATATGAAGAGCCGGAAGGCTTGGATGAGCGGTCAAGCATGAAGCGGAGGAAAGTAAGAATATCCAACGCAAAAAGGGCAGAAGGAACCTCGGGGCCATCAGGGCCTCCATAAGGGGCAGGAGCATCAACAACATCATAGAGATTAGCTGAGCGGGACTGCCACGAAGTGCGACCAGAGCCACGACTGCCACGAGGAGCAAGACCCCCGCGAGGAGGAGGAAAGTCATGAACCTAAAACAAGTGTCCTGAGCATGTCGAGCTTTCCCACAATAATCACATGTCAAATGATCCTTGCCAATAGACCTGGACCTAGTGTCACGAAGAGAGCAGCCACCGAGACTGAACCAGGTAGCAAGGGTAGAGCCCTCAGCAATAGTGTCTAGTAGACGAATTTGTTGGCGATCATATACTTGCTGAACCAAACTATACACCTCAGGCAAGGAAGGCAGAGGAGAGCAGTCAAGAATCTAAACACTGATTGGGATCAAGATCACGGTGAAGACCATGAAACTCGAAGATCCGGTTGTGTTCCTCCCAGGCACGGACCAGCACCTCATCATTCGGGGAGACAAGAGTAAGAGAATCGATATGGTCATACTTTTGGTAAATCTGGGTAACCTCCAAGTAGTAAGTCGCGCGCGGGGGGGGGGGGGGGGGGGGCATCCCCTTGGCGAAAGAGAAAGATCCGACGCCGCAATTGAAAAAATTGAGCGGCATTCCCACGACAAGAGTAGGTAATCTCGGCCCACTACCAAATGTCGGCCGCAGTGTCCAGAAAGAGGTAGTTGCGATCAATAGACTCCTGCATAGAGTTGGTCAGCCATGACATCACCAAGGAGTTCTTAGATTCCCATTGGAGCCAAACTGGAGAGATAGTAGAGGGTGCCCTAGTAGTACCACTGACGTAGCCAAAGATACGATGGATCTTGGCGGGCCAGAGTAATGGAACGAGCCCGCAGGAGATAATTGGTTTCATCCAACTTAATGGTAGTGATCTGTGGAGTCCCGTGATCATGGGTGGCACGAAGAGATCCACTAGAAGACAGGATCTTGAGGAGCACTTCTAACGGAGGACACATCTGGAGTTTCACCACTTCCCGACATAGCAACCGAGGAAAGGAAACCACCGGGCTGCTAGAGAAGAAAAAACTCCCTAATAAAAAGAGGGGAAGCAACGGAGGAAGATACATCCCCGCAAGAAGAGATAGCGGGCACCGGAAGAGCAATCACGGACTCAAGCTTGCATAGATCCGGCGCCAAGAAGGGCTCAAATAGCCATTCGGAGAATACGGCGCTGACTGGCGACGCTGCTGAGGGGCTAACTAGCGCTATTGCGGGGCTAACTAGCACTGATGCGGGAGCGGAAGAAGCTACTGCAGGGATAACTAGCGCTGGTGCGGGGCTAACTGGCGCTGGAGAGGACGTCGACTGGCACTGGAGACGGAAGCCGCTGCTTTTGGGAGGACTGGCACTGGAGTCGACGCTAACTGGCGCAGAAGACGGGAGCTACTCCAATAAAAAACTGCTCAGGGGCAAGCGGAAGTCGAAGGAGGAGATGCGGAAGTCACGAGAGACACGGAATACATGGAAACCGCGAGCGACAAAGCGCGACGGCGGAGAAAGACGGATGAGGGAAAGGCATGAATAGGAGAATAAGTTATGGCTCTGATACCATGTTGGAGAGTAGGAAATTGAAATCACCTTAAGGAAAGGAGGCTCTCTCCTGTATATAAGAGAGAAAATACAAAGCAATAAAGGAAAAAAATACAAGGTAAAACTAACATAATTCCAACAGATACATACACTCATAAATTCCAATACCCTTCGAAGTGTCCAAGAGCACACCCAAAACACAACATCTCATGAAACAACTCCATGCTAGGACCGAATAACGGTCGTAGCATCAAACCTTCCATCTACCCTCATGCCACTAGCTACAACTGGCAGTGCCATAATATCGATTGCTAATCAACTCCGCAAAACAAGAGTCAAACTGAAGCATATTACAACTTTCATAATTGATTTGTTAACAGTATCATCTCGTGGGACTATATTTCCCGCAACAAAGTTGATGATAGTCATTTAAATGGCGGGGCATTGACTAAGATTAGAGGAGCCATGTAAGAGCACATGATGTTGATAGGAATGAGCATACCTTACAGGAAGTGTATGGAGCGCCGCTGGAATGACGTGGGATGAAGCAAAGGCTTAAAAGTTAAAAGAAACCCTTGGACATAGTTACATGGTGTTTAAATGATTTCATGGATACTTCTGTATATGGAAATAGTTGATGATCAAGCATTTTCCCAAGACTTGGGTTGCACCAAGTAATTACCCCAAATTTTAAAACAAATGAAAGCACTTGCAATGAAACTTACATACCATATCAAGGTGTTTGTCACAGTATCCTTAAGTGTCATACAACTAAAATAATACAGAGATTTCAAGCAGTTCAAGTAATGCATGAAAATATAAATGTTAATTACGATTTTGGTATTTTTTTAGTTGCAAGTAGGTAGAATTGAAAATTATAGAGGCATTCTTCTTGATCTTTCTGCTAAAAGTAAATGGTCATCTTTCTTTTCAATAATTAAAAATGTTTTCATTTCAACATGATATCGGAGCCCTAATAGCCACATATCTATTGTGGTACCTCTTTAACCAGAAAGACCGCTCTCTTGGATTTTCTTAAGTCTCAGCGGTGAGACAAGCTCTAGCCGCCTATCCGCAAATCTCCTCATCACGGAAGCCGTCGGAGAGAAGCCAATCAGACTCAGAGTTGACCGTCTAGCCGCGCGGTCAGGTTGCCGCCCTCCTTTTTGTCCTCCTTGTATCTGGTCACCGCCGCCCGTTTCTCCTGTACCCGGGCAACCGGTGAACTTAGCTCTACCCTCTTGGGCAGGCCCCCGAGCCTACAAATAAGCGTGAACAGTACTGTCTAGTGGAGAAAGTTCGAATCCCCAAGCTTGTCGTCTGTGGCAGCGGTTTCGAACTTAGCCTCTAGCGGTCATCTGTTCACTCGGGTTCTTTCTCTTAACCGTTGTAACCCTCTTTTCTTAATAAAGGGAAAGCCCGCCGCAGAGTGGCATTTGCCGCAGCCGGCGAACTCTGGTGTTGTCGCTTCTAGCGGCCTCTCTCTCTCTCTAGCCGCATTCTCTAACCGCCAGTAGGCGGATACTCAATAATCTCACCTCCCTTACCCCCGCTACCAGTTCGAACGTCGTCACTCGAACGTGCACTTTTGGCATCAACAGTACCGACACTCGCCGTCAACCAACTCTCGTAGCACTTCAAACACCAATCCACATATCCTTCTTCATCTTCTCCATCCTCTGTCGATCTCCTCCATCGAGCCTGCCATGATCGAAGAGTTGTGAACTATGCGTAAAGCAATGATCGGAAACAAGGCCGATCGTCTTTGAATGGAAACCTAGGTTATCGGACACCATCGAATCCCCCTGATATTTTTAGAAATGTTTTGCTTCTCCCTCATCTATCACATACTAAGAGGATATTCTATTGATTCACTCGATCTTTCTTAATCATTGTTTTAGTGTTTTTCTCCTCTAATTGTTTGTCATCCAATGCTTCAGACCTTAAGGGTTTAATGCACTAGGATATTGGATGGTCTTATTAGTAGTGTCAACATATTTTTTTGGCCATGAAGATTTTCCGGCAATTTTCTGGTGGTTTGTTTGACCTAATCTGAAATTTCTCAGAATTTTTAGCTTCACTTATCTCATTATGTCTAATGTGGTTGATTTTCATGATAGATCTCAACTCACTGGATCTACCTGGACTAAGTATGATCATACCACTCATCAAATTACTATTATTCGTCTTGATACTACCAACTATTTTTCTTGAACTTGTTCTATTTCTCTAGCTCTTAGGAGTCGACGATTGTTTGGCTATGTGAAATGTACTATTAAGGAGCCAGCAAAGACTACATCCAGTTGGGGATAATGGAATTCAGAGAACTCATTGGTCAAGTCTTGGTTGATTAATTTCATGCAGGAGGCTATTGCATGAAATTATCTATTCTTGGATACCGCTACAGAGATTCGAAGCTCAGCTGAATTCACATACTCCCAAAAAAGAAACACATCTCAAAAAAATTAGTTACAAAGGAAGATCCTTCTCCTCCGGCAGAGCGATCGACTATCATCCGCTATTATTTGAAGTTCACCCAGCTATATCACGAGTATGACTATTTTGACTCTCTCTCAACCCTACTTGCTCAGCTGATGCACTCAATGTCCGTGTTTGTCAAGTTCGGAACAGTTTCTGAGTTTCTAAATAGTTTACACGGGGATTTCGATCAGATCATAGTTCACATCTTTGACCTCACTTATGTCCCTTCTTTGAAGAGATCTATCGCATTGTTCAAGTGGAATATGACCGTCAATAGTCTTGGAGTTTAGAGGTCACCTCTTTGAGTTTAAACCCAGACCTACTGACAAAGACCACCTGTTGTGGCAGAAATCGGCTACTCATGATACTTGCTTCAAATTGCATGGTTTCACACATCTAGAGGTGATATGGTACCTCGTGGTGGTCGTGGTCGTGGCAGAACTCCGAAGGTATTGTTGAAAGGTTCAAGGAACGATTGGTGGCCGAGGCCTATATAGCATAGAGATGGGGATGGGATACGGGATACGGGATACGAAAGAGATGCGGGAAACACAATTTTTCAAAAAACTAGGATGCGGGAAATGTTATTAATAATAATTATTAATTAATATGAAAAAAAGACAACTAACAAACTAAGTGTAAATATCTTGAATTATAAAGAGAAAATTTATAAGACTACAACATATATATTCTATATTATATATCATTTGCATTTCATATAATGACATAATGCCAATTAGAAATATAGAAAAGAGTCGATGAGACAAGCAATATAAAAGACCAATCAACAATATGCCACATGTCCACATCATTACATAAATTGATAAATGTTTCAATTTTTCATTACATTACAACACTCAAGCCTTTATCCCACTATAGCGGGGTCGGTTATATGGATCCTTTGTCGCCATTGTGCCCAATCTTGTGTCATAATCTCACTAATGCCTAAGTACATCATGTCTTTCCTTATAGTTTCATTCCAAGTCTTTATTGGTCTACCCCTCCCTCGTTTAACATGCCTAGTGACTAGACTCTCACAACGCCTAACAGGTACCTCTAATGTTCTCCTTTGTACGTGTCCAAACCATCTTAGTCGAGCTTCTTGCATCTTCTCTGCAATTTGTGCTACTCTTGTCTTATCCTTGATACAATCATTCCTAATTCTATCCAGTCTCGTGTGTCCACAATCCACCTAAGCATTCTCATCTCCGCAACTCCCATTTTTTGCTCATGTACACAATTCACTGCCCAACACTCAGAACTATAGAGCATCGCTGGTCTAATCGTAGTACGGTAACATTTTCATTACATTCACATACAAAATATCAATAATTTTAAAATTAAACATTTTCTTCAATATATCAACATCATCATCTTTTTCCACAATCGAGAGCTTCAACCTTAGTTCATCAAGCGATATATTAGCTATCAAGTCATGGCATAGATAAAAAATGGTTAGGACATGCCATAAATATCCAAAACAATTATCCATTGGTCTTTCCCATTGAGAAAATAACATACGGGTCAAAGAAGAATGGAAAGAGGTATACAAAGTTTAACCTAAACAGGGGATGGAAGCTTTCATGACGGCGGGGGAAGTTTTCCCAAAGGCGTAGATGGTTGACATTGAGCGAAGAGGGCGACGTCGCACCTGAGATGACTGTCACCTGAGAGTGCTTCCACGAAGAAGAGGGTGACGTCGCGGGAGGAGCGTGGTTGCAGCATAAACAAGAAATGAGGACTTCTGTAAACCTAAATAGGTGTCCGCGTGATTACAATCCGACCGTGTGATTACAAGCCGACCGCACAATACTTCAAAAGTTGGGAGTCGCATATCCAAAAAGCGGTATACACGACTCCGTAATATTTATTTAATATAAATAGAAGTTGTGTTTCCAACAGTTCAGAAACGCATTTTTCAATGTTTTCGAACGTTTATCTTATCTGATACGCGTTCGAGCCGATATGCGAGGCATTTTTAAGTATTTGTGCATCATAGGCAAAGGCTACACTCAAACTTATGGTATTGATTCCCAAGAGATATTTTCTCCAATGGAAAAAATGAATTCAATCTGTGTCTTGGTGGGATTTACAAAAGCTGGATGTAAAGAATGCATTCCTTCAAGGTGAGTTAGAAGAGGAAGTCTATGTGTCAATGCCTCCGGGTCTTGTCCCTAACGGCTCCAAAGGGAAGGTTTGGAAATTGAAAGTCATTTTGGAGTAAAACAATCTCACGAAGCGTGGTTTGGGAGATTTCACAGTCATGAACTCTTTAGGCTATACCCAAAATAATGTTGATCACACATTATTCATCGGACGAAAAGAGATGAAGGTGACTCTTTTTATTTTGTGTTGATTATATGGTTATTACATGTGATGACCTTGAAGAGATCCATGCTCTAAAGATAAAACTTGCTAGCGAATTTGAAGTGAAAGATTTGGGAAGTTGAGATATTTCTGGGAATTAAGGTAGCCAGATCAAAATATAGGACTCATAAGTCACAGCGAAAGTATTCCCTTAACTTAATTGAGCAGAAAAGAATGAGCAGTTATAAGTATGTTGATACCCCTATTGAAGTCAACCACAAACTAGGAAGACATGATGGGGAGTTAGTGGAAGATATTAAGAGTTATAAGAAGTTGGTAGGAAAATTGATCTATCTGTCTCATACCCGCTCTACCATTGCATATCCACTGAGGGTTGTAAGTCAATATATGAATTCCCCTAAGGTCAGACATCTTCATGATATCCCCAGAATTCTAAGGTATTTGAAGAACTCCCTGGTAGAGGAATCCTATTCTCACCTGGTAATAACTTAAAAATTGATTTATATACTGATGTGGACTGGGTTGGACCAGTTGGTAATAAAAGATCCACAATAGAATGTTGTTCTTTTGTTGGAGCTAATTTGGTCAACTGGAGAAGTAAGAAACATGTTGTAGCTCGTTCTAGTGATGAAGCTGAGTTTAAAGCCAAAGCTAATGGAATATGTAAGGGAATGTGGCTTCGTACTCTCATGAATAATCTTGGCTTACTGGAAACTGGCCCCTTCAATTTGTATTGCGATAACAAAGTTGCAATCAATATTGCTCATAACCCCAGTATGACTGCACCAAGCATGTCGAAGTTGACCAACAATTAATTAAAGAAAATACTATGAAAGAAATTGTGTGTACTCCTTTCATACACTCGGAGGGGCAACTTATCAATGTTCTTACTAAGATATTGAACGAAAAATTATTCGTAAATTTCATTAGCAAGTTGGGTATGAATAGTATTGCATGCCCAACTTGAGGGGGTGTTAGAAGTATTAATACGGTTTTTTTCATGTAATACTCTTACTATAAGTAGAGGGCCCCCTTTCTTTTCAACAATTAACACGGTTTTCCTTCCAACCGGTATATATATATATATAAATATATATCTTTATTATATAAATGAATATAGCTATTTGAGAGCACACCATCATTTTCATTTCTGCCGTCCGATCGAATTTCTTCAAAGATTATCCACCGTCGGATCATTACGCAAAATGCGGATGGAATAATTCAAATCCCGCCATCATTTCCCACGGGGTAGCACACCACGCGGAAAGGAGATATCATTTCACACGTCCTCTCCGCCGAAAGCAGCAGCCTCACCACGCCGATATCATTTCCCCCTCCTGCTTGATTTCCTTTCATCTGCTTCGCCTAGGTCGTTCTTCTCCTTGCGACCAGTTCCTCTCCCTATCTCCATTTCGAGCAACCACCTCCCCTCCCCCCACCCCACCGCCGGGATTTGCGCCAGACTTTGTGTTGGAATCGAAGCACAACACCTGCTTCCCCTCCGGTAAGCTTTTCTTCTTGGTTTTTTTTTCAAGTTTCTTCTTTATTTTTTTCAAGCATTTCTTCTCTGTTTTTTAGGCAAGAAAGTTTCTTCTCTGTTTTTTTTTCAAGCTTTTCTTCTATGTTTTTTAGGCAATATCTGTTTTTTAGGCCGATTTTAAGCAAGATCTGTTCTCTTCTTCTTCTTCTTCGCAGGACTCTGCGCTGCAATCGAAGCACAACACCTTCTTCCCCTACGGTATGCTTCTCTTCGTTTTTGTTTTTCATGTTTCTTCTCTTTTTTTGAAGCTTTTCTTCAATGTTTATTTAAACCTTTTCATGTCTGTTTTTTTCAAGTTTTTCTTCTCTGTTTTACAAGGTTTGCATGGATTTAAATCCGTGTGGTTTTGCAGTTATACATAGTCAAAAATATACAGTTTCTCATCCGAGTTGATTTTGGTTAAGTTTAACTGTTTAAAGAAAACACTGTCACTTTGATTTTTTTCCTGTTTTGTTAGATCTCTGCTCCCTGCCATCCAGTCCCGTTCACATCGTCGAAGCCGGCAGCCGTGTCACTGCAAAAGCACACTTCTCGCTGAAGGCCGCAACTGAAGCTCTCTCTATTGGGTATGTTTCCTTCCTGATCTTCACCTTTACTACTTCGGCACCCCCTGCTTTTCCAAATGGCCATAATTTGTTTCAATTTTGTTTTTGGTTCATTACAAACATACTTAAGTGCTTATATCTTTTCAAATACATATGGTGAGTAAATCATAGCTATTAGATTTAGTACATAATATTTGACGTGGAGTTTGACGTGAAGCTTTTATGTTTGCGCCTATTTTGTGCTTTTCCACGACATCTGCAGTCGTGCGCACAGAATTTAAGTGAGAAAATGTCATAGAACTAACAGAAAGAAGGCAAATTAGGGGTTGTGCGCTGACAGGTCCATTCAAAGAGTGCGGATTTTATCTCGGATCCATCACCTTAAAATGAAAACATGAGCAATTAGATTAGCAATCTGTTTCTGTAATATATGTATGAACCACATTAAGCAGAGAATTGGCAGAACTAGATTGATAAAATTTTAGAGTATAAGAGAGTCTCAAAACAAGTAAACAAATGTTTGTTAGAGCCTTATTACAATCAGTATATGCAATTTTAGCATAACAAAGAAAGATTAAACTAGCAATATTCCACATTCTAAGTTCTTTCAAAAGAGTTTGGGTAAGTGTTGTGTGTTGACTGTTGAGCCACACGAAAGTGTTGTGTGTTGACTGTTAATCCACATGAAAGTGTTGATTTACTCTCGTATTGAATAGAAGAAACATATGCCCTTGCCATGAACTAGAGTTTTGGGGTTGCCAAAGATCAGTTCCACCATCATCATTGCTCTCTAACAAGTGGTATTAGAGTTTGAATGATCAGTCGGAATCAAGTATGTTCATGGTGTTTGTGGCTCTCATGGGTCTCGGATGCTTCATGAAGGTATTTGGAGCACACCATCCGTATCATTTCTATGGCGCGACAAATCTACTAATTCATATTTTCCACTTTTTTGATTTTGACGATGTTAAGATTTGCAAATCTGCTAATTATTTTGATTTTGACGATGTCAGAACCCTTATTTTCAATTCATATTTTCCAAATTCATATTTCCAATTAATATATCCAAATCTTAACCATCGTGATAGGTTTTCGGCATTTCAAATTTGATAGGTTTTTGGCATGAGTCTTTGGTTATTTTTACCAATCTCCAAATTTATTTTTATAGGTTTTCATGTTTTTTAGCTTCATGTGTTTGATTCAAGTTCTCCAAATTCATATTTACACCCTAAACTTGAATCATGACATGCGTTTTTTAGATTTACCTCCAGAAAATGGTGTTAAATATGAGCATCGAGAACTTTATGCTTTGTTTTTAAGATTTGGAATAAGGGTTCTGACACTCGGCGACTTAGGTCATCTTATGACGCAAACAATGATTCTAATTTTGCACTTACTCCTCACTTTCAGAAAATGAGCAATAAAATCATCTAATAGAAAGAGAAATAATGAAATAACAACAACATTGCAATTTGGCATCATCTAATAGCAAGTTCTCATGATCTTCATGACCAAGTTCAAGAATAAATACTGTTGCAAATCTTCAAGCAATCAATAGGAAAAGCTATACGAAAATTAAGTAATCTTAGATTTAAAAAAACTGAAGGCAAATAGAAGGTGATTCAAGGGTTCAAATTCCGTTCAGTTCATAACTTCCAAATGGAAAAATATCCCCTAAAAATGTATTTTAGTGGAGTCTTTTTTGGCAAGAATTTATGAAACTGTACGATTGTCTCATTTGCGTGTCTATGTGTACATATATACATTGTTATATATTTGATTTACTTAGTGCAACAAGTTAGAATGCGTGTTTCCACTGTTGTGTTTATACAATAAATGTGTTGTCTCCTGAGATTTTTTACATTGCAAATATGAACTTTGTCCTGAGCTTTTTTCATTGCAAGTGCAAGTAAGATGGTGAGGTTGAAGTGTTGCGATCCTTTTCTGGTATTATTTAGAAATGTGTTACAATCATATTCCTTTGTTGTTACTTCTTAAAATTAATGTTCCATATCAAAGACCTATGATGGTGAGGTTGAAGTGTTGCGTATAGGAAAGGACAATGTCACCCCCCCCCCGAACAATGTTCGCCCCCCCCCCCCCCCCCTTAAAATGTCGCCGCCCCTACACAATGTCGCCGCCCCCGAACATTGTCGCCGCCCCCGACCATTGTCGCCGCCCAAGAACAATGCCGCCCACGACCCATGACGTTGCCAAGCGGGCGAAGCCCGCAGCGACGCATCGAGAACGGGCGGAACCCGTTCGAACATGCTAGTATATATATAAAAAAAAATATATATATATATATATATATATATAAATAGATATATGTATATATACATGTATGTATGTATGTAAATATATATATATGTATATATATATATGTATGTGTGTATATGTAAGTGTTTGTATAGCATGTTTGCCATAAATATAATAATGCTAAAGATGGAAAATTGATAGTATGCTTGAAGGAATAAATTCTCAATGTTTATTGATGGAGCACGCACCTTGATCAGATTCAAGTGCATACAAAGCAAGCCCGCAGGACAATTTGTCCAGGAAACTAAGCGAGCCATAAACAAATCCACAGCCATTAAGATCTTTCCCAACAAGCATGCTTTGCATGCTGATACCTGTAACCTGCGTTCAAATAAAAAACCAAATGAGTATGTGACACAGCATAGGAGTGGAAGTGAAGTGCGGCTTTAAAATGTAACTCTAAGTATGGTGCCAGGTAATTCTAATGACACTTAAATGACAAATACACAAATGAGTTGATCCAACGAATTTAGCCAATAGCAAGTACTGGTATAAAATTTTACAATTAGTGAAGACGTTTGCAAATTCATTCTAAAATGGATTAGATTTGAGTGAAGTACTGCTAATTAAATGCGCAATTAGAATAGGTTCTGCAAATCAAGATTAATCAACAGGAACAAAGTACGATAATGAATGCCCAACCATAATCATATAAATTTGGTCCACAACCATAAATAAATGGTCAATAACAAAATAAAAACTAAGAACTCAAAAGGTTGGGGCTGTAGGTAGTAGATGTAGAGATTTGGTGTCCACAGAGTAACAGGGCTGATGGACATGTACGTGGAAGCTGTTTAATGTCTGTTTGGAAGTGTAGTAGATAGATGAAGGGGCTGGATGGGGATGCAATGGCTGGAGGAAGCCTGGTGGGGTTCAGCTAGGATTGGAGTGGAGAGGGGAAGAACAGTTGGGTTAGGGAGGGGATGGACTGGAATCTTCCAGGTCCAGTCCAGCCTGGAAGGGTGCTGTGAGGAATGGGCTGGAGGGAGCAGGGGCGGCCAGAGGTTGGGTGTGCTGGACAATGAGAGGTTGAGGGTAATGAATGCCTACATGTGTTCGTCCAGGGCTAGGATGGCGGTGGGGAGTGTCTTCTGGAGCAAATTTGAGCAGGACAGTTCAGTTTTGGGGAGGGAGATGGGAGGCCAGCTGGAAGTGTATTAGAAGAGGTGGGGGTGACGGCGTCTGTATGGGTGCTGTTTGGAAGGGGAGGCTGGGCAACTTTAGGGTTGGGAGGGGTGAAAACACAAGAAACAAAGGAAATAACCTTCAAATTAAAATCTGTGATAATCCTCAAAACAACCTCTAACATAACTAGGCTAACTATTTTGGCAGCTAAGATCGTGCCTTCATAAGAATTGTCCGGTCTCTCAAAATAAAATGCCAAAATTAAATAGAAATGCATAAGAATAATAAAACGTCACTCCGGACGCGTCATCCATTTGGGCGTGTTAAGATGGTTCCGTAATAATTCGTGAATCTATCCCAAATCTCGTGTTCCAATGCGTCGGGATGGTCCCCATAGTTGCAACAATATAGGAATGAGAGAGAGAACACAAATTAAAATTTTGCATCAAAATGCAATATTCCACAAATAAAAAGTACAACAATTGAGGAATGAAATTTAGTTTAGAAAGATGATATTTGATGAATTTTAGCAAACTAGAGCAAAACTTTTCACCCAAAATGCTCGATATGGATGGTTCCTATCAATGTTCAACTAAGAAAACATTTTTTTACAAAAATTCAGTCCATTTAACTTTCAGAAGATTTGATAGAAAACAAGTTCATCATAAGATACCTATTTTTTAGGTTACGGGGGTCGATGTTACTTCGGGCACCCCGACAACGGAGAGGGGGGGGGGGGGGGGGGGGCGCGGATGGTTCCTGTTGCCCCACCAACCCCTGACCCGGGGACCGTAGCAGGCCTTGCAGACCGTACACCCCAACTCATCTCCACGCCCAGTATAAGCGCAGCGGGATGTTGAGGCTGGGGCTCCGATCCCCAAGCCCTCCTTGACAAGAAGACTTAAACACGGCCCTCATCCCCAACTGAGATGCGTGTTTAAGGCTTCTTATCAAGGAGGTTCTGGGGATCAAGCCCCAACCTCAACCCCTTGTCGCTCTTATACTGGGCGCGGAGATGGGTTGGGGTGTACAGTCTGCAGGGCCTGTTACGGTCCCCGGGTCGGATGAGGGTCAGTGGGGCAGCGGAACCAGCCGTGAGACCCTAAGGTTACCTAGTTGCCTCCAGGTGCCAGGGTGCCCGAGTGGCATGGACCCCGTAACAACATACAGGCATAACGAAGAGGTTTGCTGAGATTTTAAAAAAATGGAGTTGCATCATACCATCATTAAAGCATTACCGACGCCAATCGTAATCGAGAAAATATACATAGTGTTATGAAGACTGCTTGGAAGAACAAAGATTCCAGAGCCAGAAAATATCCACAAAATGGCTCCACTTATAAAGAAGGCTTTAAGTCTTGAACCAGTCCAACTGACCTCCTATAAGTAGGTATACATGCCTTAGTTATGTCGAAATCAAAAGAAAAACAAAATATAAAGTTTGAGGGTGCATTGATACCTGGAGAATAACTGAGACAATGAAGCTGCAAATATAGATAATGGCAGGTACCTGTATCATTGCATTGGCAAATTATAAATTAAGCATATGAAATCAATAATAACATAACACAACTACGTGCACATCTGTCTACTATCTAACACAAAATTGTACTTAAATACAGATTAAATGTTCACAAGACGAGCAATGGGGGAACCAAAACTCTAGATATCAAAAGCTAGAACTTTAGGAACAAGATAATTGTGAGAATGAACCTCTTGGAAATAGAATTGTCTGAAGGTGTAAAAAAAAATTAATGAACAATTCAAGAAAATATAAATGTGGGAACAAGAAGTCGGGAGAGGAGATGGAAAGGTTGATGAACAACAAAATGAAGAACACAATATTAGCATTGGACGCAAGGTTGTCAGGATCAAGATCCTAGGTGGGATCATTTCGAAGGTTGGATCGGATCGGATCGTAGGATTGCATCGAGCATCGCAAGATCCTACAACATTCATGAATTAAGATTAAAACTATAAAATTGAATTTTATATCGTTCACATGCTCAATTAAAAAAATCAATAAATTGAGTAGTATGTGAATAATTATATTAAAAAAATTTGAATAATTAAATCAAAAAGATAATATCATACTAAGTTAATTTTCAGTTTCAGGTAGGGCAACCAATGTCTACTAACAATAAAAACAAATCTGGACTAATGAATTGGTGGAAGCCTAGAAGCAGGAAGATGAACCCAGACTGTTGGATTGTTCATAGGCTGGAATTAGGAAGCTTGAATTGCTCGTATACTGGATTTTTATCTGCTAGATTGCTCGTACGCTAGAAAGGAAAAACAGACATCGGTATGAAAGTAGGAAGCAAGAAGTCACTGGATTACATACCACTGGATTGCTCATACGCAGAAATATAAGATAAGTCATTGACACCACTTGAAATGAAACCTGGTAAAGAATGAAAAGGAAGACATTGTCTGGATTGGAAGCGACCAAAGACGTCGCTCTTGGCCTCCGTTTGCAGTCGGCAATCGACATTTGAGATACGGTAAAGCAACATGATATGATTCTATGATGGGGAATGGAGGCAGGATTGTTATAAGGTTAAGAAATGACTTAAGGGTGTTGGACCGGTTGAATGGGATCGGGATTGGGTTGGACATGTTTCTAGTTACCTTTGGCTAGACTAATAGGATTGGGTCGGGATCGTGATCCTAAAGATCCTAAGATTCGGATCGCGGTCTCAGTCGTAGATGTGCCGATTTAGAGTCTAGGTAATATTTGGATCGATTTACAAAATCTGGATCGTAGGATCTTATAATCCTACGAAGGTCCTACGATCCGGATCGCAAACCTGATAAACATGATTGGACGGTGATGGGGATTAATGAGATATTGGAGCACGAGTTTTGGGCTCATTCAGGGATGATTTGTCACCTATCATATTTGGAGTTATTTGATGGATCCGAGTCCACGGTTGAGTCCAGACTGTCGTTTGGATATTTCTATGTGATTTCTTTTATTTCTTGATGCACTATTAGTGGGATCAGAAACTTATTGTGAATTGTCATGGGCATTGCAGATTTTGGAGAACTTTTTTTCAAAGAATCCAACGATCTCTCGTGGTGCCAACTCCACGAAACCCCGGTACCGACTCCTTAGTATGTTATCTTGTTTTCCCTTATTTCCCCTCACTATCTTCCCCCCTTCGACAACCCTAGATTGCAGCATTCATCTTCCATACCACTAACAGGGTGCAGCCGCATCTTCCTCCCTCCATACAACCAGTCGAGCCACTTCAAACCACCGCCAATCCAACAACTAGCAGCCGCCCTGCCAAACCACCCACCCCAACAAACAAAAGCCGACAGCCATTATAGCACCTGCCTATGTTGTCAAAGGCGCAAGGTGCACCGAGGCGCAAAGGGGCCCTAGAGCCTAGGCGCAAGGCGCAGGCGCGCGCCTGAGGCACGTGAGGCGCAATAAAGGGGGGAAAAGGAAATTGAGCGAATTGGGCGCCCAATTCGCTGAAATTGAGCGAATTGGGCGCCTAATTCGCTGAAATTGGGCGAATTAGGCTCCCAATTCGCTGAAATTGGGCGAATTCCAATTCGCTCAATTTGCTGGAATTGAGCGAGCTGGAATTGAGCGAGCTCATTCGCTGGAATTGAGCGAGCTCGAGCTCAGTTCGCTGGAATTGAGCGAGCTCAGTTCGCTGGAATTGAGCGAGGTTCGCTGGAATTGAGCGAGCTCGGTTCGCTGGAATTGAGCGAGCTCTGGAATTGAGCGAGCTCGGTTCGCTGGAATTGAGCGAGCTCGGTTCGCTGGAATTGAGCGAGCTCGGTTCGCTGGAATTGAGCGAGCTCGGTTCGCTGGAATTGAGCGAGCTCGGTTCGCTGGAATTGAGCGAGCTCGGTTCGCGAGCGAGCTCGGTTCGCTGGAATTGAGCGAGCTCGGTTCGCTGGAATTGAGCGAGCTCAATTCGCTGGAATTGAGCGAATTGGGCGCCAAATTCGCTGAAATTGAGCGAATTGGCGCTCAATTCACATGTGTTCTTCCTATTTTTGTTTTTTATATCAAATTTAGAACAGAAAATTAAACTAACTCACCCACCAATTTAAACCAACATCTAGATTACCTCCATATAAAATTATAATATTATTTCAAAACGTGGCATCAGTAATACAACATGAACCAAACACCCTTATTATAGAAAAAGTAATAACACACCCAAATTTATATTTAGCAAAATGATAGTAAAATGCTAGCATGAAAAATCACAATAAAAGGAAGGACAATGTAATAAGCACACCAAAGTTTAATAACATAAATAAAACTTGAATCAAATATACAACATCAAATAGTCTAGCCAGAAGATCGAAGTGAGAGTGGAATAGCGACATCAAGTGGCCCGGTCAGAAGATCGAGAGGCACCATTTGAAATCAGACCTGAAAAATATCATTATTTGTGTAATCAGAAAACATCTATTAATGTATAATTTAAATAAAATAATTAAAGTACTCTGAAATTTAAATAATCTATTACTCACCTAGTTACTCATCCTCTGAAAAGACTATGTCTTCATCATCTTCTCCACTATCGTTATATTCTTCTTCTTCTTCGTTGTATTCAACCTCCTCTTCATCGATATCATCAGCATTTCTGAGGACTAATGGACTATTCGCCTCTCTAATGACTAATGGTGTAGTAGCCTCTCTAATGACTAATGGAGTAGGAGTTTTCATCTTCGAAATGCTCTTTTTTTCAAGTGTCTTCGTAGGAACCACATTTTTATCCACAATTTTTAGGACATCCATATATTTGTCCTCCTCATTAAAAGAACTAATGATCGCCTCTTTAGCTCTATCCATCGCTTCATAAATATAACTCATGACAGGTCTTTTCTCACCGTCCACTAATCTTAATACGCGGACTAAAGGACCAAATATCTTTAAAATATCTATTATACTTCTCCAAAAAGAAATCATTAATATAATGCTCTGCACTTGTTTACCTCCGCTTTCTTTTGCCCACTTGCTCGAAGACCATTCAGGTGAGGTAAACATCTTCCTTAGATTGTTTTTCTGCTTATGAATGCGCTGAATAGTTAAGAAAGATGTTGTAAACCTCGTCACAGCGGGCCTAACAAGCTCCACTTGCCCCGTAAAGGTCCTTAGCATGTTCACAACTCCAGTCCGAACATAAATATAGCCATTTACGGTCATTTCCCTCTTTAGTGTGAGGCTAATGTTGGGCATTTTTCTAATATTCTCCAACATTAGATCAATACAATGCGCTGCACATGACGTCCAATATAAATTTGGACGTTTTGCTTCCAATAATTTACCTGTTAGAGTGTTTGTTAGGTATGAAATTATCATACAATCGTATACACACAAAATAAAAATTGAAGATGATTAAGAATAGAAATGAATAATTACTAATTTATCTGCTAGAACATTATTGCTGGCACTATCCGTAACAACTTGCACCACATTCTCCTCTCCAACCCTTTCAACCACTCTATCCATCAATTCAAATAATTTTTCTCCTGTCTTCGAGTAGTTAGATGCATCGACAGATTCTAGGAAAAATGTACCTTTTGGTGAATTGACTAAAAAATTAATTAACGTTCTCTGTTTCCGATTTGTCCATCCATCAGCCATAATAGAACATCCAAAGACCCTCCACTCATCCTCGTATGTATTCATCATGTCTTTTACTTCAGTGACTTCATTATTTAGCAAAGGGACACGAACTTCATGGTAACTCGGTGGCTTCAATCCAACTCCAAACTGTCCAATGGATTCCACCATTATCGCAAAACTAGGATGTTTTACAGTATTGAATGGGATAGCTGCGTCGTACATCCATTGAGCTATATGTTTACAAGCTCGCCCTCTCAACTCCTTCTTGCAAGCTTCATTAATAGAAGTTTGTTTCATCTTTTGTTCAGCTCCTTTTTTGGCCCCTACATTGCCAACCTTTGGAGCAAAGAACACATCTATTGGTCCTTTAGTTCGAGGCTTCTTAGAGAAGCCTTCTCTTTTATGAATCTTGCCCACATTGGCTTCCATTTCTTCATCACTGCCAAATGTGTCGATATCTGCAAAGTCAGGCAATGCTTGGTTGTATGTGTTTCTTGCACTTGATTTTTTCTCTATGTATTCTTGAATTTCGTTGCGCACATGTGGGGGGCTTTTGAGACAAGCTTTTGCATTTCTAAATCCCCCAACAATATGTTATTTAGCACGATAAATTCCACCTTTCGTGACTTTATCACAGAAAATGCAAGTCAAGTCGTTTTTATTGGCGGAAGAAATCTGACGCACGTACTTCCAGCATGGATCAATCCTTGATTGGATGGAGGATGAACCAGAACCACTTGCATCCATTTTCAGAGCTGGATGCTGAATTAATTTTCAGAGCTAAATAACTAATAATAAGAAGCAAGCTCATAAACAAAAAAAACCTTTAAGGTGTAATTAAGCAAAAAAAGAATAGACATAATGTCACATTGTATCATTTATGGCTACAAGACACAACAATATGAACAAGCATAACAATAGCAATATGTAAACAGTGATGGTAGCCTCTGAAAACAATAGCAATTTATAAACAATATGAACAAGAATAAACAAGCAAAACCTTTTAGGTGTAATTAAGCCCAAAATTTGAAAACAATAGCAATATGTAAACAGTGAACTCGCTTCCAGTTGACTGTAAACAGTGAACTGGGCTTTGAGTTCACTGTTTTACAGTGAACTGGATGAAGCCCAGTTCACTGTAAAACAGTGAACTAGTCTTCCAGTTCACTGTTTACAGTGAACTGGGCTGAACTGGAAGCCCAGTTCACTGTAAAGAGTGAACTGGAAGCCCAGTTCACTGTAAACAGTGAACTGGAAGTCATCCAATCATGCTAGAGAAGCCACAAGAAATGAAGCTAAACGAACAAAATAAAGCTAAATCCAATCATCCAGTTCACTGTTTTACAGTGAACTGGGCTTCATCCAGTTCACTGTAAAACAGTGAACTGGATGAAGAGTTCATCCTTATGAATACAAAAAATCGGTCATAAATCCTTATTGAATGTTCTTACACTTAGAGGAAGAAAGAAGAGGAGAAATGAAGAATGAATCTTACAATTAAAGAAGGAGATGAGAGGATGAAGGAGTTTCCGGCGAGAAATCGGTGCAGGAGAACGGCGTCGACGACCGACTAATCCTTCTTCTGCGTCTCCGGCGAGAAATCAGTGACTCCGGCGAGATGAGCGATGGCGACTCCGGCGAGATGAGCGATGGCGACTCCGGCGAAAAGCAAGGAGAAGAGTGGAGGAATCGGGACGGGAATCGGCAGTCGGCGAGATGAGCGATGGCTAACCATAGAAGATTGCGGAAATGAAGTGAATCGCCTGAATCGCGATATAATATAGGGCCCGCCTATTACCTGAACCGGTTCATGCATTCAGGCACGCCTGAACTGCGTCCGGCAGGCGCATGAGGCGCGCGCCTAGGCGCGCCTGAGGCATATCGCCCGCCTTGGGCTAGCTAAGGCGCACCGACTTGCGCCCCGTGCGCCTGGCGCCTCAAGGCGCGCCAAGGCGCGCGCCTTGATAACATAGGCACCTGCCTTGCTCTTTTCCACCCATTACAACCCTTCCATCCACTGCCCTCCGTGTCTGCACAATCCAAACCCTATCAGCCACCATCCCCTGCCCTCCGTGTCTGCACAATCCAAACCCTATCAGCCACCATCCCCTTCCTAAAGCCACTGCCAGCCATCATAGCCTCCTTCCAGCACCAAAACGCAACTCCAGCACCCTACCTCCAACGGCCGCATCCCTCCACACCCTCTAGTCCCCCCATCCAGCCCCATCCCTCCGTTCTAGTCCCTGTACAGCCACAAATAGACACCAAAACAGCCCCGCCCAATCTCCATCTGCCACTATCCAGTAACAACCACGGGTTCGGAACGCCTCCATTGTATCTACAACCACCAGATCTCTGCGGCATGGCCTATGCCCCTCACTCGTGAATTTAGTTGCATTGTGTTATTTGTTTTAGCATTGTTTTACAGCTTTGGTCTCCTATATTTTTATGGATGTTTTGCTTTAATAGTGTATTAGTGTGTTTATTTATTGATCCTGCCTTGCAGACCTTTATTGCTTGCTTGTGTTGGCTTTGGACCCTCCAATTGGAGGATAGCTAAATTTGCATACCTTTTAAAATTATTTGCAACTTTTTTGATAAATGTGTGGTTTATGCTTCCGTTATTATTTGTAATTTACTGTTAGATCACTCATTACATACGTGTATAATCCTATGGTTTGATTTCTACGGCACTACACTTACAGTCGTATTGCTTAAAGACCACTTCCACGGCCTACCCTGTGTTGGAGGGAGTGCATTCTATCACTGAAAATAATGCTAATGCTACAACTATTTAATCTCAAAGATTTCTGTGAGAATTTGAATTATTATTCTGTTACGACCATCAAATTGCAAGCAGGCATGAAATATTGAGAGGGAGAAAACTCAGAGAGGATCCTCTCGGCTCTTTCATGACCTAGGCTCTGTTTGGGATAGCTCTGGCGGATTGAAAAACTGTTGTTCGGATAGAGTTGTTTTAAAATAGATCTCTGGGGAGCAATTTTGAAAAGTTGCAGAGTGTTTAGGTGTTCTGTGCAGAAGTGCGCTCGGAATCGCCGGAGAAAGGCCGTCGGGGGCTCGGAATCGCCGGAGGAAGGCCGTCCGGCCTCTGAGCATGTTCCAACTACAGAAATCATTAGATTTCCAAAACCTGTGAGAGAGAAAGCTATTTTGCGGAAGCTGAAGCTGGGGGGGAGATTTCTGAAGAGCTGCAAAACAGCTCCAGATTTCTGAAAAGCTGTTGTTAAGGAGCTGTCCCAAACAGTTAAAAACAGCTCTGGTTGCTGGAATAAAGATTCTCCAGCCGCCAGAGCTGCGCCAAACAGACCCCTAGCCTTCCGGATGGTGAGGATACAATAGGAGTCAAGCTCAACCGAGAGATGAAGAGGAAGAGAGGAGCTTTGCTCAGTCATATCCCTAGCGTGAGAAGAGAAAGAAATGAGATTAAGGGAGAGGCTAACAAATAACTTCATTCCTGTAAGAAAGAGTTAAATAAAGGCAAATTTTATTGCTCCAAAAAGATAATCAATACACAGGTATGCCCTCATATTTATAGAAACTGGGGAAGATGAGAGAATACAACAAGAGATGTGGAACTAAATAAGTGACCGCGCGGGTATGCGGTTTGACACTGTCAAACCGCAACACTGTACAGAGAACAGCTGAAGAAGATCACCCAGCGACAATAGAGGAAAGCCGCCAGACCGCCACTGCTAGCTGCCAGGCCGCCAATGCTAGTTGCCTGACCGCAGCTGCGGTTAACACCCAGACCGTTGTTGCGGCTAACCTCCAGACCACAGCCACGGCTAACCAGCAGACCACTGCTGCGGCTAACCTCCTTACCGTTGCTGCGGCTAATCATCAGACAGCTGCTGCGGCTAACCAGTAGACCGATGCTGTGACAAACCTCCAGATTGCTGAGCCAAACCGCCAAAACAAGGAGACTAGCAGACCACTGAGCCAAACCGCCAGACCGGGGAGACAAGCAGGCCGATGCAGCTAAATATTAAACCGCCCGGTCTCCTCAAGCTTCAACACTACCCCTCAAGTAAGAGCATATATATTTACCATGCCCGGCTTGCTGCAAACCTTTTCAAAATGAGTAAGCGGTTTGGTGAAGAAATCAGCTAGTTCTCTCTCTGAGGTAATAAACGGTGTGCAGATCTGATTCTTCAAAATCTTCTCTCTGATGAAGTGTCAATCCACCTCGATATATTTCGTCCTCTCATGAAAGACAGGATTCCTCGAAATATATATGTTTGTCTTATTATCACAGAACATAGGTAGGGGATGATCATAAAACTATCTCAGATCAAGCAAGAGTGTCTGTAGCCACTTTAACTCGCAAGCAGTCTGAGTCATGCTCCTATATTCAGCTTCTGCACTTGACCTGACAACTACATCATGTTTCTTTCTCTTCCAGCTAACTAGATTACTTCCAACGAAGGTGCAGAAACCAGATGTAGACTTCCTATCATCTTAATCATCTGCGTAGCTAGCATCAGAATAAGCCTCAACCTTCAAATGTCCCCGTTTCTGAAACAGAAGTCCTTTCCCTGGAGCACCTTTCACATACTCTAGAATCTTTATAGTCGACTGTAGATGACACTCCTTACGAGCTTCCATAAACTGACTCACCCTTCCCACTGCATAACAAATATCCAGTCTTGTGACTGTCAGATAAATGAGTTTCCCCACAAGCTGTCTGTATCTGGTGACATCTTTAAGAAGAGGTGAGTCCTCACTTCAGCACTTGTCATCTCTAATAGCCATTGGAGATCGAGAGGTTTAGCTCCAAGGAGACCTGTCTCTTTTAAGAGATCCAAGGCAAACTTTCATTGCGAAAGAACTATGACACCAGCTTTCCGAGATATCTCAATTCCCAAAAAATATTTAGGAGATCTCATATCCTTGGTAACAAAATGTTGAAGCAAATGCTTCTTTGTCATAACCACGCCCTTTCTATCATCCCATGTAAGAAGAATGTCATCCATATAAACCGTAAGACTGTTATGCCCCCACACCCGCTTGGGTTCTCGGGACATAAATACTCGCGGCAGATCAAGGAGCGCGCGCAAGACAACGGGGCTGAACCATCCGGTTCAGCCCTCATTCATTAAATCAGCCAGAAGAGGGGGCTGAACCACTCCGGTTCAGCCCCATTTGGGGGGGCCGGCCGACCCCCCTCCTTTCCCCGGGTATTTATAGCTCGGGGCTGCTTTGGGGAGGATGATTGAAGACAAATCAGGTTTCTTTCTCTTCTCTCCCTCAACCCTAACCCTAGTCTTCTCTTTCTCTCTAGTATCTCTATTTCCTCTCTTCTTCTTCTTGCAAGTTCATATCATTTGATATCAGAGCATCCTTCCTGCGACCATGGTGACACGCTCGGAGGCGGAGACCGCACGATTGGCTACCCTAGAGGAGAACTACGTAGGGTTGGCGGATTCGGTGACGGCCATGGAAGGCCGCTTGAACACGTCCACAAAAAACATGGAGGAACGCATGGATGGACGTATGGAGTAGATCAAGGCGCTGTTGATGCAATCGTTGAATGGCAAGGCAGTTCAAGGCAGCGATTCTGAAGCCGAGGCGCCACAAGATGCTCGACCGACTGGCAACGGAGGAAGTACGGGGTCGGGACATTTCTGTCCCGACGGAATAGGGACCGATCCGGGCCGCACGGAACCAGCGGGCGCCGGATCGGCCCCCGCTTGGATCGGGGCGCCGCACACCTACCCGGGCTGGTCGACAGTGGTCGACGGGAGCGGCGGGAGCGGCGGGAGCCGTCTAGGGGGCACCAACACCGTCCGCCACCCTGCGGCCTGGACCGGCCAGCAAACGCCGCATCCGGGCGTGCAGGCTGGGAGCGGGACAGGAGGACCGTCCGCCGCCCAGGAAGGGGCCGCGGCTGACCTATGGAGGACCCGGGAGGCTCCAGCGGCTCCCTTGAGACCACCGGGGCTGTTGACGCCAATTTCGGAGGGAGAACGGGCCTTCTACCGACACCGCAGCACATGGGGGGGCCGATGAGGTTTGGGAATGGCGAGACAAGGGCCGAGCAGCAACGCCATCAGGGATTTCAAGGCGGGGGACAGCAATGGGGTGGCGGCCAAGGGGGAGCAAATTTCCATGACCCTTTCGGCCGACCACAGCACGGACCGGACTTCAACGGGAGACATGGGGATATGCAACAACGGCCCTACATGCCCCCGAAGAGAACTCGCATGAATTTCCCTAAGTTCCGTGGCGGGGATGCCTTGGAATGGGTGCAAAAGGCGGAGTTATTTTTCACTTATCAGGAGATACCGAATGATCAGTGGGTGCAGCTGGCATCTTTCCATCTGGAAGAGGACGCATATCAGTGGGCTCAGTGGTTCATACAGGCCTACGGATACGCAACATGGGCGAATTTTGTGGAAGGGTTCGTGGCACGTTTTGGGCCGTTGGAGAACGAGGATGTGGAGGCTACGCTACAGAAACTCCGTCAGAAGGGCACAGTGATGGAGTACCGAGCGGATTTCGAGAAGCTAGCAAATCGGGTTAATTGGGAGGAGAAGACGCTCCTCAGTTGTTTCATATCCGGCCTGCGGGACCATTTGAGGGATGAGGTCCATGCGTATATGCCCCGCAGTCTAAGCCATGCCATCAGTCTGGCCCGCATACAGGAGGAGCGCTTCAACCGCCAGAGAAATCGAGCCCCACCAAGGGCTCCACCCGCCCCGGCAACGGGCAGAAGGGAGCAGGCACCGACAGCCCGGCCGACAGTGACGCGGCTTACTTGGCCTGAGCTGCAGGCCAGGAAGGAGAAAGGATTGTGTTTTAACTGCGACGAGAAATACGCACCGGGGCATCGATGCCAAAAGGTGCAGGTCTTCATGCTGCGGGAGGAGGACGAGGAGGAGGACTACCCGAGCCTCGAGGCCGAGGAGGAGTTGGATCTGGCTGAGTTTGGCGTTTCAATTCAGGCCATGGAGGGATGTGTGGCACCCACCACTATGCGGATCAAGGGCAGGATTGGCAAGGAAAGGGTCACCATTCTCATTGATAGTGGGAGCACCCACAATTTCATCAACCCTGAGGTGGCGCTGAAGACAGGACACCCAGTTGACAGGAACACGGCGTTCCAAGTGATGGTCGCGGATGACAGCAAACTGCGGTGCGAAGGGGCACTAAAGGGCGTGGAGATACATCTTACAAGATATGTGTGCCGCACCGACGTCTACCTCCTTTCGATTAAAGGGTCTGATATGGTGCTGGGGGTACAGTGGCTCCGCCAACTGAGGCGGGTGACCACGGACTGGGACCGCATGACACTGGAGTTCACGCAGCAGGGGACGGATTACTATTTGCACGGTATCCGATCCTCCCCTCTCAAGGAGATCTCCCTACGGAGCCTGCAGAGACTGGAGGAGCAGGGTAGTATGATGGTCGTGATACTCGGGGTGGCGGCAGAGGGGACCGACACGCAGGTGGCGTCGGATCCGATACAGCTTCTTTTAGCTCAGTACGAGGACGTCTTTCAGGAGCCGCACACTCTTCCCCCATCGCGTTTCCTGGATCACCAGATACAGCTGAAGACAGGGACGGACCCTACCAATATCCGTCCCTACCGCTACCCGTACGTTCAGAAGGCAGAGATCGAGCGTAGCGTACGGGAGATGCTAGCGACAGGCATTATTCGGCCCAGCACCAGCGCGTTCTCTTCTCCGATCATCTTGGTCAAGAAGAAGGACGGCTCCTGGCGATTCTGCGTCGATTACCGGGGGCTGAATAGCTCCACCATCAAGGACAAGTTTCCCATTCCTATGATTGAGGAGTTGCTGGATGAGCTGCATGAAGCGAGTCTGTTCGCCAAACTGGACCTCCGGTCTGGTTATCATCAAATTCGGATGAAGGAGGAGGATGTCCACAAAACGGCGTTCCGCACCCACGACGGTCACTACGAGTTCTTGGTGATGCCGTTCGGGTTGGCCAACGCTCCCTCCACCTTCCAGGTTGTGATGAACGAGATCTTTCGCCCACTTCTTCGCCGGTATGTCCTGGTATTTTTTGATGATATACTAATTTATAGCAGGACTTGGGACGACCATTTGGAGCACGTGCGACATGTCCCACCATACTGCGGGAGCACCAGTTATTCGCCAAAAAGTCCAAGTGCTCGTTCGGCCAGAGTCAGGTCGAGTATCTGGGGCACCTTGTGTCCGCCCGTGGGGTCCAGGCGGACCCACAGAAGATTGCGAGTATGGTGTCGTGGCCCCAGCCCACGACGGTGCGAGCCTTGCGTGGCTTCCTCGGGCTGACGGGGTACTACCGCCGTTTTGTAAAGGACTACGGCAAGATTGCTCGACCTCTGACACAGCTGTTGCAGAAGGATGCGTTCCAGTGGAGCATCGAGGCGGACGAGGCCTTCCAGGCTTTAAAGCAGGCCATGACCACTACACCGGTGTTGGCGCTGCCGGATTTTACCAAGGAGTTTGTGGTGGAGACTGATGCCTCGGGCGTCGGCCTCGGGGCAGTCTTGATGCAGGAGGGCCGGCCGCTCGCTTATTTCAGCAAAACCTTGGCCCCACGGACGTTGGGGCTTTCAACGTACGAGAAAGAGATGTTGGCAATTATACATGTGGTCGAGATGTTGCGACCCTATCTTCTGGGCCAGCACTTCAAGGTCCGTACGGATCACCAGAGCTTGAAACACTTCCTAGAGCAGCGCTTGGCGTCTCCACTGCAGCAGAAGTGGTTGACCAAGCTGATGGGGTATGATTACGAGATTGTGTACAAGCAGGGCAGAGAGAATGTGGTCGCAGACGCACTCTCCCGCCTACCTGAGAGCTCTCTCTCTCATGTGTCGAGGCCAGTGATCACCACCTTGGACGAGATACAGGCAGCGGTACTCCAGGACCCCGAGTTACGCACCATTGTAGAGACACTACAGCAGGGTCAGGCTACGGAGCCGGGCTACCATCTTCAGGGCCAGCGGCTGTACTTTCAGGGCAGAGAAGTCATTCCCTCCGCGTCGTCATGGCGGACGGCGATGATGCAGGAGTTTCACGCCTCGCCCACAGGCGGCCATGCAGGGATTCTACAAACACTTTAGCGGCTCCGAGCAAATGTCTTCTGGAAGGGGATGCGTCGCGATGTCCAGCAATTTGTGCGGGAGTGTGAAATTTTCCAGCAGCAGAAGTACGAGACTACATCACCGGCGGGGCTTCTTACACCGCTCGAGATCCCGCACCAGGTTTGGGACACCATTTCCATGGATTTCATTGACGGGTTGCCCAAGTCCCAAGGCAAGTCCGTCATACTGGTGATGGTAGACAAGCTTTCCAAGTATGGTCATTTCCTACCATTGAGCCATCCGTACACGGGGGAGACAGTTGCAGAGTTATTTGCGCGGGAGATTGTGCGCCTCCATGGCCTTCCACGCTCCATCATTTCCGACAGGGATCCGGTCTTTATCAGCAGTTTTTGGAGGGAGCTCTTTCGGCTCCAGGGCACGACGCTACGCATGAGCACCGCCCACCATCCCAAGACGGATGGACAGACAGAGGTCCTCAACAGGGGGGTGGAGACCTACTTACGGTGTTTTGTGATGGACGAGCCGCGCACGTGGACCCGTTGGTTGCATTGGGCGGAGTACTGTTACAACACGTCCTTCTACACAGCCAGCAAGATCACCCCCTTCGAGGTGGTCTACGGCCGCCCTCTCCCTACTTTGAGTTCTTATGAGCCTTCCAGCACCGCTCTTCCAGCCGTGGAACGGACACTTCAGGACAGGGATCGCACTTTAGCCTTGCTTCGGGACAATCTGCGGGTCGCTCAGGACCGCATGAAGGCACAGGCAGACAAGCATCGTACAGAGCGAGAGTTCGTTGTGGGAGATGAGGTTTTCCTCAAGCTCCAACCTTACCGCCAGTTGTCAGTCTCTCGGAGGATGAATCAGAAACTCGCCCCACGTTACTACGGGCCATTCCGCATTCTGCGTCGTGTGGGCCCCGTGGCCTACACCTTGGATCTTCCAGCGGGGTCTCGCATCCACCCGACATTCCATGTTTCTGTTTTGAAGAGAAAGCTCGGGGCTTCCGTTCAGGCAAGCCCTTTCCTTCCCGAGGCGACCAGCATGGGAGAGTTGCGGCCGTCACCGGAGGCCATTTTGCTAACCAAATGGAAGAAGTCGGGCACGGAATATCGACCAGCGGTACTCGTCAAATGGAAGCAACTGGACGTCGTGCACAACTCATGGGTTGACTTGTTGGAGTTCCGCGAGCGGTTTCCGGACTTCAACCTTGAGGACAAGCTGGTGCTTGATGGGGAGGGGAATGTTATGCCCCCACACCCGCTTGGGTTCTCGGGACATAAATACTCGCGGCGGATCAAGGAGCGCGCGCAAGACAACGGGGCTGAACCATCCGGTTCAGCCCCCATTCATTAAATCAACCATAAGGGGGGGTTGAACCACTCCGGTTCAGCCCCATTTGGCGGGGCCGGCCGGCCCCCCTCCTTTCCCCGGGTATTTATAGCTCGAGGCTGCTTTGGGGAGGATGATTGAAGACATATCAGGTTTCTTTCTCTTCTCTCCCTCAACCCTAACCCTAGTCTTTTCTTTCTCTCTAGTATCTCTATTTCCTCTCTTCTTCTTCTTGCAAGTTCATATCAAAGACTAACAAGACCAGCCGAGGTTTTGCGGATGAACAAAGAATGATCTGCAGCAGTCCGAGCAAACCCAATAACAGAAATAACTTTGTTAAACTTGTCAAATCAGGCCCTGAAACTTTGCTTAAGATCATAGATCGTCTTCCGCAGTTTACAGACCTGAGACTTCCCCTGAGCAACATACCCTGTAGGTTGCTTCATATAGACTGTTTCCTGCAAATCACCATAAAGAAATGAATTCTTCACATCCAACTGAGGCATTTCCAAGTCTTTGTCGACAGCAACAGAAAAGAGAACACGGATTGTAGTAATCCAAGCAACATGAGAGAAGGTATCAAAGAAATCCACACCATAGGTTTGCGTAAACCATTTGGCAACAAGTCGGGCTTTGTAACGATCAATAGTACCATCGGGAAGAAATTTGATGACAAAGACCCAGCAACAGTCAACCACATCAGCTCCTGGAGGGATTAGAACAAGAGTCCAAGTACCCCGTTCAGTAAGAGTTTTCATATGTTCATCCATAGAAGCTTTCCAATGAGGAATAATAAGAGCATCTTGATAGGAAGCTGGAATAACATTCGTCAATAGAGCAAGAGCAAAGGTCTTAGACGAAGGAGATAATTGCGCATAAGAAACCACAGCCTGAAAAGAATGTTGAGTGAATGATCGAACACCTTTCCGAAGAGCAATCGGAAGATCTAGGTCTGTACAGTCTACAGTATTAGTTTCATCCGAAGAAGCAACAACTGGCCCAGGAGCTGTTGGCAGCGGCTCAGTAGAAGAATCAGAGAGAGTAGGAGAATCAGAAAGAGAAGGAGAAGAAAAAAGGGCATGCTCTGGAAGAGGTGCCGACACAAAAGGAAAATAAGCAGAATCATTAGAAGAAGGAAGAACAGAGAGAGGAGAAAAGAACGGAGCATCCTCAAAAAATGTGATATCTGCAGAAACATACTGTCTACGGAGAACATGATAAAAACACATATATCCTTTCTGTGTCGGGCAATAACCCAGAAAGATGTACTTAACAGAACGAGAAGAGAGTTTATCACAACCAGAAAGAGAGAGTGAACAAACGTTGTACATCCAAAGACACGAGGAGGTAAAGGAAACGAAGTCGCATCAGGATACAGGATAGAAAATGGAGTCTTGTCATGGAGAACCGAAGACGGAACTCGATTTATGAGAAAACAAGAGAGAAGAACAACATGACCACAATAAGATCGGGGAACATGCATATGAGTGAGAAGGCTACGAGTAGAAGATGGCGATTTTACGTTCAGCAATGCCATTCTATTGAGAAGTGTAAGGACAAGTAGTTTGATGGACAATGTCATGATTCAAACAAAATAACGTGAACTCATGACTAAGATACTCCTTAGCATTATCAGTGCGAAAAATTTTAATAGTAGTATCAAATTGTGTACGAATCGATCTGCTGGAAGGGGGAGCAAGGCAGAGTGACTGGAGAAGCCCTTCGAAGCAAGGCAGAGTGGCTGGAGAAGCCCTTCGAAGCAAGGCAGAGTGGCTGGAGAAGCCCTTCGAAGCAAGGCAGAGTGGATGAGAAGCCCTTCGGAGGTAAGTATTGGTCAATCGATCCACTGGAAAGGGAGTTAGCACAGGTACTAAGCAAGTGAGGGTTGGTCACTAGGAACGTCCCTAAGCCGCAGTTGAACTGCTGGAAGTGATCCAGAGTCAAGAAGAGTGGAGAAAGAAGTGCAGACACACGATCAGTGATTTGCTAGGAGCCATCAAGAGAGGGGTGAATCGAAATGGCGCTCCGAGTAGGATTGGCGTTGAATATAGGGTCGATAAGGCAAAAGACCGTTGTTGGCGTTGATGAGTCTGTCATTTATGGTCGGGGGAGAGAATGAGTTGTGATAGTCGAAGTTCGATCGAGCTGCTGCCTGCTGGCTAGGAAGCGACGCTCGGTTGAGTGTTGGAAGTATGGAGTCCTGGTCAGAGTCAGCTAACTATGGAAGTGCGGAGACCAGATCCAGTGCTGCTCTGATATCAAGATGTTATAACCTTCAGATTTTGAGCAGATGCACTATCTTGAGAGAGAGGTCTTAAAGAGGATCCTCTCGACCCTTCCTTGACATAGACTTCCCAATAGTGAAGGATATAATAAGAGTCAAGCTCAACAAAGAGATGTCGAGGAAGACAGGAATCTTACTTAACCCTAGCCCTACCTTAAGAAGATGCGAGGGAAATGAGACTAAGGGAGAGGCTAAGAAATAACATCATTCATATCAATCGCCCCCCCCCCCGGGCCTCACTTCAGTCCGACTGAATCGGACTTAAGATTCCCTCTTCCGAAAATACCCTCCCGCCTCCTCACAAAAACAGGAACTCGCCGGCTATTCTTTCTCGCGATCTGCCCGATACCCAAGCTTCCCCGCTAGAGTTTCTTCACTCTTGCCATTCATCTCCAGCATTGCGTATGGAGTTCGTCGATGAAGATGAGGCGTTCGCCGACGCCGTCAGGTACCTCCCTCTTCTTCTTCTCTTCCTCTTCCTCATCTCTCCCTCCTATTTTTCTTCTGCCACGATTTCGACGCTCCCAACTCTCCTCCCCCGATCTCTCACAACCTGCCGCTTCCAGCCGCGATCCGGCGCCACGCTCCAAGACGCGTCGTCGCCACCACCACTCCCGATCCCGTACCTCCAAACTCCCGATCCTGTTTCCCAGCCTCCTCATCCACCACATCCCGCAACCAATCGCCACCCCACTCCTCTTCAAGTTCGGCGGATCTCCCAAAACAGAGCAATTTTCAGAAGCTGCAGTAAAAACAGAGTTTTGTTAAAGTGCAGCGGGACTTCAAATGGACGGAACTTTGGAATCAAACGCTGATCAGGGACAGGAGGGCTTCCGGTCCCGGAGAAACGTCGAGCACTGCGAGAGTGGCGGCGGTTGGTGTTGCCGGTATATTGAGGAAGGAGCAGGAAATGTGGGAGAGCACCAATAACAGCATGCAGGATGCTTTCCAAGATGGGTGAACTGTTGGGCAACCTTTTTTTCATGTAGATTGATGCATTTTATAATCATATTTCTCTTATTGATAAGTTAGTATTTATTTAGATATAGATCAAGATTTTCATGAGCACAAGGTCCAATAGTCACTTGATTTTCCTGCACACATGAGAGAGCTCTCGGTCCCAGCAAACATTTATAAACACCTAACACAACATATCAACCTTGCCTAGTTGCACATTACCATTCCTCTTAACTTTGTTGGATGGAGTTGGAGGTTTTTCATATAGTTTTCTAACCAAAATGGTTATCAGGGAGTATATTAGCTTCTCTATTTCAGACTTTGAACTAGGTTTGTTGGTTCACCCGACCTCCAAAATTTTCTAAAGATCCCAATTTCGCAAACCACTAGATTTGTAGCTACATAAAGAATACACATCTTTTAGGGGTTTTAAGTTGATGTCCACCTTGGAGGAAATAACTCTGGGTCCAATTTGAGCTTTTTCCAGCCAACAAATATTGCTAGGACTTTGATCATTTATTTTGTCTTCCTAGATATGAATGGTGTTGAAATATTAAGTATGAGCAAACTTTAATCACATTAACTAAAAGTGAAACTTGTAGGTTCTCATTTCAGGGTCTCCAGGCATGGAATTGGGGCTTGGGCATGGGGATATACCACTACTGGAATGATTTCCAATGGGATGGTAATACTCTTCTCTCATTGTCATAACTCTGTTTGTTTTAGTGTTTTGTTCAATGTTATTGGGAGTACATTGAGATGTTTATACTCTTCTATGTTGGTATCTTGTAAAAGCGAGAGATGCCAAGGGGGCGAGAGATGCCAAGGGCTTATACAAGCATGCACGTTCTAGAAAGATAAAAGGTATTGATGGGGTTCCCATGAAATTTCTAAGTCAAATCGGTAAGACTCGGACCGAGTACACGTGATCCCGACCGGATCAACTCCGCGCAACAAAGCCACAAGCTCCGGGAGCCCCCAAAGAGGAAACTGAACCAGCAAAAATAGAAAGACAGGGTTGCGCAGGTGCGCCCGGCAGACGCGCGCGGCTAGCGCGCACGCGACCGGGGCCTCTCCGAAATTTCGGCGACCTATCCGGTTGACGTCGACGACGACTTTACTATTCCGTCAATCGGCAATTGATTACCGCCTCTCCTATCTCTCCCGCTCCGACTTCCTATTCGAAAACACGATTCAGTCGCAGAAGGAAACTTTCTCTCCAGTACAACACGTGCTCAGAAGGGACCTAATCCTCTTATATAGTCTTGAGGTATCATTGCTTCAATTCAGTTGTGTTAATTTTTTGTGTCCAAATGAATAATTATAAGCTTGCCGCTACGTTCTTATAGTTTTTTATTTCAAAAATGAATAATCATAAGCTTACCTCTATGTTTTTATTGCTTTTGATTTCCGTTAAGCCATAAATTATTTCTTGCAAATTAGCTTGTGGTTGTTTGGGTTTCGTTTTGGTTCGATTAATCGGACACAAAAAAACACGTCCTCGAAAAAGGAATAACGACTTTAGTGAAATGCTTTGTGAGAGAGTTGTTACGCTCACGAATATGATTTTTGGGCACGGTATTTTCCAGACAGTGGCGGGATTTTGGCGGCAGTGCACCCTACAGATCCCGACGGCGCCCTTTATTCACGTCGACGGCATTCCCCTTGTTCCCGTCTATCTCCACGGAGGTGATTTTCTCCATTGATTGCTTCAAAGGTATGATCAAACCTGTTTGAGATTTTTTTCTATGATATTTATAATAATATTGGAAGATTTCATTTGATAATGTTTATCCTATCACATTAATGTGGATTTATGAATTTCTGCTAGATGTCATTTTAATCAATCCGCTACATTTAATTATGCTTTCTTTAATTAGAAATGGGTGGAAACACAAGAACCCAAAACAGCCTGAAATGATTTAGCAAAGTATTAAACTATAATTATCTGAGCATTATCATACAGTGTTGCAACACTAAAGTTTGAATTGAGACGGGTTGCTGACGTTCCAGACATAGTTAAAATTAGAATAACAACCTGTAGAATTGAAGGAAATTAAGGCTCCGTTTTGGGGGATTTATTTTCACCGGTCAAGCGGTTACGACTGCATGAACCAGACCATAATTAAGGTCCATTTCATGCAGTCGTAACCGCTTGACCGGTGAAAATAAGTCCCCCGAAACGGATCCTTAATATGATTATTTATGCATAGCCCTATATTCCAATAAATGTATGCCTCCATCCGGGATATAAAATCACAAACATTATGGGGGACATCCAGCAGACGTTGAAGGGGAAATAAAAACCTAAAAAAGGCTAATGTATTTAATGGGGTGATAATCCAGAACAAATGAGGCGTGCATTCATGCAATGAATAAGAATATCAAATTTTCAAAAAAACACTTAGTGCAAACCTGAAGGAGAAAAAAAAAATGCATGAACAGAAGTAACCAATCCAATTTTCTTTATTACAAAAATATGAACGTACATATCAAATGATGTGCACACAAAGAAGTTTTTTGAATCACATTATCAAAAACTACGGCCCCGTTTGGCACGGTGGTGGCGGCCATAAACGTATGGGTTAAACCGTCATTTGTTAAGGATCACCTAACAAACATCATCCGTACTATGCACACTTTCATGGGGTGATTACTTATAAGCTATTTAATATGTTTTGTTGTCCAAAATGTTGAGTTAGTTGTACAACATTATAAAAAGGTTTTGTCCGAAGTTGAATCAACCAATTACCAGATTCAGTCAAATTAAATAAAATATCATTGACATAAACTCCTCCCAACATTAGCTCACTGAAGTCATGCTTTTTGAATCAAAA